>OAMR01000546.1:129162-166754 GCA_900205405.1 Echinochloa crus-galli | reverse complement strand
TCACATCAAAATGTCATAATATGCATGGAGTACTAAATATAGATGAAATTAAAAACTAATTGAATAGTTTTATTATATTAGAGACGAACATTTTGAGCCTAATTAATCAATTTTTGGACAATTTTTCACACATACAAACGAAATGCTACAGTGCGACTCGATTTCCAACTCCCAAATCTGGGGGTGCCAAATTGGCATCTAAATAAAGCCTAGCTCTCAAATTTGCACCTTAAATTTGGGGAATTGAGGTGGATATGATAATGTAACATTTCGTTTGTACGTGGCTGTGTTTAGTTCCCAAACTTTCTCTCTCCAAACTTCATTATTCACCTATCACATCAAATCTCTCTCCTCATGCATGGAGTACTAAACGTGGGTAAATAAAAAAACTAGTTGCATGGTTTTGATGTACACGACGAGACGAATCTTTTGAGCCTAGTTAGGTTATGATAGGACAACGATTACCACAAACAAACGAAAAGTGCTACAGTGAGCTACAGTGTCCGATGTGACATTTTCACCCTCTTTTCACTTCATCTAAACACAGCCTAAGTAGCCTTTGCCTGACAAAAACCATTTGTGGTACACGTGAATAAGGTGTTCATGCATTGGCATGTTTTTTCGCAGGCTGGCCTTCAATCCAGGGAACTGTACGTGTTGCTGTAAACAGGGAGCGAGCCAGTAAAAATAATAGTTTCTCTGGTAATTAATTTCTCCCTTGGTAACTTTTCTTTCCGGGAATCAATGGCCTGCATCTACTAAGGCACAATATTGGTCCTTTTGACAGTTTTGGGTGGCATGTGACCATGGGTAAGATGCTCCAATCCTCAGCATAATTGTTATTTCCAGTGGTCCATTGCCATACAAAGACCAAGCTAGTGAGCGTGCAACTCGTGAAGAACATGTGCAGTCTCTCATTTCTAGCTTTTTCTAGCAGCAAAAGGCTGGGGCAGATGTCGGATCCATCTCTACAAATGAATTTTAGCCCACCCTTAAAACCCTTTTATTGTTGTAGTCAGTGATCCCTCCTTGCAAAGCAGTTGCGAAGGAAAGCACACGCTATATGCAGGCACTACAATATCTCCGATCCTTGCTGAAAAGAATAAAGAGTAAAATACACCAGCGGCCCTCAAACTTGTCTTGGGGTGTCTTCTACATCCTCAAACTCTCAAATTACACATTAGCATCCCTGAACTTGTTAAAGTGTATCATTTAGATAAAAAATTCTAAAAATACCCCCATGTTGTTGAAATGCATTGTACTGTCTTAATCTATAATTGCGCTATGGTACAATCAAATAAAGTCCTCTAAGTACTGTAATAGAAACAACTGATTTGGTGAAAGAAACAGTATAAAAAATCATGCTCAATTTGTGGCCATGTCATCATGCATAGGGGTATTTTCGGGACTTTGGACCTAGATGACACAGTTTAGCAAGTTTAGGGATTCAAATATACATTTTGAGAGTTCGGAGACCTAAATGACACTATGAGATAATTAAGTTTAGGGACCGGTCGTGTATTTCACTCAAAAACAAACATCGCACCATATATATATCATTACAAATTCAAATATATATGGTTTGATACAAGGCCCATATATAGCAGAGGATAAACAAGGATCAGCTGTTGTGGTTCACGACATGCACCTCAAGGAAACATAAGCGGAAAACAACAAAAACTACTAGCTGAATCGGCAGTCATAGAAACAAAGACCAAGTGTAGCTTACAATAGTGTATGCAAACTTACCACATTTTGAAATCGAGCGTGGTGTTCTCTCTTACCGAGTGTATTGTCTTACTATGATGTTTGAAAACAAGTCTTCACAAACATGTGTACACTTACAGACATGCAAATGGTTTCTTTAATTACTGACTTTTATGTGTGCGATATAGGACACCCCGTGTGTATTTTTAATGAGAATTTTCTGTGATACTGATGCCGTTTCATAGAAAAGGGAATATATATTAAGAGAAATATTAAAATCCCAGCCATTGCATCAATCAATACATATAGCTGTTCATTATTACACACTAATGCAGATGCTGACTACTAGAGAGACATTACTCTACATAGTGCTCTTTTTTCGGTTTATTTTCTTAGTTCTAGACATTTTTCCCGTGATATGTACTACCTATGAGTAGATGGATAATATGTTATCTAGAGGCGAGAAGATAAAAGGCTCCCTGACTTGCTGTTTCCCTAAGAATTTCTAGTATTTTCCATAATTTTCTGTATTACCTTATATTTCACTGATTTTGAAATGTTATCGTTGAATTCCACCTGGTGTGTCTATATACTTTTGTCTGCACATTTATTGCGATTTGGGGACTAGTGTGGTCCATCTGGCACACAAATGCCTAGTAAGTGTGTTGTCATTTTCCTACACGTGAACCCCGAGTGGATTGTCTCTTTTTAGTTTTTATACGTGAAACATGGGTTGTGGTTTGGGCAAATACACCACCTACCCCTTCTTGTGTCCGTTATGAAACCAACCATCAATGCATTGCGTTCACATAGAATGCTGACTATCTTGTCACACTATAATGTGTGATACATGCATGCCTTCACAAATTATACTCTGAATATACCAACATACCACTAGTAGAAAACGCGCCATTAGTCCCGGTCACTAACCCCCTTTAGTCCCGGGCGTAGTGACCGGGACAACGGCCCCAGGACTAAAGGGTCACCTGACCCCTTTAGTCTCGGGCGCACAGCCGGGACTAAAGGTCCCCCAACAAATTTAAAAAAAGTGTTGAACCTGGGGAGTCACAACTCACGTGTGCGGTGTGTGGGATTCGAACCCAGGACCCTCGCATGTAGCCTCCCCTACCCCATACAACACTTGTGAATGCTTTCCTTTTAAACTATCCCGTGGAGCATCTTTTAGTCTTAGGAACTTTAGTCCGAGGCGGTAACACCGGTGGCCTTTAGTCCCGGCCGGTGTTACCGCCCGGGACTAAAACGTGCTCCGGGATCTAGAAAACTACGAACCGGGACTAAACGGTATTTGTCTCGGTCCAAAAGGTAACCGGGACTAAAGACAGGGGATGTAAAGTCATTTCTCTACTAGTGTTCATTGAGCCATTATTTGGAAATCAAATGCATTTTCATTATCTATATATTATCCTAATATTTGATGGATTATTGTGTGTTTTAGATTGAAGCGAAGATGACATATTTCTAGGCAAACATAAATGTTTGAAATTATATAGCTCAATATAAGATAAATAAAAGAGAATATTTGGAGCCTTTTATATTAATTTGTTCAGTGAAAACAGAGAAACGACTATTCTATTCGCCATTATGACCATTATTATAATAGTTGTAGTATGATGATGGATCAAAGAAATCAAATAAAAATCCATATTGCAAATATATGTAGACCACAATTATTGACGTCACATTGATCCTGAAGAAATCAAGCAACCAATAAATGAATCATATCATCTCCCTCTACCCCTCCCTCCCCTGTCATGTACCATCAAGGAGCAATGAGTAGTGCATTGATCTGTGTTTCTGGAATGTTCACGCATGTTCTTCCAAGACATCTTAATGGCAGTGCAATATATCCGTACATGACAAACTTCATTACTTCATGAGCTAATCCTTAATACTATGGTTTCAATTGAATCCTAGAAACTTGGTAGATGTGTATTCTTGCATCAGTTAATATTTACATGATGGGTTAGTGCTAACGCAGGACATGAGATTCAATACGCTAAAACACCCCGCACCCACTGAATTGAAACTCAACCACCCATTCCTTTGATGGCCAGACCAAAGCATGTTTCACGTACAGAAAGGAAATGATCCCACGTTTTTTGTGTGGCAAGGGACCACTAAAATTGTCAAATATATGATGCAGAGTAGAGCAAGGTGCCAGTGATCACATGGACGCAAAATTTGTCCGAGTACCACGTATGTAGTATTGGTAGGCCAGATTCTGTAAATAACAGCAGCTACATCTAGTAGAAATAATAATCCACCATGAAATTAAAACTTGTTGTTTACTGGGTCTGAAGCCTATTTATAACGAGAGCTTCCTTGATCAGGAGGCAGTCATCAACTCTGCATCCTTTCCATCGAGAAAAAAAAGGAACACCAAGCTAGCATCCATTCCATCGAGCCAATGGCATTTGTCACCACGAACGCGTTGTGCGTCCCTGCCATGGCGGCAGCCGCTCCTCGCCACAGCCTCATCGTCACCAGGGCGTCTGCCAAATCTCCTGAGCGCCCAGAGGCAGCAGCCATTGCCGGCAGCGCTTATGGCGGTTGGCAGCGCCCAACCAGGATGTTGTCTGCCACCGCCTTCACTGCCTCGAGGGCTCTCATCTGCCGATCGGCGAAAGCTGATGTGCCTACAAAGACTGGACAGTGGGAGGAAATAGAAGACTTGACGGACCCATACATCCAGGATCTCGGCAAATGGGCTGTCACTGAGCACAACATGATGACTGGGGAGGAGTTGCAGTTCGATACGGTAGTTGGCGGCAAGAAACAAGTCGTCGAGGGCATGAATTACATTATCTACATCGACACAAAGGGACCTTCCCGTTCTTACGCTGCTGAAGTGTTTGTTTCACTGCCCCCCGAGAAACGTCAGCTTAAGTCCTTCAGGCACTTGTATGAGTGATGGAAACTACCGGCAAGCAAAGGAGGGCAATTACCTTTGTCTCTCTCTGATGATATGATGTTGCCACTGTCCCCCCTCATGATCTTAAGTCGTATTTTGTCTTGTATTTGTTTGCTTTGCAGAATAAAGAGGACATGGGTGGCTTGTTGTGTTTATTAATTTTTTAAATCATTATCTACATACATTTTATGCATGTACGGCCCCAACAGAGCTTTCATGAGCATTAGGTTACCTCTGTCGATGGACTTAAATTAAACAAACATGCAAAGGTGCAGGCCAAATACATCAAAGCAAAGAACTGTAACTATTGAATTTGCGGGCATTCCTCTGTAGGGGCATAAATGTGGTACCAGGTAGACACTGCGTCACTGCTTGATCGGATTGGTTGTAGTTTGTTCACCAACAGAAATGGGCCGTTGGACCTGAAACTGATGGGTTACATGCTGCGCTAGCGGTGGCTCTGGCTTAGCAGAACGGAGCTGATGAGGCCGGGGCCGATTTCTATTTGGGAAATGCAGAGAAATGAAGGCAGTATTTGATGCGTCCCTTCTCTGCCGTGGTTGGTAATGAAAGAAAGATGAATAATTGGCAACACTTAGTGTTTAAAAGTAGGTGCGAATTAAGAAGGGCGAATAAAAGCTGTGGACGGAACACCTATGCGCCCAACAAGTGCAAGCTCAGCTGGCAGGAAACTGAACTCTTAGATCACTTGATCCTGAACTGTGTATTCAGCAGCGAAACAGGGTTCATAGTCCTATGATGTTTCGGCTGGTCGAGCAAGACGGCTAGGACAGTACGACGGGCGAGTATTTTCTCCAAGTGGTGTGGCTCCAGAGATGAAAGATGTTATCCAAGGCGAGCAGAAGGTTCTTTTATTAACTGTGTTAGATATTGTATCGAATATTTGTACGAGTCCGGTTACGACGGGACTTGGAGTTGTATTTAGCAGTATAGTGTAGAGTTCGTGTCAAACTCTGTAACATGTGCCTCCTCATAAATATGAGAGGGGGCTGCTGTTGTAACAATGTCGACATAGCGATAGGCTCGCAGTGGGGAGACGACACGTTGCTGGGACCCCGGAGAGACCGGTGTTGCGGTTTGCGGAGGAGCGCCCGTAGTCATGTCCCGGGATGTAGGCTTCGGCTGAACCTCGTTAACAAAGATCATCTCTCCGGTGTCGTCTGTGATCTTACATGTTTGTCTCAGTAGATCCAATCGGCGCTTCCGCTAGAGGAGATTAGCGGGTGGCTCGTCGTTGTGAGGGCTAATTTTCTAACAATTGGTATCAAGAGCTTTAGTTGGATTGGATCTAGAGGTTATGCGAAGATCACCTGGAGGTATGAGGGTTATGCTTCCACAAGGCATCGGAGTCGCACAATGTCCACGGAGGGACATGGAGCAAGGTGGAGCATTGTGGCGGTCCACAATTCGATCGGTGGAGTCGGACACTTCGAGGAGGAGACTCGAACCATCCGATGAGCAAGACATCAGCAGGATGCGTCAAGATGTGGAGATCAGGGCTCATTGAGCTGTTTGGCTGCTGTTCGATAGGGGACGGTCAGACGTGACGGTCAAGTTCAACGGTGCGGCTGGAAGACGTCGTCGACGATGGTGGCGAAAGTCACGGTGGACTTGATGTGTTGACCGAGGTGGCTTGTTCGAGAGGGATGTGCAATGACGTGGAATGACGCACGGAGCAGTCCTGGTGGCACACCGTATGTGGCACTGCTAGGGCACGAGCATCGGTGCCATGGGCTGGTGCATGCAATTGGCCAGATCGATTGCGTGGATGGACTCATTCGGTGGTGCAGTAGAAGCTAACGTGGAAAGTCCAAGGAGGTATTGCGCTGGAACCAAAATTGCATGGATTGTTTTGCTTTTTTGCTCGGCTAATTAGCCTCACGTCGACTAGTTCCATACGGCAATCGGACACCTAGTGGGTTCAATGCATGAGCCTGATCAGGACATGTGCAGGTGGATGTGTTTTCACGGGAAAAAGAAGTCCAGAACAAAACTAGAAAAGGAACCGTGGTGGAGTCCGATACGGTTGGACTTTTGCGGTATTGTTTCAGCCTCCATAAAACAAAGGGAGTCTACGGATGATTGCAATAGAAGCAATCAGGCTGTTTGTGAAACGGTGCTTGCGTGGTTGAAGGCAAATAGTGGGTGGCATTCTAGCTCCGTGGAGTTTGATGGGAGGCTTGGAGGCTGCATCTGCGAAGCACATAGGAGAACCTCCATGGTGCATGGCGGAGAGACTGGCGGCGACAGGCTAATCAGACCGCGGGTCAGAGACGACAGCAGGTTCAGTGACGACGACATAGGAGCGTGGCAGCTGATGGGGTTGTTGTTCTCTGTGGCGTGGCGACACGCGGCATGAGCTCAGTATGCAGGTTTGCATGGGATGAGCTTGTGCGCTTCCAAATCAGCAAAGGCGCGAATCGATTCGAGTTACACATGTGGGGTTCTGAAGCGTGGATCGAAGGATGCGAAGAAGCTTCAAGGGCTGAACTGGAAGGAAGTATATACCGTGGATGTTTGTACTTGCAACTGGAGTAATTGGTTGGTCAGGGCTACAGGAAACTACGGTGTAAGACGTCAGGCGTAGTATGACAGCGGAAATGAAGAGCAAGGCTGATGTTGCAAATTCTAATATTTGACTCGGATAGTGATAGTGAGTTTCTTAGTATCATGTGATGATAGGAAGAGAAGAGTGCACAGTTGCAGGTGGAGTCATGTAGATTGGAATTGCAGGGATATCGATGTTTCTTCGGGCGGTGAGTTTGAGAAGTCAAGCTTGTCGGGCAGCTCTCATCGATCGGCGAAGGCAATAACTCAAGTCTGGTGTACATGGAAATTTGCACATGCCGGCTTCGAGATGGCGGAATATTCGCCAAGGTGGAGTTAGTTAGATATTGTGTCGAATATTTGTACGAGTCCGGTTATGACGCGACTTGGAGTTGTATTTAGTAGTATAGGGTAGAGTTCGTGTCAAACTCTGTAACCTATGCCTCCTCATAAATATGAGAGGGGCGCAGCTATTGTAACCATGACGACATAGAGACAGGCTCGCATGGGGAGGTGGCACGTTGTCGGGACCCCAGAGCGACCGGTGTTGCGGTTTGGGGAGGAGCGCCCGTAGTCATGCCCCGCGGATGTAGGCTTCAGCTTAACCTCGTTAACAAAGATCATGTCTCCGGTGTCATCTGTGATCTTGCATGTTCGTCTCGGTAGATTCAATTGGCACTTCCACTGGAGCAGATTAGTGGGCGGGTCGTGGTCGCGAGGGCTAATTTTCTAACAAACTGCATGGTCCATCTTGAGTGAGCGAAATGGAGCGTTGCAGCCGGTGCACCTGGCGGGTTCCATTCTGGATGAGGAGGGGAATCGGAACCACGCAGGGCTGATGGCGCTACCGCCAATGGTTAGAAAGCAGTTTGTCGGTGTTTTGTTTTCCTCCATTTGTCAGAGTAGACAACGGTATGACTGTTTGGATAGGTCACGCTCTTCGTAGCTGTTGTACTCTCCTTCTCTTTGAATGAAAAATATGCATTCCACCTTCTCGAAAAAAACTCTAACTTGTGAAGTTTCCTATGGTAATGATGTTCGTGAGCACAAGCGCAATTTTCCTCTAATTTTTAAGGCCAGTCTCAGTGGAGGTGTCATGAGGGGTTTCCTGGCAATAAAAGGATGTCTACAACAGCTAAAATAGTGACTTGGAAGGGTATTTATGTCTACAACACTCCTCGGGTCTAGTTACCAAGGCCCATGAAACACCTGGTATCCACTACATTGAAACTCAACCTCCCATTCCTTTATTTCATGCCGACCAAAGCATGTTTTCAATTATATATGCTGCAGAGTAGAGCAAGGTGCCAATGATCACATCGACGCAAAATTTGTCCTGAGTACCACGTATGTAGTATTGGTAGGCCAGATGCTGTAAAAAAAACAGAAGTTACATCTGGTAGAAATAATAACCAACCATGAAAACTTGTTGTTTACTGGGTCCGAAGCCTATTTATAGCAAGAGTTTCCTTGATCAGAAGGCAGTCATTTGCAGCACAAGTGGCATCAACACAGCTAGAGGGACAAAGAAAGGAACACCAAGCATCCATTCCATCGAGCCAATGGCACTTGTCACCTTGAACGCATTGTGCGTCCCTGCCATAGCGGCAGCCGCTGCTCGCCGCAGTCTCACCATCACAAGGGCTGCTGCCAAATCTCCTGAGCGCCTAGAGGCAGCAGCCAGGGCCGGCGGCACTTATGCCGGTGGACAGTGCAGCCACCCGAATTATCAGAAATGTCATAGGAGTCGCAATCACAATCTCCACATTTTGGGTTAGGGCATTGGTCCTCATTTCATTCAATTCCCAGGTTATTCTAACAAATGCCTTCACTAACACTAGCATGTTCTCAAGAATGGGAATCCTGTTCCAATGGCCATCTAGATGCAGCAAAACCAGATTTTGCTGAACAAAAAACAGTATAACATACTATGCGCCGAGAAGGTTGTATCATATTTAGAAATCAGAGTAAAATACATGTGTGGTCTCTCAACTTGTCATGCGGTGTTATTTGGGTCCTCAAACTCTCAAAATGCATTTTTGGATCCCCAATCTTTCAAAATTAATTTTGAAGTCCCTGAAATTGTCCCAAAATGTCACTCGGATCCCAAACTCTCATAATATGGTGAAAAAGGGAGAGATCTAGTGCGAGAATAAGGAGGAATCATCATTTTCTTGCAAGTGTGGACCAGCGATGATACCATGACAAGTCTATGAAAATATATTTTTAGGAGTTTATGTACCCGGATGATACCCCTATACAAGTTCGAGGACCTACAAATGCGTTTTGATAATTTTGGAACTCAGATGACACAGTGGACAACTTCAGTGACATTAACATGCATTTTGATAGTTTAGAGATCGATGTAACACATGGAAACAAGTCTAGGGATCACCCATGCATTTATATATGCATGGCAGCACTTGTATTTGTTGTAGTGGTCAGTCTCAATTGCATAGTGGCAATTGTGAATGTCTGCAGAACTGGTCGGGGCTTGCATTGGGGGCAAACAGTCAACAATTAATCAAGTGTCGGGTGCAAACTAGAAGGATCAGACCTCCATGGATAAAGTCCCAGCAAAAACCAAACACAAAAAAAAACCAATAGAGGGATTAGGCGCAGCAAACCATGAAAGGGATCTACTCCATTCAACCCTGGATAAGTTATCCTTATCCTTGGTGACTGTTGTTGCGTTCTGGTTCCGTGAACTTGTACTTCTTTCTTCCTACCATAATGAAATGACATGCAGCTCTCTTGGGTCGTTCGGAAAAAAATCCTTGGTAACCGAACATGCCCTCATGAGGTTGCCACCCTCCTGTCCAGCTCTCCTTCCTTCCTACCGCACTTCTCCTCTGCTGCCCCTTTCCTCCTTTTGACATGCAAGAGCCACAACAGCCAGTAGGACCTATATTATGGCTAGGACCATCTTCTACAACTGGGATATTTAACTATTTGCCACAGTTAGAGGTGGCGCTCTTTGAGATGCCAGTTTTACAATTCTACCTACAGATTTACCACTTTTAGACTGATGCAACAGAGCTTTTGCCATTTTGTCCTACATGGAACGCCACGTACGCTGGCCAGCGTGAATCAACTATGCACAAAGACTCTACTGCCCCTATTGCTTCTTCCTCCTTCGTTCTTTCCATCGAGCCACTGTGTTTCTTTCTCCGTTCAAGCGAGGCCGAGGCAGGAGCAGCTAGAGCAGCTAGCGCTTGGCCGGTGCCCATAGCCCCGCACGCTACCGCCCCGAGCACCCTCATGCGCCTCGCCGGTGCCCAGGCGGAGGGGCCCTCCGCAGAGTCACAACCTGAACCATCAGCAGCGCCGGCGCGCCGCTGTTTGTGCCACCCAAGAAGGGGGGGCGGCGGGCGCTGGTGCTAAGTGTCCTCACCTTTGCCGTGTGGTGACCCACAGCAAATCCTTTGCCGTATGCCAACACACGTCAATATTAAAATATTCTCATTTTTCAAATTTTTACCTGAACTACTCCAATATTTCATGTTTAAATTATTTTATCACATTCTTTACCTTTCCAAAGTGGCTCAACAATTCATGTTTTTTGAGTTTATGCAAAAAGATCTGTTATTTCATGTGTTTCAATGTTTATGATACGATATTGTTTTACGACAGAACAAAATTAAAAATTATCAAATGGATCCAAAAAATAACCAAAATTTTGCACGAAGTAATCTAATCTGTCTATTGCATATACAAAAAGTTTTGAAGTTAAACCCAAATTCTAACTTTAATTTGCTTCGAAATCTGAACGGCACCTTCTCAACTCTATGGATATTCTATGTAGATGTTTTGATTTCTATGCAGCGTACGTGAAAACCTGTGCGAACACTTCTGAATTTTTTTACCACAGCCTGTATGCATGAAATCATGAGTTGAAGACAAATTTTGGGATTTTCAGACTTCGTTTGTTTTTTATATAATTTTAAAACAATGCGTCTGACTATGGTTCCTAGGCAACAATGCTCGAAATTTCTTTGCATTTCCTGGATCCGGCTTCGCAGCATGATCAATAATGTGAATATCAATTTTGGGTTGACTATATTTCATTATTCGAGATACTTGTAGTTTAAATTTGAATTATTTCCTTGAAATTTATTTAATCAAATAAAATAACTAAATATAGCAAAACAACCAAAAAATACACCAAATATTAACATAGAGTTACACATATAGTATGTATATAACACAGAAAATTGGGAAGGGAAAAATAATTTGTTTTGCTAACAAGAAACACTCGGTAAAAAAGAAAAGCACACGACAAAAATATAGGTTTACCGTGTGCCTTTATGAAGGCACACGGTAAACGTATTTTTTGCCGTGTGCCGGCTTGCGCAGGCACATGGAAAAGGCGCATGACGGCCAACGGCAGCCGACGGCGTGTGCCTTTACCGTGTGCCTTTGGCCGCGGCACACGGCAAAGACCCTATATGCCGTGTGCCGTGGCTTTGCCGTGTGCATTGTTCTGGGCACACGGCAAAGCTTGAGGCAAACGACATATAGAGGATTTTCTATAATGACGGAGAAGGACGGCTATTTGTACTGTCTAGAGCTCGTTGTCCCCGCTAGTTGGCTCGAGCCCAACTAACGACCATGCCTTCAATGTATACCAGGCCCTGCCCCAAACGTCCCATCTGCCTGGGCTCGAGTGTGTTGGTCGTGGCGGAGGCAACATGCAACCTCGTCTTGCCATGGACTTCTTGGCCGGCCTGGGCTCATTAATTTGTCTGCGCCTCAGCAGCCAGCCAACCGTATTTTTCTCTCTGCACAAACCAGCACCACCCACCAGCCAACCAGGAGTATTTTTCTCTCAGCACAAATCAGCATCAACCACCTACCACCAGGCAGCCAAACAGGGCCATTGCGGTGGTGGCGCGAGTGTGGGACGACCTCGATTCCGAGTCGATGAGTATATAGCATCGGAGGTGATGATACAGATTCAGCGAGCAATATGACAACATGGGCAGACAAGGATTGCGCCTGCATATTGCAACGAGAAGAAATGGTCTTCTCTTTATGGATGGTTGAGATAGAGATGGAGAAAGATGTGGGAGAAACGGATGTTCCACGTAGTGGACCAACCAAATTAATTACATCATGACTACAATATTGAAATCCATGTAACGTTTAAGCCATATCCATCTAGTGCGTCATGTCAACCCGAGGATCCTAAGATCTAGAAGACCTAGTCCTCCCAACTCTTAGGGCCGGCATACCCGTGGCCGCCTGAAACCGTTGCAGTACCACGCCATGAAAAGCACGGCAAGACTTGTCAATTGCCTTGATGACCCATCCAGGAAGAGAGATTGGCAAGGCAATTTACATTGAAATGTATATTGGAAATGTTATATGTTTGAAATGTATATTGGAAAATGCTTCATTTAAATGTATTGGAGATATTTACATTGAAATGTATATTGGAAATGTTATATGTTTGAAATGTATATTGGAAAATGCTTCATTTAAATGTATTGGAGATATTTACATTGAAATGTATATTGGAAATGTTATATGTTTGAAATGTATATTGGAAAATGCTTCATTTAAATGTATTGGAGATATTTACATTGAAATGTATATTGGAAATGTTATATGTTTGAAATGTATATTGGAAAATGCTTCATTTAAATGTATTGGAGATATTTACATTGAAATGTATATTGGAAATGTTATATGTTTGAAATGTATATTGGAAAATGCTTCATTTAAATGTATTGGAGATATTTACATTGAAATGTATATTGGAAATGTTATATGTTTGAAATGTATATTGGAAAATGCTTCATTTAAATGTATTGGAGATATTTACATTGAAATGTATATTGGAAATGTTATATGTTTGAAATGTATATTGGAAAATGCTTCATTTAAATGTATTGGAGATATTTACATTGAAATGTATATTGGAAATGTTATATGTTTGAAATGTATATTGGAAAATGCTTCATTTAAATGTATTGGAGATATTTACATTGAAATGTATATTGGAAATGTTATATGTTTGAAATGTATATTGGAAAATGCTTCATTTAAATGTATTGGAGATATTTACATTGAAATGTATATTGGAAATGTTATATGTTTGAAATGTATATTGGAAAATGCTTCATTTAAATGTATTGGAGATATTTACATTGAAATGTATATTGGAAATGTTATATGTTTGAAATGTATATTGGAAAATGCTTCATTTAAATGTATTGGAGATATTTACATTGAAATGTATATTGGAAATGTTATATGTTTGAAATGTATATTGGAAAATGCTTCATTTAAATGTATTGGAGATATTTACATTGAAATGTATATTGGAAATGTTATATGTTTGAAATGTATATTGGAAAATGCTTCATTTAAATGTATTGGAGATATTTACATTGAAATGTATATTGGAAATGTTATATGTTTGAAATGTATATTGGAAAATGCTTCATTTAAATGTATTGGAGATATTTACATTGAAATGTATATTGGAAATGTTATATGTTTGAAATGTATATTGGAAAATGCTTCATTTAAATGTATTGGAGATATTTACATTGAAATGTATATTGGAAATGTTATATGTTTGAAATGTATATTGGAAAATGCTTCATTTAAATGTATTGGAGATATTTACATTGAAATGTATATTGGAAATGTTATATGTTTGAAATGTATATTGGAAAATGCTTCATTTAAATGTATTGGAGATATTTACATTGAAATGTATATTGGAAATGTTATATGTTTGAAATGTATATTGGAAAATGCTTCATTTAAATGTATTGGAGATATTTACATTGAAATGTATATTGGAAATGTTATATGTTTGAAATGTATATTGGAAAATGCTTCATTTAAATGTATTGGAGATATTTACATTGAAATGTATATTGGAAATGTTATATGTTTGAAATGTATATTGGAAAATGCTTCATTTAAATGTATTGGAGATATTTACATTGAAATGTATATTGGAAATGTTATATGTTTGAAATGTATATTGGAAAATGCTTCATTTAAATGTATTGGAGATATTTACATTGAAATGTATATTGGAAATGTTATATGTTTGAAATGTATATTGGAAAATGCTTCATTTAAATGTATTGGAGATATTTACATTGAAATGTATATTGGAAATGTTATATGTTTGAAATGTATATTGGAAAATGCTTCATTTAAATGTATTGGAGATATTTACATTGAAATGTATATTGGAAATGTTATATGTTTGAAATGTATATTGGAAAATGCTTCATTTAAATGTATTGGAGATATTTACATTGAAATGTATATTGGAAATGTTATATGTTTGAAATGTATATTGGAAAATGCTTCATTTAAATGTATTGGAGATATTTACATTGAAATGTATATTGGAAATGTTATATGTTTGAAATGTATATTGGAAAATGCTTCATTTAAATGTATTGGAGATATTTACATTGAAATGTATATTGGAAATGTTATATGTTTGAAATGTATATTGGAAAATGCTTCATTTAAATGTATTGGAGATATTTACATTGAAATGTATATTGGAAATGTTATATGTTTGAAATGTATATTGGAAAATGCTTCATTTAAATGTATTGGAGATATTTACATTGAAATGTATATTGGAAATGTTATATGTTTGAAATGTATATTGGAAAATGCTTCATTTAAATGTATTGGAGATATTTACATTGAAATGTATATTGGAAATGTTATATGTTTGAAATGTATATTGGAAAATGCTTCATTTAAATGTATTGGAGATATTTACATTGAAATGTATATTGGAAATGTTATATGTTTGAAATGTATATTGGAAAATGCTTCATTTAAATGTATTGGAGATATTTACATTGAAATGTATATTGGAAATGTTATATGTTTGAAATGTATATTGGAAAATGCTTCATTTAAATGTATTGGAGATATTTACATTGAAATGTATATTGGAAATGTTATATGTTTGAAATGTATATTGGAAAATGCTTCATTTAAATGTATTGGAGATATTTACATTGAAATGTATATTGGAAATGTTATATGTTTGAAATGTATATTGGAAAATGCTTCATTTAAATGTATTGGAGATATTTACATTGAAATGTATATTGGAAATGTTATATGTTTGAAATGTATATTGGAAAATGCTTCATTTAAATGTATTGGAGATATTTACATTGAAATGTATATTGGAAATGTTATATGTTTGAAATGTATATTGGAAAATGCTTCATTTAAATGTATTGGAGATATTTACATTGAAATGTATATTGGAAATGTTATATGTTTGAAATGTATATTGGAAAATGCTTCATTTAAATGTATTGGAGATATTTACATTGAAATGTATATTGGAAATGTTATATGTTTGAAATGTATATTGGAAAATGCTTCATTTAAATGTATTGGAGATATTTACATTGAAATGTATATTGGAAATGTTATATGTTTGAAATGTATATTGGAAAATGCTTCATTTAAATGTATTGGAGATATTTACATTGAAATGTATATTGGAAATGTTATATGTTTGAAATGTATATTGGAAAATGCTTCATTTAAATGTATTGGAGATATTTACATTGAAATGTATATTGGAAATGTTATATGTTTGAAATGTATATTGGAAAATGCTTCATTTAAATGTATTGGAGATATTTACATTGAAATGTATATTGGAAATGTTATATGTTTGAAATGTATATTGGAAAATGCTTCATTTAAATGTATTGGAGATATTTACATTGAAATGTATATTGGAAATGTTATATGTTTGAAATGTATATTGGAAAATGCTTCATTTAAATGTATTGGAGATATTTACATTGAAATGTATATTGGAAATGTTATATGTTTGAAATGTATATTGGAAAATGCTTCATTTAAATGTATTGGAGATATTTACATTGAAATGTATATTGGAAATGTTATATGTTTGAAATGTATATTGGAAAATGCTTCATTTAAATGTATTGGAGATATTTACATTGAAATGTATATTGGAAATGTTATATGTTTGAAATGTATATTGGAAAATGCTTCATTTAAATGTATTGGAGATATTTACATTGAAATGTATATTGGAAATGTTATATGTTTGAAATGTATATTGGAAAATGCTTCATTTAAATGTATTGGAGATATTTACATTGAAATGTATATTGGAAATGTTATATGTTTGAAATGTATATTGGAAAATGCTTCATTTAAATGTATTGGAGATATTTACATTGAAATGTATATTGGAAATGTTATATGTTTGAAATGTATATTGGAAAATGCTTCATTTAAATGTATTGGAGATATTTACATTGAAATGTATATTGGAAATGTTATATGTTTGAAATGTATATTGGAAAATGCTTCATTTAAATGTATTGGAGATATTTACATTGAAATGTATATTGGAAATGTTATATGTTTGAAATGTATATTGGAAAATGCTTCATTTAAATGTATTGGAGATATTTACATTGAAATGTATATTGGAAATGTTATATGTTTGAAATGTATATTGGAAAATGCTTCATTTAAATGTATTGGAGATATTTACATTGAAATGTATATTGGAAATGTTATATGTTTGAAATGTATATTGGAAAATGCTTCATTTAAATGTATTGGAGATATTTACATTGAAATGTATATTGGAAATGTTATATGTTTGAAATGTATATTGGAAAATGCTTCATTTAAATGTATTGGAGATATTTACATTGAAATGTATATTGGAAATGTTATATGTTTGAAATGTATATTGGAAAATGCTTCATTTAAATGTATTGGAGATATTTACATTGAAATGTATATTGGAAATGTTATATGTTTGAAATGTATATTGGAAAATGCTTCATTTAAATGTATTGGAGATATTTACATTGAAATGTATATTGGAAATGTTATATGTTTGAAATGTATATTGGAAAATGCTTCATTTAAATGTATTGGAGATATTTACATTGAAATGTATATTGGAAATGTTATATGTTTGAAATGTATATTGGAAAATGCTTCATTTAAATGTATTGGAGATATTTACATTGAAATGTATATTGGAAATGTTATATGTTTGAAATGTATATTGGAAAATGCTTCATTTAAATGTATTGGAGATATTTACATTGAAATGTATATTGGAAATGTTATATGTTTGAAATGTATATTGGAAAATGCTTCATTTAAATGTATTGGAGATATTTACATTGAAATGTATATTGGAAATGTTATATGTTTGAAATGTATATTGGAAAATGCTTCATTTAAATGTATTGGAGATATTTACATTGAAATGTATATTGGAAATGTTATATGTTTGAAATGTATATTGGAAAATGCTTCATTTAAATGTATTGGAGATATTTACATTGAAATGTATATTGGAAATGTTATATGTTTGAAATGTATATTGGAAAATGCTTCATTTAAATGTATTGGAGATATTTACATTGAAATGTATATTGGAAATGTTATATGTTTGAAATGTATATTGGAAAATGCTTCATTTAAATGTATTGGAGATATTTACATTGAAATGTATATTGGAAATGTTATATGTTTGAAATGTATATTGGAAAATGCTTCATTTAAATGTATTGGAGATATTTACATTGAAATGTATATTGGAAATGTTATATGTTTGAAATGTATATTGGAAAATGCTTCATTTAAATGTATATTGGAAATGTTATATGTTTGAAATGTATATTGGAAAATGCTTCATTTAAATGTATATTGGAAATGTTATATGTTTGAAATGTATATTGGAAAATGCTTCATTTAAATGTATATTGGAAATGTTATATGTTTGAAATGTATATTGGAAAATGCTTCATTTAAATGTATATTGGAAATGTTATATGTTTGAAATGTATATTGGAAAATGCTTCATTTAAATGTATATTGGAAATGTTATATGTTTGAAATGTATATTGGAAAATGCTTCATTTAAATGTATATTGGAAATGTTATATGTTTGAAATGTATATTGGAAAATGCTTCATTTAAATGTATATTGGAAATGTTATATGTTTGAAATGTATATTGGAAAATGCTTCATTTAAATGTATATTGGAAATGTTATATGTTTGAAATGTATATTGGAAAATGCTTCATTTAAATGTATATTGGAAATGTTATATGTTTGAAATGTATATTGGAAAATGCTTCATTTAAATGTATATTGGAAATGTTATATGTTTGAAATGTATATTGGAAAATGCTTCATTTAAATGTATATTGGAAATGTTATATGTTTGAAATGTATATTGGAAAATGCTTCATTTAAATGTATATTGGAAATGTTATATGTTTGAAATGTATATTGGAAAATGCTTCATTTAAATGTATATTGGAAATGTTATATGTTTGAAATGTATATTGGAAAATGCTTCATTTAAATGTATATTGGAAATGTTATATGTTTGAAATGTATATTGGAAAATGCTTCATTTAAATGTATATTGGAAATGTTATATGTTTGAAATGTATATTGGAAAATGCTTCATTTAAATGTATATTGGAAATGTTATATGTTTGAAATGTATATTGGAAAATGCTTCATTTAAATGTATATTGGAAATGTTATATGTTTGAAATGTATATTGGAAAATGCTTCATTTAAATGTATATTGGAAATGTTATATGTTTGAAATGTATATTGGAAAATGCTTCATTTAAATGTATATTGGAAATGTTATATGTTTGAAATGTATATTGGAAAATGCTTCATTTAAATGTATATTGGAAATGTTATATGTTTGAAATGTATATTGGAAAATGCTTCATTTAAATGTATATTGGAAATGTTATATGTTTGAAATGTATATTGGAAAATGCTTCATTTAAATGTATATTGGAAATGTTATATGTTTGAAATGTATATTGGAAAATGCTTCATTTAAATGTATATTGGAAATGTTATATGTTTGAAATGTATATTGGAAAATGCTTCATTTAAATGTATATTGGAAATGTTATATGTTTGAAATGTATATTGGAAAATGCTTCATTTAAATGTATATTGGAAATGTTATATGTTTGAAATGTATATTGGAAAATGCTTCATTTAAATGTATATTGGAAATGTTATATGTTTGAAATGTATATTGGAAAATGCTTCATTTAAATGTATATTGGAAATGTTATATGTTTGAAATGTATATTGGAAAATGCTTCATTTAAATGTATATTGGAAATGTTATATGTTTGAAATGTATATTGGAAAATGCTTCATTTAAATGTATATTGGAAATGTTATATGTTTGAAATGTATATTGGAAAATGCTTCATTTAAATGTATATTGGAAATGTTATATGTTTGAAATGTATATTGGAAAATGCTTCATTTAAATGTATATTGGAAATGTTATATGTTTGAAATGTATATTGGAAAATGCTTCATTTAAATGTATATTGGAAATGTTATATGTTTGAAATGTATATTGGAAAATGCTTCATTTAAATGTATATTGGAAATGTTATATGTTTGAAATGTATATTGGAAAATGCTTCATTTAAATGTATATTGGAAATGTTATATGTTTGAAATGTATATTGGAAAATGCTTCATTTAAATGTATATTGGAAATGTTATATGTTTGAAATGTATATTGGAAAATGCTTCATTTAAATGTATATTGGAAATGTTATATGTTTGAAATGTATATTGGAAAATGCTTCATTTAAATGTATATTGGAAATGTTATATGTTTGAAATGTATATTGGAAAATGCTTCATTTAAATGTATATTGGAAATGTTATATGTTTGAAATGTATATTGGAAAATGCTTCATTTAAATGTATATTGGAAATGTTATATGTTTGAAATGTATATTGGAAAATGCTTCATTTAAATGTATATTGGAAATGTTATATGTTTGAAATGTATATTGGAAAATGCTTCATTTAAATGTATATTGGAAATGTTATATGTTTGAAATGTATATTGGAAAATGCTTCATTTAAATGTATATTGGAAATGTTATATGTTTGAAATGTATATTGGAAAATGCTTCATTTAAATGTATATTGGAAATGTTATATGTTTGAAATGTATATTGGAAAATGCTTCATTTAAATGTATATTGGAAATGTTATATGTTTGAAATGTATATTGGAAAATGCTTCATTTAAATGTATATTGGAAATGTTATATGTTTGAAATGTATATTGGAAAATGCTTCATTTAAATGTATATTGGAAATGTTATATGTTTGAAATGTATATTGGAAAATGCTTCATTTAAATGTATATTGGAAATGTTATATGTTTGAAATGTATATTGGAAAATGCTTCATTTAAATGTATATTGGAAATGTTATATGTTTGAAATGTATATTGGAAAATGCTTCATTTAAATGTATATTGGAAATGTTATATGTTTGAAATGTATATTGGAAAATGCTTCATTTAAATGTATATTGGAAATGTTATATGTTTGAAATGTATATTGGAAAATGCTTCATTTAAATGTATATTGGAAATGTTATATGTTTGAAATGTATATTGGAAAATGCTTCATTTAAATGTATATTGGAAATGTTATATGTTTGAAATGTATATTGGAAAATGCTTCATTTAAATGTATATTGGAAATGTTATATGTTTGAAATGTATATTGGAAAATGCTTCATTTAAATGTATATTGGAAATGTTATATGTTTGAAATGTATATTGGAAAATGCTTCATTTAAATGTATATTGGAAATGTTATATGTTTGAAATGTATATTGGAAAATGCTTCATTTAAATGTATATTGGAAATGTTATATGTTTGAAATGTATATTGGAAAATGCTTCATTTAAATGTATATTGGAAATGTTATATGTTTGAAATGTATATTGGAAAATGCTTCATTTAAATGTATATTGGAAATGTTATATGTTTGAAATGTATATTGGAAAATGCTTCATTTAAATGTATATTGGAAATGTTATATGTTTGAAATGTATATTGGAAAATGCTTCATTTAAATGTATATTGGAAATGTTATATGTTTGAAATGTATATTGGAAAATGCTTCATTTAAATGTATATTGGAAATGTTATATGTTTGAAATGTATATTGGAAAATGCTTCATTTAAATGTATATTGGAAATGTTATATGTTTGAAATGTATATTGGAAAATGCTTCATTTAAATGTATATTGGAAATTCTATGTATATTAGAAATATATGTGCTTCATTTAAATGTATATTGGAAATTCTATGTATATTAGAAATATATGTGCTTCATTTAAATGTATATTGGAAATTCTATGTATATTAGAAATATATGTGCTTCATTTAAATGTATATTGGAAATTCTATGTATATTAGAAATATATGTGCTTCATTTAAATGTATATTGGAAATTCTATGTATATTAGAAATATATGTGCTTCATTTAAATGTATATTGGAAATTCTATGTATATTAGAAATATATGTGCTTCATTTAAATGTATATTGGAAATGTTATATGTTTGTATAATGTATACTATCGAAAATGTTTATTATCGGAAATTCTATCGCGTACCCGAACCCACCGCGCACCCGAACCCCTTAGCGAATCCGTTTTTCGCGCACCGACCCCCTTAGCGAACCCTTAGCGAATCAATTCACACCGCGCACCCGAACCCCTTGGCGAATCCGTTTTTCACGCACCGACCCCCTTAGCGAAAATGTTAGAAATATTGGGAATATGTATGCTTTGTATATATTTCTTATCAATTATTTTTAATTCTATAGATGGCGGACAACAACAACCCCGTCCCACACCATGGAAGAGTACAACAACCGCCCTGTCCCACCCATGCAAGAGGACAACAACACCCATGTCCCACCCATGCAAGAGGACAATGACACGTTCTTTGCGAATCAACTTTTCAATATTGTAACCCAACTAATGTCCATGGATGATGTGTTGGGGATCATTGGAAGGGACGACAATATCCAGGGCGACAATGTTGCAAGGGCCGAAAATGTTGAAGAGGCCGCCAATGGACGAGGCCGATGACGACATTCCGTTATTGGCTCAATACTACGGTTCCTTTGCATATGCTGCAATGGGTGATGCCGATGAGGAAGATGTTGCTCGGGAAGGCGATGCTCAGGAAGATGTTGCTCAGGAAAATGAACCTACTGATGGGCTCGGGCAAATGTTGCGTGATGCCGAGAAAGACTGCGGCAATGATAAGGAACTAAAAAAGATACAGCGCATGTTGCAGGACCACAAGACTGACCTGTACCCAGATTGCAAAGAGGGGCTAAAGAAGTTGGGTAGCACACTTGAACTTCTGCAGTGGAAGGCAGCAAATGGTGTTACTGATAAGGGTTTCGAGGAGCTACTGAAACTCGTAAAGAAGATTCTTCCAGAGGGTAACGAATTGTCATCGACGACGTATCAAGCAAAACGTGTTGTTTGCCCTCTCGGTTTGGAGGTGCAGAAGATACATGCGTGTCCTAATGACTGTATCCTCTATCGCGGACAGTACGAACACTTGGATCGTTGTCCGGTTTGCACCTGCGCGCGATACAAGATCAGGCGGGACGACCCTGGTGGTGTTGGGGGAGAGCGTTCTAAGAAAAAAATCCCTGCGAAGGTGATGTGGTATTTCCCTCTGATACCCCGTCTGAAGCGTTTGTTCAGGAACAAAGACCATGCCAAACTGATGCGCTGGCACAAAGAAGAACGTAAGCAGGATGGCATGTTGAGACACCCCGCCGATGGATCCCAGTGGAGGAACATCGACAGAGCATTCCTCTGATTTTGATGCTGATGCGAGGAATGTTAGGCTTGGTTTAAGTACCGATGGCATGAACCCTTTTGGTGAAATGAGCAGTAGTCATAGCACTTGGCCCGTGACTGTTTGTATCTACAACCTACCCCCCTGGCTCTGCATGAAGCGGAAGTTCATTATGATGCCAGTGCTCATCGAAGGCCCAAAGCAACCTGGCAACGACATTGATGTGTACCTAAGATGATTGGTTGACGAACTTTTGCAGCTGTGGAAGAATGAAGGTGTTAGCATGTGGTATGAGGACAAGCAGGAGCAGTTTGACCTTGGAGCACTGCTTTTCATAAGCATCAACGACTGGCCTGCACTAAATAACCTATCAGGACAATCAAATAAAGGATATAAAGCATGCACTCACTGTTTAGAGGAAACCGAAAGCATGTATTTGAAACATTGTCGTAAAGTTGTGTACATGGGTCACCGTCGATTCCTTCCGGCGAAGCATGAGCTACGAAAGAAATGTGCGCATTTTGGCGGGAATGCTGACCGCCGTACAAAGCCGAGACACCGGAGTGGAGAAGAGCTATTTGATATGGAGAAGAGCTATTTGTGCCATCTCTGGACGAGCTTAACATTCAACGAGTAATGGCCGAGACTGGACTAACCAGAGCGCAAGTCCTGGGGGAAGAAGAGGTGCCTGTAAACACAACGCTGAAGTGGCCGTTTAAGCTTGGCGAGCCTATGGTCCCTCCTGAAATGGAGAGGAAGCTACAAACGAAGATGCGCCGATTCCATGACTGGTATTTGGAAGAATCAAGAAGGAATAAACGGCGCATGATAAAAGTAGGCGTGAAGGACCAAGACTTCTACAATGGTGACGCGGATTTTGTCTGGCTCAGGTTTAATGATATATATGAGCTGTACCACCGCGACGCCATGGACGTGGTTTTGATCACCTGTTGGACACTGTAAGTACTTTGTTGTTGCTTATAATTCACAGTTTGAAAACAATAATTCCATCTATGTTGACGCGGGCTTTATTTATTGCTTTTGTATCTCAGTGCGGGGTAATTGTACGGGACAATGTGCCCATTAGTATCAGAAAATGGAAGTCCACGGACCCCACTGAGGAGTACGTGCTCCCCGATACAGAGAAGGAGATGCTATGGAGGGAATTAAAGGCAATATTCGACTGGCCTAGCACTCATGAAGCAGAACTGAGGGATTGGACAATGAAGAAGATGGCAGTTCTGTTTCAGGATTTCAAGAAGAAGTTGTACTCGCATTTTCTCAAAACGGGAGAGGCTCCGGATCCTGAGAAGTATAAGAAGATCACTGATGATGAGTGGGAAGCATTCCTTGAGTACAAAATCTCCGAAGAGGGTGCAACGACGACTGGCCTGCACTAAGTAACCTATCAGGACAATCAAACAAAGGATATAAAGCATGCACTCACTGTTTAGAGGAAACCGAAAGCATGTATTTGAAACATTGTCGTAAAGTTGTGTACATGGGTCACCGTCGATTCCTTCCGGCGAAGCATGAGCTACGAAAGAAATGTGCGCATTTTGGCGGGAATGCTGACCGCCGTACAAAGCCGAGACACCGGAGTGGGGAAGAGCTATTTGATATGGTGAAGGACCTACACGTGGTGTTTGGCAAGGGAGACGGAAGCCAGGCTGCTCCGACGGGCGAGGATGGTCGTGCCGCGATGTGGAAGAAGAAGTCTATCTTTTGGGAGCTACCTTATTGGCAACGTTTAGAGGTCCGTAACGCGATTGATGTGATGCATCTGACGAAGAATCTTTGCGTGAACTTGATAAGCTTCCTGGGTACTTATGGGAAGCCAAAAGATACACTGGAAGCACGTCAGGAGCTGAAACGATTGAAGCAATGGACTGATCTACATCCAGAAAAGAGAGACAAAGGACGCCAGTACTTGCGTCCTGCCAGCTTCACTCTCAGCAAAGAAGAGAAGGCAAGCATGTTTGAATGCTTGAACAGTATCAAGGTTCCGTCTGGCTACTCCTCCAATATTAAGGGAATAATAAATATGAAAGAGAAGAAGTTCACAAACCTGAAGTCTCACGACTGCCATGTGTTGATGACACAGCTGCTTCCCGTCATACTCAGGGGTGTGCTACCAGTTAATGTGCGGAAAGCCATTGTGAAGCTATGTGCATTCCTCAATGCAATTTCTCAGAAGGTGATCAATCCAGACCATTTAGATCAGCTACAGAATGACGTGGTGCAATGTCTTGTCAGCTTTGAGATGATATTTCCACCATCCTTCTTCAATATCATGACACATCTATTGGTTCACCTCGTCAAAGAGATTCGTATATTGGGCCCAGTATTTCTACACAACATGTTCCCATTTGAGAGGTTCTTCGCTGTCCTAAAGAAGTATGTCCGTAATCGTTCTCGTCCAGAAGGATGCATTGCTAAGGGATACGAAACGGAGGAGGTCATTGAATTCTGTGTTGACTTTGTCGACGATCTTATGCCGATTGGTGTGCCCGAATCCCATCACGAGGGGAGACTTGGTGGAAAGGGCACACTAGGGAGAAGATCGATGGTGATCAAGGACGTTGAGACATTTCGTAAAGCGCACCTCACAGTTTTGCAACAATCAACCTTAGTTGCTCCGTACATCGAGGAGCACATGCAGATTCTCAAGGATGAAAACTCAACAAAGTCTGCGGCCTTCATTCAGCGTCTGCACAATAGTACTTTCGCCGATTGGTTGCGAAGACGTCTTATGGGTGTCGAGGGCATTGATGCGCAGCTAGCTTTTGTAGCTAGAGGTCCATCGAGCACGATCTTGACATTCCAAGGATACGACATCAATGGGTATACATTTTACACAAGAGCCCAGGACAAGAAAAGCACCAACCAAAACAGTGGTGTCCGGATCGACGCGACAGACACCAATGGCAATACAAACTCATACTATGGAGTCATAGAGGAGATATGGGAACTAGAGTACGGACCTTTGAAGATCCCACTGTTCAAGTGCCAATGGGTGAAGCTGACTGGAGGAGGTGTTAAAGTTGAAGCGGACTATGGAATGACGTTAGTGGACCTAAGCAAGATTGGCTTTCTAGACGAACCGTTCGTCCTGGCCAAAGCTGTCACACAAGTTTTTTATGTGAAGGACATGGCTAGCAGACCGAAGAAAGGGGCGGATAAGAAAGGTGGGGGTAAGCAATTGGACCCATCACAAGACGAGCCAAAGCGTCATATAGTTCTTCCAGGAAAGAGAAAAATCGTAGGAGTTGAGGACAAGACGGATGAAGATTATGATATGCTCGATGGCCGGCTTCCATTCTCAGTGGCTGATGACCCAAGCATCCTGTTAGCAGCGGAGGACTGTCCGGTTTGCACCTGCGCACGATACAAGATCAGGCGGGACGACCCTGGTGATGTTGGGGGAGAGCGTTCTAAGAAAAAAATTCGTGTGAAGGTGATGTGGTATTTCCCTCTGATACCCCGTCTTAAGCGTTTGTTCAGGAACAAAGACCATGCCAAACTGATGCGCTGGTACAAAGAAGAATGTAAGCAGGATGGCATGTTGAGACACCCCGCCGATGGATCCCAGTGGAGGAACATCGACAGAGCATTCCCAGAGTTTGATGCTGATGCGAGGAATGTTAGGCTTGGTTTAAGTACCGATGGCATGAACCCTTTTGGTGAAATGAGCAGTAGTCATAGCACTTGGCCCGTGACTGTTTGTATCTACAACCTACCCCCCTGGCTCTGCATGAAGCGGAAGTTCATTATGATGCCAGTGCTCATCGAAGGCCCAAAGCAACCTGGCAACGACATTGATGTGTACCTAAGACCATTGGTTGACGAACTTTTGCAGCTGTGGAAGAATGAAGGTGTTAGCGTGTGGGATGAGGACAAGCAGGAGCAGTTTGACCTTCGAGCACTGCTTTTCATAAGCATCAACGACTGGCCTGCACTAAGTAACCTATCAGGACAATCAAACAAAGGATATAAAGCATGCACTCACTGTTTAGAGGAAACCGAAAGCATGTATTTGAAACATTGTCGTAAAGTTGTGTACATGGGTCACCGTCGATTCCTTCCGGCGAAGCATGAGCTACGAAAGAAATGTGCGCATTTTGGCGGGAATGCTGACCGCCGTACAAAGCCGAGACACCGGAGTGGAGAAGAGCTATTTGATATGGTGAAGGACCTACACGTGGTGTTTGGCAAGGGAGACGGAAGCCAGGCTGCTCCGACGGGCGAGGATGGTCGTGCCGCGATGTGGAAGAAGAAGTCTATCTTTTGGGAGCTACCTTATTGGCAACGTTTAGAGGTCCGTAACGCGATTGATGTGATGCATCTGACGAAGAATCTTTGCGTGAACTTGATAAGCTTCCTGGGTACTTATGGGAAGCCAAAAGATACACTGGAAGCACGACAAGAGCTGAAACGATTGAAACAACGGACTGATCTACATCCAGAAAAGAGAGACAAAGGACGCCAGTACTTGCATCCTGCCAGCTTCACTCTCAGCAAAGAAGAGAAGGCAAGCATGTTTGAATGCTTGAACAGTATCAAGGTTCCGTCTGGCTACTCCTCCAATATTAAGGGAATAATAAATATGAAAGAGAAGAAGTTCACAAACCTGAAGTCTCACGACTGCCATGTGTTGATGACACAGCTGCTTCCCGTCATACTCAGGGGTGTGCTACCAGTTAACGTGCGGAAAGCCATTGTGAAGCTATGTGCATTCCTCAATGCAATTTCTCAGAAGGTGATCAATCCAGACCACTTAGATCAGCTACAGAACGACGTGGTGCAATGTCTTGTCAGCTTTGAGATGATATTTCCACCATCCTTCTTCAATATCATGACACATCTATTGGTTCACCTCGTCAAAGAGATTCGTATATTGGGCCCAGTATTTCTACACAACATGTTCCCATTTGAGAGGTTCTTCGCAGTCCTAAAGAAGTATGTCCGTAATCGTTCTCGTCCAGAAGGATGCATTGCTAAGGGATACGAAACGGAGGAGGTCATTGAATTCTGTGTTGACTTTGTCGACGATCTTATGCCGATTGGTGTGCCCGAATCCCATCACGAGGGGAGACTTGGTGGAAAGGGCACACTAGGGAGAAGATCGATGGTGATCAAGGACGTTGAGACATTTCGTAAAGCGCACCTCACAGTTTTGCAACAATCAACCTTAGTTGCTCCGTACATCGAGGAGCACATGCAGATTCTCAGGGACGAAAACTCAACAAAGTCTGCGGCCTTCATTCAGCGTCTGCACAATAGTACTTTCGCCGATTGGTTGCGAAGACGTCTTATGGGTGTCGAGGGCATTGATGCGCAGCTAGCTTTTGTAGCTAGAGGTCCATCGAGCACGATCTTGACATTCCAAGGATACGACATCAATGGGTATACATTTTACACAAGAGCCCAGGACAAGAAAAGCACCAACCAAAACAGTGGTGTCCGGATCGACGCGACAGACACCAATGGCAATACAAACTCATACTATGGAATCATAGAGGAGATATGGGAACTAGAGTACGGACCTTTGAAGATCCCACTGTTCAAGTGCCAATGGGTGAAGCTGACTGGAGGAGGTGTTAAAGTTGAAGCGGACTATGGAATGACGTTAGTGGACCTAAACAAGATTGGCTTTCTAGACGAACCGTTCGTCCTGGGCAAAGCTGTCACACAAGTTTTTTATGTGAAGGACATGGCTAGCAGACCGAAGAAAGGGGCGGATAAGAAAGGTGGGGGTAAGCAATTGGACCCATCACAAGACGAGCCAAAGCGTCATATAGTTCTTCCTGGAAAGAGAAAAATCGTAGGAGTTGAGGACAAGACGGATGAAGATTATGATATGCTCGATGGCCGGCCTCCATTCTCAGTGGCTGATGACCCAAGCATCCTGTTAGCGGCGGAGGAGACACCGTATCTACGGCGTGATCACAATCAAGGAACATTTGTAAAGAGGAAGTTTATTAGTGTCCGAGTAAACGATGATGCCATGTAATTTCTATTGATTTATAGGATTTTCTAACATTTTATATTGATTTTCTAGTAATTTATAAGATTTTCTAGCATTTTATATTGATTTTCTAGCATTTTATATTGATTTTCTAGCATTTTATATTGATTTTCTAGCATTTTATATTGATTTTCTAGCATTTTATATTGATTTTCTAGCATTTTATATTGATTTTCTAGCATTTTATATTGATTTTCTAGCATTTTATATTGATTTTCTAGCATTTTATATTGATTTTCTAGCATTTTATATTGATTTTCTAGCATTTTATATTGATTTTCTAGCATTTTATATTGATTTTCTAGCATTTTATATTGATTTTCTAGCATTTTATATTGATTTTCTAGTAATTTATAAGATTTTCTAGCATTTTATATTGATTTTCTAGCATTTTATATTGATTTTCTAGCATTTTATATTGATTTTCTAGCATTTTATATTGATTTTCTAGCATTTTATATTGATTTTCTAGCATTTTATATTGATTTTCTAGCATTTTATATTGATTTTCTAGCATTTTATATTGATTTTCTAGCATTTTATATTGATTTTCTAGCATTTTATATTGATTTTCTAGCATTTTATATTGATTTTCTAGCATTTTATATTGATTTTCTAGCATTTTATATTGATTTTCTAGCATTTTATATTGATTTTCTAGTAATTTATAAGATTTTCTAGCATTTTATATTGATTTTCTAGCATTTTATATTGATTTTCTAGCATTTTATATTGATTTTCTAGCATTTTATATTGATTTTCTAGCATTTTATATTGATTTTCTAGCATTTTATATTGATTTTCTAGCATTTTATATTGATTTTCTAGCATTTTATATTGATTTTCTAGCATTTTATATTGATTTTCTAGCATTTTATATTGATTTTCTAGCATTTTATATTGATTTTCCGCTCCTCGTCCCCTCGCCGCCGCCGCCGCTCGTCCCCGCGCCGCCGTCGCCCGACGCCCGTCACGGTGAGCCCTCTGTGAAGCCGGCCTTCGTGTCGTGCGTGCATGTTTGTGAGCCGGCCTTCGTGCCGTGTGTACGTGTTTGTGTGTGTAGGTAACCGTTGCATGGCCGAACACGCACATTTGCTTAGCGAACGCGTTCGGCCATGCGCGTTCGCTAACCAAAAGCGTTCGCTAACCCATACATTGGAAATGCATTGTATATGCACATTTGCTTAGCGAACGTGTTCGGCCATGCGCTGCGCATGGCCGAACACGTTCGCTAACCCATACATTGGAAATGCATTGTATTGGAAATATTAGAAATATATATGCCTCATATGTATTGAAATTATTAGAAATTTATTTTATTGGAAATGCGTTGTATTGGAAATATTAGAAATATATATGCCTCATATGTATTGAAATTATTAGAAATTTATTTTATTGGAAATGCGTTGTATTGGAAATATTAGAAATATATATGCTTTATATGTATTGGAAATTTATTTTATTGACATGCATTGTATTTAAATATTTACATTTAAATGTATATATGCTTCATTTAAATGTATACTCAACAAAGTCTGCGGCCTTCATTCAGCGTCTGCACAATAGTACTTTCGCCGATTGGTTGCGAAGACGTCAGGCACGGTTTCATGAGGAATTATTCTGTTTGGACGAAGCACGGTGAAAGAGGAATTCTAATGGATGAAGATGAAGAAGACGAGGCCGATGACGACATTCCGTTATTGGCTCAATACTACGGTTCCTTTGCATATGCTGCAATGGGTGATGCCGATGAGGAAGATGTTGCTCGGACACTAGAGACGCAATGCCGCTCACTAGCAATCTCCAAGTAGAAATCTTTGATGTTTGGGGGATCGACTTCGTGGGTCCTTTCCCCAACTCAGGAGGCTATAAGTTATAAACACATTTCCATTATTATTAAGTGCACAATTATTGTCTCCAACTCGGCGGATTAAATATCTTTCAATTATTTGTAAATTATAGATGTTCAGGCTGAAGGAAGAGTCCCTGGAGCTAGAAAGAATTGACGCAATTGCAGAACAGCTCGTCGGATGGATCTGGGACGAGGTCGTCAATCCCCGAGGAGAATTCCACTCGCCAATACTGGAGGACGTGCCGGACAGTCCAACGAGAGCTAGCTAGTCGTCAATCTTAATTATGTAGAAAATACAGTTTAAATATATATAACTCGAGTTGAGATGCATGAATATCTACTTTTGTAATATATATGTCTTCTATTTTGATGAAATGTCAGCTAGTATGAATATAGAGTCGGCCGAATACGCATTAGAATACACGTATTAGAATATATATTGTACGGGACAATGTGCCCATTAGTATCAGAAAATGGAAGTCCACGGACCCCACTGAGGAGTACGTGCTCCCCGATACAGAGAAGGAGATGCTATGGAGGGAATTAAAGGCAATATTCGACTGGCCTAGCACTCATGAAGCAGAACTGAGGGATTGGACAATGAAGAAGATGGCAGTTCTGTTTCAGGATTTCAAGAAGAAGTTGTACTCGCATTTTCTCAAAACCGGAGAGGCCCCGGATCCTGAGAAGTATAAGAAGATCACTGATGACGAGTGGGAAGCATTCATGAGTACAAAACCTCCGAAGAGGGTGCAACGACTAGCGCTAAAAATGCTGGAAACGCCGCAAATAAGAAGTACTCTCATAAGATGGGTTCGGGAGGTTACAAGGCATGCATCGCTAAATGGGAGAAGATTGAAGAAGATCTATATGCTAGATGCATCACTCCAGCGACACATGACTGGCCCACAAGAACCAAGCATTGGTACTATGGCCATGGAGGCAACCTAAGCCCAATCGACGCCTCCTTAGTTTTCCCGAGGACTTGCGAGCTCAGCGTCTCCTCGATATCCTCAGGGCATCTGATAGGGGAGAATTTGTTGCCGATAGAGACAGAGATGAGCTAACCTGTGCCTTAGGGAACAAGGAGCATCCTGGACGGACGCGCGGTGTAGGCACAAGCGTCTCATGGAAGAAAGGTTTCCAAGAGCACGCCGCCACCTATAGGAGCCGTTCGAGGAAGAAGGCCGAATATGAGCAGAGGGTGAGGGACCTAGAGAAAACGGTTGCCGCCCAGGGCTCAGAGCTCCAAGAAATGGAGTCAGAGATGGAGCGACGGATGAAGGTAGCATGGCTGCAGATACAACAAGCCACAGGCGGGACCGGTTCCACAGAGCATGCACCTCTCCAAGATGCGGCCCTTATTAGCCCTCCACAGCAATATCAAAGCAGTCACGCTTCCACACAGGCCGCCGAAGCGGTCCGTTACACCGTGGATGAAATAACTCAACGGACCGCGTGCGAGCTTGTCGTCAGGCAGAAGAACTTAGCTGTGGTGGTACGTATGCGACCTTAGTTCATACTGCATACATTTCACCGTAAATACCATTCATTTACTAACTTTCTTTGTGACTACTAACTTATCAGGTCGCATACGGTATGACCAAACGTGTGGAAGAAGGGCAAAAATGGCACTGCAATGACATTCCACATGGTTACGTACCTGTTGAGGTGGAGCAAGTCGTCACCAGCTGGGAAGACTTGGAACTTGACATCCCCGGAGGTGACGGAGAAACAAAACTCGGTCAGTGTTCTCACTGCATCATTCTATGGAGCAAGGCAGACGTCGTCATACCCGGTACACCTGCGGCTACCAAAAAGCCTCTGCCCCCACTCCACTAGGGAAGAAGACGCGGAAAACCAGAGAGAAGCCCGCACCAGAGAAAAGAGCGGGTGAGAAGACTCTAGAGGAGCTCGAAGCCTCGGTAAAAGCAGACACAAAGAGGCAAATGGCCGAGTGGAGGAGAAAACCTGAGCCGGAGCCGAAGCTTGATCCCACCATCGTGAAGTCATTCCTCGGTAATTTGAGCAAGGGTCAACAGAAGGAAGTAATAGTAACAGACTATGACCGCTCATTACTGAAATCTCGCCGGAAACGGAAGGCTGCGGATAAGGAGGCGGGCCCATCCAAAAAGGTTCCTCAGCTCGGCCAGCAACCTCAGCGGCCCTTGGGTCCATTGCCATCTCTGGACGAGCGTAACATTCAACGAGTAATGGCCGAGACTGGACTAACCAGAGCGCAAGTCCTGGGGGAAGAAGAGGTGCCTGTAAACACAACACTGAAGTGGCCGTTTAAGCTTGGCGAGCCTATATTATCGGAAATTCTATGGCATACCCGAACCCATCGCGCACCCGAACCCCTTAGCGAATCCGTTTTTTCGCGCACCGACCCCCCTTAGCGAACCCTTAGCGAATCAATTCACACCGCGCACCCGAACCCCTTGGCGAATCCGTTTTTCACGCACCGACCCCCTTAGCGAAAATGTAAGAAATATTGGGAATATGTATGCTTTGTATATATTTCTTATCAATTATTTTTAATTCTATAGATGGCGGACAACAACAACCCCGTCCCACCCATGCAAGAGGACAACAACACCCCTGTCCCACCCATGCAAGAGGACAACGACACGTTCTTTGCGAATCAACTTTTCAATATTGTAACCCAACCAATGTCCATGGATGATGTGTTGGGGATCATTGGAAGGGACGAAAATGTTGAAGGGGCCAAAAATGTTGAAGGGGCCGCCAATGTCCAGGCCGAAAATGTTGAAGGGGCCAGTAACGAGCCCTCGTCTAGTCAGGTGTGTATATAGATAACATAAATTTGTACTGTACATGTCAATTATGTATACCATCTCTATATCATCTCGTATATATGTAATTTGTGTAGGCCGCCTCTGCTAAGAAATCAAAACGATCGACCACGAAGAAGCTGAAGGATGTCAAGTTACACATCACCCGAGTGGAGGATGACGGGGAGCCAGTTGAGCCCCCAAAAGTGGCCAAGAAATTTGTATCTCAGTGCGGGGTAATTGTACGGGACAATGTGCCCATTAGTATCAGAAAATGGAAGTCCACGGACCCCACTGAGGAGTACGGCCGAACGCGTTCGCTAACCCATACATTGGAAATGCATTGTATTGGAAATATTAGAAATATATATGCTTCATATGCATTGACAATATTAGAAAATATTAGGGGAGATATTTACATTGAAATGTATATTGGAAATGTTATATGTTTGAAATGTATATTGGAAAATGCTTCATTTAAATGTATTGGAGATATTTACATTGAAATGTATATTGGAAATGTTATATGTTTGAAATGTATATTGGAAAATGCTTCATTTAAATGTATTGGAGATATTTACATTGAAATGTATATTGGAAATGTTATATGTTTGAAATGTATATTGGAAAATGCTTCATTTAAATGTATTGGAGATATTTACATTGAAATGTATATTGGAAATGTTATATGTTTGAAATGTATATTGGAAAATGCTTCATTTAAATGTATTGGAGATATTTACATTGAAATGTATATTGGAAATGTTATATGTTTGAAATGTATATTGGAAAATGCTTCATTTAAATGTATTGGAGATATTTACATTGAAATGTATATTGGAAATGTTATATGTTTGAAATGTATATTGGAAAATGCTTCATTTAAATGTATTGGAGATATTTACATTGAAATGTATATTGGAAATGTTATATGTTTGAAATGTATATTGGAAAATGCTTCATTTAAATGTATTGGAGATATTTACATTGAAATGTATATTGGAAATGTTATATGTTTGAAATGTATATTGGAAAATGCTTCATTTAAATGTATTGGAGATATTTACATTGAAATGTATATTGGAAATGTTATATGTTTGAAATGTATATTGGAAAATGCTTCATTTAAATGTATTGGAGATATTTACATTGAAATGTATATTGGAAATGTTATATGTTTGAAATGTATATTGGAAAATGCTTCATTTAAATGTATTGGAGATATTTACATTGAAATGTATATTGGAAATGTTATATGTTTGAAATGTATATTGGAAAATGCTTCATTTAAATGTATTGGAGATATTTACATTGAAATGTATATTGGAAATGTTATATGTTTGAAATGTATATTGGAAAATGCTTCATTTAAATGTATTGGAGATATTTACATTGAAATGTATATTGGAAATGTTATATGTTTGAAATGTATATTGGAAAATGCTTCATTTAAATGTATTGGAGATATTTACATTGAAATGTATATTGGAAATGTTATATGTTTGAAATGTATATTGGAAAATGCTTCATTTAAATGTATTGGAGATATTTACATTGAAATGTATATTGGAAATGTTATATGTTTGAAATGTATATTGGAAAATGCTTCATTTAAATGTATTGGAGATATTTACATTGAAATGTATATTGGAAATGTTATATGTTTGAAATGTATATTGGAAAATGCTTCATTTAAATGTATTGGAGATATTTACATTGAAATGTATATTGGAAATGTTATATGTTTGAAATGTATATTGGAAAATGCTTCATTTAAATGTATTGGAGATATTTACATTGAAATGTATATTGGAAATGTTATATGTTTGAAATGTATATTGGAAAATGCTTCATTTAAATGTATTGGAGATATTTACATTGAAATGTATATTGGAAATGTTATATGTTTGAAATGTATATTGGAAAATGCTTCATTTAAATGTATTGGAGATATTTACATTGAAATGTATATTGGAAATGTTATATGTTTGAAATGTATATTGGAAAATGCTTCATTTAAATGTATTGGAGATATTTACATTGAAATGTATATTGGAAATGTTATATGTTTGAAATGTATATTGGAAAATGCTTCATTTAAATGTATTGGAGATATTTACATTGAAATGTATATTGGAAATGTTATATGTTTGAAATGTATATTGGAAAATGCTTCATTTAAATGTATTGGAGATATTTACATTGAAATGTATATTGGAAATGTTATATGTTTGAAATGTATATTGGAAAATGCTTCATTTAAATGTATTGGAGATATTTACATTGAAATGTATATTGGAAATGTTATATGTTTGAAATGTATATTGGAAAATGCTTCATTTAAATGTATTGGAGATATTTACATTGAAATGTATATTGGAAATGTTATATGTTTGAAATGTATATTGGAAAATGCTTCATTTAAATGTATTGGAGATATTTACATTGAAATGTATATTGGAAATGTTATATGTTTGAAATGTATATTGGAAAATGCTTCATTTAAATGTATTGGAGATATTTACATTGAAATGTATATTGGAAATGTTATATGTTTGAAATGTATATTGGAAAATGCTTCATTTAAATGTATTGGAGATATTTACATTGAAATGTATATTGGAAATGTTATATGTTTGAAATGTATATTGGAAAATGCTTCATTTAAATGTATTGGAGATATTTACATTGAAATGTATATTGGAAATGTTATATGTTTGAAATGTATATTGGAAAATGCTTCATTTAAATGTATTGGAGATATTTACATTGAAATGTATATTGGAAATGTTATATGTTTGTATAATGTATACTATCGAAAATGTTTATTATCGGAAATTCTATCGCGTACCCGAACCCACCGCGCACGCGAACCCCTTAGCGAATCCGTTTTTCGCGTACCGACCCCCTTAGCGAACCCTTAGCGAATCATATTGGGAATATGTATGCTTTGTATATATTTCTTATCAATTATTTTTAATTCTATAGATGGCGGACAACAACAACAACGTCCCACCCATGCAAGAGGACAACAACACCCCTGTCCCACCCATGCAAGAGGACAACAACACCCCTGTCCCACCCATGCAAGAGGACAACAACACCCCTGTCCCACCCATGCAAGAGGACAACAACACCCCTGTCCCACCCATGCAAGAGGACAACAACACCCCTGTCCCACCCATGCAAGAGGACAACAACACCCCTGTCCCACCCATGCAAGAGGACAACAACACCCCTGTCCCACCCATGCAAGAGGACAACAACACCCCTGTCCCACCCATGCAAGAGGACAACAACACCCCTGTCCCACCCATGCAAGAGGACAACAACACCCCTGTCCCACCCATGCAAGAGGACAACAACACCCCTGTCCCACCCATGCAAGAGGACAACAACACCCCTGTCCCACCCATGCAAGAGGACAACAACACCCCTGTCCCACCCATGCAAGAGGACAGCAACACCCCTGTCCCACCCATGCAAGAGGACAGCAACACCCCTGTCCCACCCATGCAAGAGGACAACAACACCCCTGTCCCACCCATGCAAGAGGACAGCAACACCCCTGTCCCACCCATGCAAGAGGACAGCAACACCCCTGTCCCACCCATGCAAGAGGACAGCAACACCCCTGTCCCACCCATGCAAGAGGACAGCAACACCCCTGTCCCACCCATGCAAGAGGACAACAACACCCCTGTACCACCCATGCAAGAGGACAACGACACGTTCTTTGCGAATCAACTTTTCAATATTGTAACCCAACCAATGTCCATGGATGATGTGTTGGGGATCATTGGAAGGGACGACAATATCCAGGACGACAATGTTGCAAGGGCCGAAGATGTTGAAGAAAAGTTGTAACTAGTCGTTCTCCCTCGTACAAACTTCAAAAAAGATCATTTTTCTTCCTAAAAATTCCTAAAATCATACTCTATCAAGTTAGGGAGAAGGAGTGGGCCGCGAGCGGCTGCTGGGCC
>OAMR01000546.1:109715-120797 GCA_900205405.1 Echinochloa crus-galli | reverse complement strand
GACGAACACTGTCGAAACGAATCGATCACTCCAAGCTTATGTCGGGCATACGGCATGGACTATGGCGCCGGCACTGGACGTACGGTCGTGCGCTAAGGGGGAACGTTCTTGTACATTTGCCCGGGTGGGTGAGTTGCGCCGACGAGGACGTCGGGTTCTTTGAGGGGGGGGGTGTATGTCACACCCGGCCCAGTTTGTATGGCCCGGTAGTGGCCCATTAGTGCGGGATGCACATGTTTAGTGCCACATTGCTAGTTGAGCAAGGGTGGAGGCAACTTATAAGCCTTTGTCTTCCAGCCATAGCACCTTCGGGTTAACCCTTTTACACGAAGCGAGGACGAAAGTGTAAGCAGGGTGCTATGTGTACGCGTGCACGCCCCTCGGAAGGGTTGTGCGGGGCGGCTTTGGAGGGCGGGGTGTTACAATGGTGCATCTATACTTCATAGTGCACACTATCGATTAAATTAACTAACCATAATATGCAGCAGCAGCACAGGCTCTCATTTTATTTTTATACGGCACATTTATATACTACCTACGGAAAAATTAGCACCATATTTGTTGGAGACTAGTGATGCTCATTCAACAATAATTAGTATAATGCGACTAAAACACTAGAAAAAAAAGAGTCTGAGAAGAAGTCAAGAACTGTGAAGCATACGTCGCACGATTCCTCCGAAGATGGCGCCGTTCTTCGGTGGTCTTCACGCGATGAAGACAGGCAGCGAGCCGGTGGCAGCTACGACAGTCGACAGGCGGCCGTAGATGGTAGAGGCCTCGACGCTGCTCTGCGCCGGTGCTGATCAGCTCTCTCTGCACTGCCCCCGCTGCGGACTCGCGTAGGGCGGCGCCATCGAGGACTCACAGTCTCGGCATCTTGCAGTCGCACAGTCGCAAGCACTAGCTACGTTGATGAGATGCGTAATCGCCGCCGCCGCCGTCGCGGTCTCGCGGACTTGGAACTTGGAAGACGGAAGGGGAGATTTGAGGCTAGTAAAATAGTGGGTGGTAAACTGTTGGGATTCTAGGGTTATTGGGTAGTGTGATTGAGTTGAGGCGTGCAGGCGTGCGTCAGTGACAAGATTCTTGGTGGGCTGGGCCTCAACGTTGCATTTGGGCTGCGGCAGTGCTGCCTCCTGGGCTACCTAAATTACAGGTTATTTCGGGATTTCGGGTACCGGGTCCTAAACCCGATTTACCGGTACTAATTTCGGGTACCGGGCATGCTAACCCGATCTAATGTTCGGGTTTGTCGGGGTCGAGTTTTTCGGGTTCGGGGCCGGGTTTTTCGGGTTCGGGGTTCGGGTATCGGGTTTTCTGCCCACCCTGACCCGCGGGACCTGCTCAGCATCGCCGTGAGCCATTCGCTCTCCCGGACGATGCGGTCTCTAACTGCCTAACAAACTCCAATTTGACTGGTTGACCACATGCATGTAACTGCGCACAGCTAAATACACATGCCCCCCGCTTGACTGCCTATCGTCATGAGCCCAGAACTCCGCGAGACCTGGGCAAGGACCAAGTTGGACGCGTGCGTATGGACTCCTACCGGTAGTCTGCACCTAACAGACCTAGACAAAAACCAACTCATGCACACACGCGCACACGCCCAGCGCGATACACACGCCGGCGTGTTTATTCCTAACAATATCTCCCTAAACGCGACACGGTGGAACGATTTTCACAGCACCATCGCCTCCTCGTCGGGCGTCGCACAGAAGCGCCGCCTCCTTCTTCTTCCGCGGGCAGTTCCTCGCCTGGTGCCCACGTTCACTGCACTCGAAGCACCTCCCTTGGTAGCGGCTCCTACTGCGCCCCGAGCATGTGCTGGTGCCGTCGTCGTCGTCTTCACGATCGCCATCGCGCCCATCGCCCTTCTCGCCGCCGCCACGACGCGCGCCACCGCTGTGCACCCGCTCCTTGCCGCGTTGGCGTCGCCTTGCCTCCCACTGCGGCTCAGTGAGCAGCAGCTGCCCAGCGTTGCCTTCATTGGCCGCCTCGTGGTCCTCGGCATCGGCGTCCTCCGCAACTTGCAGCCGCCCGACGAGCTCCTCGACGGACATGGTGTCGAGGTTGCCAAACATCTCGACCGCCACTGCGACATGCTTCAGCTTCTTGGGCACCACGCGCAGCATCTTCTTGACGACGCGGCTGTCCGGCATCTCCTCCCCGAGCTTGCGCAGGCTGGTGACGAGCCCGTTGATGCGCACTGCGAAGTCGGCGACGCTCTCCCCGTCGCGGAATGCCACGACCTCGAACTGCTTCATCAACCTCTGGATGCTTGCGCCCTTGATCCCATGCCTCCTTCGCGGACTTCTTCTGGGCGAGGTCGGCCTTCATCTCCTTCAGCACGGCACAGACGATCATGGCCTGCGCGTGCCGATCCTTGGCGCGTTCCTTGCACGTCGCCTCCACCGCGTCCCACAGCTCCAGCGCCTCCATGATCACCTGCATGATCAAGGCCCAGTCGTGGTAGTTGGCCCTTGTCAACCGCAGGATCTCCACAGTGCCGGGCGTTGCCATGACGCGCTCGACGGCACTCATGCCCGAGCCCTCCCCCTTGGATGTACTCTCACTAATCTTCATCGCCTTGGCTCTGAATACCAAATGTTGGCCTTGCCCTCACTCCCACACTCGGGAACAGCTCGTCGGAGTTGGAGAACACGCACAAAGTTTGCCGGCGACATACGCCGCGGAGCACAAGCTCCTGTATCTTGGCTTCTATTGGTGAAAAATGGACTCGGCAGCAAACAAAGAGAAGCACGGGGCTACATATAGACTTGAAACACCACGGAGCTAGCCTCCACATCCGGCCTTCTCGCCATGACCCTCAGGACCTGCTCGGCATCGCCGTGAGCCATTCGCTCTCCCGGACAATGCGGTCTCCTCCCTGCGATCAGCGCCACACACACCTACGACTGTAACTGCCTAACAAACTTCAACTTGACTGGTTGACCACGTGCGCGTAACCGTGCACAGCTAAATACACATGCCCCCCGCTTGACTGCCTATCATCATGAGCCAGAACTCCGCGAGACCTGGGCAACGACCAAGTTTGACATGTGCGTATGGACTCCTGCTGCTAGACTGCACCTAACAGACCTAGACTAAAACGAACTCATGCGCACACGCGCACACTCCCAGCGCGACACACACGGCCGGCTCTAATGGCTGACAAAATGCATACAGAAGGATGGTGTCGTCGCCGCAGATATAGTGCCCGCTGCACCATCCAACCACGATGCAATCTCACCTGGGCAGTGAGGCAGGGAGGCGATTACTTCTAATCCGGTGAGAGGGTCGATGAGGCCACTGCTAGATCCATTACTGTTGTTAACGAACGAATCGGGCACTCCATCTTCTGCCCTGATCGCTCATGTCCTGCCTCGATCACAGATCTCCGCGGCAATATCGGCAATTCGGCAGTACTTGATTTGGAGGCCGGACAAGACGCAGCGAGATTTTCGTCGGCCGGTATTTTTATTGGCGGCGTCGGGCGGCGCGAGGAGCCACGGCAGGAACGTGGGGCGGTAGTGCACCGGCGGGACGGAGCTGCGCCAGGGCTTGCACACGGCGTGGAAGAAGGCGTAGTCGGCGGCGGTATGGAGCGCGGCACGACATGTGGGCAAGAAGATTGGAGGGGAGGTCGCGCCATCTTGGCGAGGACGCCGCGTCTGCCCTAGCTGCGTCTGCACGCATGATGCAATCCAAATTGTGCGTAGTAAAGTGGCGGAGCCAAGATTGGGACAAAGGGGGGGCCAATTAGTCAATAAAAATTATCAGTTACACAATCCAAATTATTTGCAGAATCGGCTGACTGCTACGGTACCGGCACTTTCTCAACAGGATGGTCGCCCTTTTCGGCCGCTCCTGGAAAAAATACCTACCGCAGTTACAAATATTTTCTGTAGCAATGTTTGCTAGTAAATTAATTAAAACTCTTTGCATAATGGTTAACTCATTGGATACAAAGAAAAGTTTCCAAGCTACATTAAAAAATATAGTAGCGGCACATAGCAATCAAAATACTCTCTCAAGTTAAGAATATATATATATACATAGTTGAAAGGTGTAACACCCTAAAATTCATCACAAATAAATTGTAGCAACTCCTGAATTTTTCTAGGAATTATTAAGGCTTAAATAAATTTTCTAAGGTTTAATTGGAATTTCTAGCCTTTTATCAATTTAAATCTCATATTAAATAATTTTAGTCAAAATAAGTTGTTGATGCATTCATGCTGTTGCATTTGTCTTTTGCTTGCTGTTCAAGTTATGAAAAATGCACAAAATATTCTCAACTTTTTATCACAACCTCTATATGTGGTACCATTACATCAAGACAAATTTCATGATTTTTGGACTTAATTTGCTTTTTTTAGAATTTAAAAATCATTTGAACTCGTATCTTTGCCGAGTGTCAAAGAAAATACACAGGCTTCCAATTTTGGCTCACTTGGCCCGTGATGTGCTTGCTATACCTATTTCCACAGTAGCATCTGAGTCCACTTTCAGCACAAGTGAGCCAAAATTGGAAGCCTATTTGCATTGTGTTTCCACCAAACAAGAATGTCAATCTTTCTTTCTCTGTCCTCATTACTTCACTTAGATATTTATCAAGTTCTGACTTGGTTGTGTTGGTAGAACCACTTTCCATCCTCATCCTCTTCGCAATTTTTTCAGCAAGCATACCTTGTCTACCTCCAATTGATTGATCGGGAACATTCACTTTGGATTGTACATCATTTGGAGCGTGAATTTTCCTATATTCTTCAAACAGCTCGCGGACACAAGATTTAATAGCTCCCCAAACCAACTGTCATGTTTCCTCACCAAATATCTCTTCAACAGTTAGCTTGGTGTACAAAGATAACTTGTATCTTGGATCAAGTACTGCAGCAACAAAAATTAATAAATTAATATTATCCTTGTCCTTCGCTTTTCCCTTTCCTCTCCTCTTATCTTTATCCCTCTCATTCTCACTCTCCTGCTCCTGCTCTTGCCCCTTGTTGATGTGCCAAACTCCCCAATACTTATCAAATTTCTCTTTCATTCTCTTGCCCATTGATGCTTGCAATTTGTCAGTACTATTCATCCAAGATTGAATCAGCAAGTGCACCTCCCCAATCTCATTAAAGAAGGTATTGGAAGTCACATGGAGACTAGAGGAGACACGAACAGTGAGATCATGAAAATGCTCTAAAAATTCTGCCATCTTCTTGGCCTTCTCCCAATCTATTTCATCAGGGTGACCAGGGCCATCCCTCTCTTCAGATAGGTCAATAACAAAAGAGTAGTCGTCTTCAACTAGCCTTGCGAACACCTTCTCATAAAATATTGCAGCTTTCAGCATAAGGTATGTTGAATTCCATCTAGCTGGGACATCAAGCTTAAGAAATGCCTTGCTGTCCACCTTCTCTTCCTCAACAATTTCCTTAAACTTGATCAATCTTGAAGTTCCATTCTTAATGTATCTAATAGAAGCTCTAACTCGCTTCACCGAGAGATCAACTTCTTTGAGTCCATCTTGCACAATGAGGTTAATGATGTGTGCAGCACACCTCATGTGCAAATACTTGCCATCAGCTATGTTGGTTTTCTGCAGTTGTTTCCTCAATATAGCCACACCACTGTCATTAGCACTGGCATTATCAACAGTGACAGTCATTACTCTGTCCAAACCCCATTCAGTCATGCACCTAAGCAAGTTTTTTCCAATATTCTCTCCCTTGTGCCCCTTAACCTTGAAAAAACTGATCACTTTCTTATGCAGCTGCCAATTATCATCAATAAAGCTTGCAGTCACTGCCATGTAGCCATCTTGCTGTTGGGAAGTCCAACAATCTATTGTTAAGCAAACTCTTTGACAAGAATCTTTGAAAAACTTCTTCAGCCTGGCTCTCTCTTGAAAGTAAACATGCACAGTATCTCTGATGCATGTTCTTCTAGATGGCAACTGGAAACGTGGGCAGGCTCTAGCCATAAATTTTCTAAAGCCTGTCTTGTCACAAAAAGCAAAAGGCAGCTCATCTTCTATAACCATCTCAGCAAAAGCCTCTCTAAGTGCATCCTGGTCAAACCTCCAAGTGCCAATACCTTCACCTTGAATTGCTTGCAAAGTGCCTTGCTTTCGAACCTTTTCGAACTTGTTAGGATTATGCTTGCATGTCTCCAAATGTCGAGACAATGCAGATGTACCATGTCCCTTTGATTCCGCCTTCAAGGTATGATGGCAATATTTGCATTGTGCACCCCTGAGGAAACCATTGTCATCCTTGATCTTGACATAATGATTCCAAACATCTAACCTTGCCGTCATTTCCTTCCTTCCCTTCTCTTTCCCAGTGTCCGTCTCCAGATCAATGACATTCTGAGCAACAGGTTGTCCTTGCGATGGCTGTGAACCTTGAATCTCCATTGGCACAATTCCACTGTCCTCAGGAGACTCAGTTGACTGGCTCTGAATATTATCTTCAGGTTCAGGCATCTATAAGAGTACAAGATAAAGAGCACCATAATTTGAGAAGTACATAATGACAAGCACAAGCACAATGCATATTTGAGTTGTTCAAATAATAAGCAGAAATCCTACAGCAATCCATTTTTAGTCCAACAATTCATTTCAGCAAAAGTATGATCAGCAGTTCAGTAGATTGACAATACAGATCCACAAAATTGTATTCAAATAAGAATGAACAGCGGTGCTAGTCAACAAAATAAACTAGCATTCGGCATCTCCATCAGTACTAACTAACATGAACAAGCAGAAGAAAACATATGTGCATCTGTACTGGCAATGCATCGTTGTCACACCCAGCCCAGTTTGTATGGCCCAGTAGTGGCCCGTGAGTGCAGGATGCACGTGTTTAGTGCCACATTGCTAGTTTAGCGCTAAAATTCATCACAAATAAATTGTAGCAACTCCTGAATTTTTCTAGGAATTATTAAGGCTTAAATAAATTTTCTAAGGTTTAATTGGAATTTCTAGCCTTTTATCAATTTAAATCTCATATTAAATAATTTTAGTCAAAATAAGTTGTTGATGCATTCATGCTGTTGCATTTGTCTTTTGCTTGTTGTTCAATTAAGTTGGAGTTTAAACTTCGAATTTAATTTGAATTTGTTTGATGTTTAGAATAGTTTTTTTCTGTCGAGTTCACAATTGCCCCTCCAACTTTTGGCCCGATCTGCTTTTGCCCCCTCTACTTCTCTTCCTTTCCTCGGCCCAACTCTCCTTTCGGCCCGCTCTCCCACGCCGGCCCGCGATTCCTTTCCCCTCTCCATCTCTCACTGACGCGTGGGGCCCACGCGTCAGCTCCGTCTTCCCGAGTCGGACTCGAGTCTGACCCGGCTCGGCCGTGCCGCCCTCTCCGTTTCGGGCGCACACGCCTAGGCAGGTGAGGGCCTAGCCCTTTCAACCGCGCGTCGTGGCCCCCTTTGCCTCTCCCCGCTCTTTTCGCGCACGCAACTGCTCTCGCGTAGCCCTAGTGCCGCCGCTCCCGGAGCTCCGCCGCCGCCGAACAGGGTTCATCGCCGTCGTTGATGCTCTCTCGCCGTGAAGCACCCCCGGAGGTCCGTCTCGACGCGCTGAAGCTTTCCCCGTCGTCCAACTCGAGTTTGTCCTCGTTTCGCCGAGCTAATCCCTCACCGTTGTTCTCCACAGCGCCGCCGCCGCCATTCGTCATCGACCGGCCGCCTACGAAGCTCCACCCTTGACTTGGCCTAGCCAGGTGAGTTCGCCGTGGCCTCCTCATGCTTCCCATCCAAACCCCGTCCGGTTTCGTGAACTGTAGCTCGAGATCGAGCTTGCGCCGGCGATGATCCACCGCGCCCACCGGCGGCGCCGCCGCTTCCGTCGTCGCTGGAATCGCCCCACCCCAGATCCATCCTAGGCCGTTAGATTCGGATCGAACGGCCCACGGCAGCCGAGCTTCAAGTCAAACAGCGGAGTACCGGTCAACTCCGGTCAATTTTCTAAAAGAGCCCCTGGCCTTTCGTGGAATCAACCCGCAGTCCTAAGCCATTCAAAAATAATTCCATTTAAGTCCTTTTTCTTTCGGTTTAGCCCCTGCAAGTTCTAAAATTGCGTCCGAGGTCCAAGTTTGGTATTTTTACATGAAAACCCTCGTAGTTTAATACAAAATTATGTTTTAGCCCTCGGATTTTTGCAGTTAAGACCCTGGAACTTTAAAACTTTGCCAGCAAGTCCCTGAACCTTAGAAAAGTCATATCTTTTGCGTTTTAGCTCCGATTTTAGCGATTCTCGCGCCCACGCATTCATGGTAACGCGTAGAATAGTTTTGTGCTGTTAGTTTATTCTGTTGGAATTGTTTGGTGTACTGTTTCTTATTTATTGTATTGTTTTCTTGTATGTGTTCGTGTGATGCGTATAGGAAAGCGCGTCGTTCGAGGAAGTGTTTGAAGAACCAGCTGTTGAAGAGTTTGAGCAGCAGCAGGGTTGGGAAGAAGGCAAGTATTCCTTGATCATGCCTGTTTATACCTAAATGACATGCATTTTAATTACACCGTTTATTTATCGTTTGCATTAATATTGCTGGGTTCCATTAAGGATTTCCTAGTCTGTCTTACCATACCTTGCAGCTGGGTCATTAAATTAATTTGACCGGTAGATGATGCTTAGTTGCTCCACTGGGATTGGTCTAATGAAACCCCTACTCTATGTTCCGCTACGTCAAAACCGTCCTCACATCCCAACCAATCTATCATCTCATGGTCTTTCCTGCACAAAAATGGCTCCTTCGACAAATTGATAAAATTAGGCGAAGTTTCCTATGGAGAGGGGCAGAACCTGAACTTGTGCGCGGTGGGCATTGTTTAGTCAAATGGAAAGTTACTACATCACCAATGAACAAAGATGGCTGGGGAATACTAGAATTAGAAAGTTTTGCGAGAGCTCTAAGGGTTATGCTTTGCTCCTGAACCGGAAGCCTTAGCGAACTATCACTTATTAGAGTATCTTTGTAAAGGTCTCATAGGGAAACCCAGTATTTGGTCCACGTGGTGTGGGAAGGGTACATGCTTTTGGGAAATGGGAATCACGGCTTATGGTGAATGTGTATAACCTTTGCAGAGTGTAAAACTGTTATAACAGCTGTGCTCACGGTCATGAGCGGCCTGGACCCTCACATGATTAATCTATCAGACTATGGTCTAAATTGTGGTTACCTGAATTTGATGGGTTTATGTTATTATTTAATTGTGGTTGGTATATACTTATATTTTCTAGTAAATAGATGCTTAATAAAAGTTGACCAACTAAAAGTGTTTAATGCAGCTATCCTTTTAGCCTTCCACTTTATAAAGCCTAGCATGTCATTTATTTCCAGACTTTACAGAGTACGACATGTGCTCACGCTTGTTTATTTATATTGCATCGACCACACTCGGACTGCTGCTCAGATTGAGAGAATTTTGAGGACTTTACTACTGATTTTGAGGAATTCTAGGCGAGTCCGCTAGTCAACTGCCTGTGGAGATGGAGTTATTTCGTTTCGTTTAGTTAAACGTTTATTTAAGTCTTCCGCTATGACATTTGTGTCAACTCTGAGTTTGTAATAAATATACTTTAATACTCTTTCGTATGCAAGGTTATGGATATTCACTTGTGACGTCTACCATACGTGTGTAAACTGGATCCTGGCGCACATATGAGATGCACTTGGTTTTATTTCTAAAACCCGGTGTGACAAAAGGGCACATACCAGCTCCAGTACCATCATGACCAGCTATCTTCTGCATAAACAAAAAATATGAATGAATGGAATCAAGTTATATACTTATGGAAGTAAATACATAACACTACTCTAAAGATTTTACTGATGTGTAGTTACATAAAAGATTTATGTGTAGACACTTTATAATTATATGATGATAAACATGTTTAATTTCATGATATAAGTTTCTTAAAAGAGATATGGCTACCTTCAGAAATTTTCTCCCTTCAAATATCTCTGTTGTCCCTCTTTTCTAGGAAGTTTTTCACTCAACGTCGCGAACGGAACTTCTTTTGGTACTCCCTATGCTCATAGGTCTATATATTGAAAATTTATTTGGCATCAATATCATACTTTTACATAAATAATGCTGTGAGGAAACAAATATGCTATACACCGTACCGTCCCCTTACAAGGATGGTCCATTTTGCGCCTTAAGACAGCTAGTCTTCAAAGGTTATCTTCCACGATCAATTTCTAATGACGGTAAGCATATGAGATAGATCTATCATGTACCCATGTTGCCATCAATTTATAGATAATATTCCCTAACCATTAAAGAAAATTCATGTGAATAATTACATTGCCCTAACAATTTTTAAGCTTGGTGAATTCAAATCACGGTTCCCTATTCAATTACATTAAGTTTGTATGAGATTCGTACACTATAAATTCATACACTATAAACATAGTACTAGCTAGTGATGTCAAAACCTCAAAATTGTCAATAATCCATGATCAAATTCATGAGAAATTCGCCTCAAAATTGAAAAAAAGAGCATCTACTCCATAAATCTTGAATCAAATTTGTAGCAATCACCAAGAAAACTAGAGCAATCACAAGATCGTGTATGCAAACTTACCACATTTTGAAATCGAGCGTGGTGTTCTCTCTTACCGAGTGTATTGTCTTACTATGATGTTTGAAAACAAGTCTTCACAAACATGTGTACACTTACAGACATGCAAATGGTTTCTTTAATTACTGACTTTTATGTGTGCGATATAGGACACCCCGTGTGTATTTTTAATGAGAATTTTCTGTGATACTGATGCCGTTTCATAGAAAAGGGAATATATATTAAGAGAAATATTAAAATCCCAGCCATTGCATCAATCAATACATATAGCTGTTCATTATTACACACTAATGCAGATGCTGACTACTAGAGAGACATTACTCTACATAGTGCTCTTTTTTCGGTTTATTTTCTTAGTTCTAGACATTTTTTTCCCTATATGTACTACCTATGAGTAGATGGATAATATGTTAGATGTGTATAAGAGACAGGAGATGAGCTAACCTATGCCTTAGGGAACAAGGAGCATCCTGGACGGACGCGCGGCG
>OAMR01000546.1:89400-100517 GCA_900205405.1 Echinochloa crus-galli | reverse complement strand
ACCAGTGCCATTGCAAAGATTATCTTCTTAGATTTTCTAGAGGAGTATCCCCTCACACTACATGGGTTTTGGCTAAGCATAACGAAGATTTTGACCCAAGTGGGAAACAAACCAAAAAATTGTATATACGGAAATGTTGGAAGCATGATGAGTAATTTTCCTGGATTTGAACTATCTTGAAAACTATATATCTTTTCTTGGTCTGTGCACTGGCTCATCTTTCACTGGTTTCACAATTGTAGCAAAATATTCTTGCAGGAAACACAGGAGTTTGATGTCCGTCTAGGCCTTAATGATGTGAAGAAGAATAACTAATAAATACAATACATAAGCTCTCTCTCCACCATGAACACAAGCTCTCTCTCTCTCCACCATGAACACAAGCTCTCTTTCCATTTTGATTCACAAATTTGTCTATTTCTAAAGCATATAAACAATACAAGCTAATAAAAAACATAAGAGAATGGAAGAATGTACCTTGTAGTGCCTCTTGGATGAGTGAAATCTTCACACAACATGAACACAGCTCCAAGTGTTGATGCTGGCTCGGGCGAGGGGAGGGAAGGTATTATATACGAGCAAATTAGCACCGGGTCTTGCAACGACCCGGTGCTACTGCTCTCACATTTGCACCGGTTGCAACCAGCAACCGGTGCTAAAGGGCCTTGGGCACATTAGCACCGGGTCGTCGCAAGACCCGGTGCTAATGTGCTCAACCTGCCACCCCTGGGCGCCGCACCTGCTCGTAGCCGTTGGACCCGGTGCTGATGCACCCTTAGCACCGGCTCCAAAATGTGGCGCGGCCTATGAGGGGGGGGCGGATGTGAGGTTCTCTGGTGGTGACAGGTGAGCATTCAAGAGTGCACTAATTACGGAGTCAAGTGTTCAGGAATGCAAAGTGCACGCAGAACAATAGCCACGCACCGGCCGTTCAGTAACAATTTCTTTAACTTAATAAATATAGGATACCATCTCAAGTCTATTCTGAAAATAAACTGAGCAAAGGGCAAATCAGTTATTTCCCAAGAGATCTTGGAAAGGAAACAAGTAGAATCAAACAACATTTGCAGAAACACGAACAGTTTAGGAGGGGATTTCCCCAAATTCATAGCATTTGGTAGAGCCCCAAGAAGCAAACAGCCACTTTTGTGGTCAATGGTCATCACCACCACAGTAATCTGCACAAATGCCACAACATTATGGAGAATCACCCCGATCTCCATTTGTAATCCACCCCATTGTTGGCAGTCTCTGGTAACAGCACACTAGAGTTGCACTAGAGCCATACCATTTCCATACCTTGTGCAGCATGACCTTTAATTCTTGTATTATCACTCCATTTTAAAATAAAGCTTCCTGCTGGACCAAAAAAATAAATAATTCTATCTAGGAAGAAAATGACACAGACAAACCTTGAGACACTACATCAGCAGTTACAAGCTCTTTGGTTAAGGAAACAAAATGAGTCACTGAGTCAGTATAGCTGAATACATCCACACCAAACAACAGGCATAATAGGATTAGTAATAGTAACATGATAAAATAGGTCCAATTTGGTTATAAGCAAGTGATGCCGTCAAGCTTACACAGTCCAATTACTAACTAACAAAGACGTCATGATAGGCATGCTCGGCTGGATCTTTGGCACATGGGTGGACGTGCGGCACCAGGCTTGGAGCCTATGCTCATCGTTGTTGATTCTGTTTCTGTAAACTAAATGAGGATCGATATCCTTGCCTATATATGCATGTACTCTGCACCCTCATAATCAATCTACTGTTTCCGTGTTCCGATCTCGCTTACAGAAGGCACACATAGACAAACAATGACAACCTTGTCACAGCAAACTGCAAACATTAGCATTGCATTTCCACGGTAAAGAGATGGGGCATCCGCCAACAGACCAAATTTTCACGCCTACTTGAAAATGAAAGCTGCAAAATAATGAAAAGGCACAATTAGTTTAGATGTGGGTGTTTTATAAAGCAATGTGAAGGCTAAATTACTTCACAAAGAAACTTAGAATATTGGAAGATAGCTCACTGAAGACGAAAATGAGCTTGGCCAACTTGCTACTCAATCTCATTTTAAAACTTACAATAAGCTATGCTAATATGAAGCAAACTAAAGTATTATTTGATGAATAGTATTCTTCACTGTGATATCTCACCATAAGCTATTAATCATAAACCATACCAACAGTGTGCTTGGCTATATATAGACCCTCCTCGCAAGAACCCATGTTTTTTCATCATGTAAGGATTTCAAATTGGAAACAAAGAAATCTGTAATTTTATTATTTAGTTAGCATGTAAAAACAAACTGGACAAGCGGATGGGAACATGCCGTAAACCTTTATCCACATGGAATTAGCAACCGTGCTGAGATGTGCTAGACAACAAGATACATGCATCAAGGAGATTTGGATTCCAGAGGAGAGGGATAGGCATAAAGGTTGGGATGAGGGAACCTTGGACGGGATGTACTAAAATTTATTGCTGCTAGCTTCTATTAAATACAATGGATATACCATTAGAGGGATGACTTGACTTGGACCTTGAAATAATAATACCTACTTTCCTACTAATCTTGCAATGGAGGTCACAAATGAACAACGGGTGGATGCTACAATGCTTAATAAACAGTGCAGCATGGAAACAACATACGGCATGATGGCTTGAAGGGCTCCGCCCAAAGGGTAATTACTTTTTCCTCCCAAAATGTGCAACTAGTGCCTTGTGGAGAGAATGTGTATAAAACAAAATGATCGAATATGAGCATAGTTCTAAACCTGTGACAACATTGTCAAGTACCAAGTTTCGAAAACTCATAAGCAATGGCAAACTATAGTTTAAATGAGAAAACAATAGGGATCATGCCAGAATGTGATACGCTGCAGATTCCCCAAAAATAAATGCATCATTCAGAAATGAAGCTATAATGCTAGGAAGCAACACAGTTTATGCTATAAAAGGGCTAACGTAATGGAGTGACAGTGATTCAATGCTAACGTATAGTGTAAAACATTGCTTCCATGCTTATTCAAATGCATGAATTTTATGATCGAGAACAGGATGATTGATACTTGGTCCACAAGGCCATGTATCAGGTCTTACATAGCAAGAAATCGTGATTAATTGCTAGAACTAATTATTTTACAAGACAACTCCTGCTACTAGTTGCATATCTTATATGCAGACATTTATGCTTTTCAATCATGCTAATTAGCATGCATATTAATTGTATTAATTGCAGACGATAATCCAATTCAGATATTTGTTTTGCTGTTTAGAACCAATCAGCATGTCAAAGTATTTAGAGATCCATATCAACAAGTGAATATAATGTGTTACTGTTAATACAGACAGAGAAAGGCAATTTCAATAACTATCGTATTACTCTGTATTTCTTTTTTATCTCCAGCCAGACCCTCCAACTACCACCATCAAATCCAGAGTTAGATTTTCATTTTTATTAATGTAGTACTCATTCTTCTAAAAAAATTAGGAATCTACTAAATACATGTTACTCTCCTCCAAAAGGCTTGCAAATTTCAGAAACACAGAGAGCATATAGAGGTAACTAGTTCACTTACATATGTTAAAAGTACATAGGAACTTCAAAACTTTGTTGACTTCCTCATCAACCACTTCACATTTGACTTCTATTGCCTTGAGATGCTCGGACATTGCAGCTGATCTCTCCATCCAATTGAACTTTCCAATCATTTGCACCTTATGTATAGGTCCCTGCAAGAAACAAATCCATTACACCATGACTAGTCTATAATGTATAATTAATTTAAGAAGGAAGTAGATGTCCATTTAGAAATATATACCTTGGAAAAAAGTTGAAGAGTGAGCATCTCTAGAACTGGGGAGTTCATGAGAATACAAGTTAGTGCGGGGAAGTCAGGACCCACACACCAGGAGTCATTGAGTAACAAAGTCTTTAACTTGCTAAATGTAGGGCACTGATTCAAATCCCTTCTGAAAATAAACTAGTCACAGGCAGAAACAAAAGGTTAACATTCACTGTGAATGTGATGATTAAAGGGCCCAATTGCTGAGCAACTTCTGGTCAGTCCAGAAGTTGTAACAGATACAGAAATAGAAATAATGAGACAACATAACGGTGCTCAAAATGAAAGTACAGGCATACTGTTATGGATTCAGATATCAATGTCAAATTCTCAGCTTCTGATAAAGCTTCGAGAAGCACACACCTATTGTTGTCACCACGTACGACACCATAACATGAGTAGCAATCCTCATCACCACAATCGGCCGAGTAATCATCACTGTCCCAAGGGTCAAAAATTTCATGCTCAACTCGAACATATGCCCATTGTAATGATGGCATGCGCACAAGAATAGGAGCCCTGTACAAATGACAATCTAGCCGAAGTGAAACAAGATTCGGGACATTAACAAGGGTGCGGAACCCTTTGCTAAAACAGGAATTTGTGAGGCTCAGGCGTTTCAGGGACTCTGACGAGATCATCTTGGCATTCCACAAGAAGCAGCAGTCAATCTCTAGATATTCCAGTGATGGACAACTCGAGAAATCACAGAAACCGTTGCTCAATTCGGTACCCTCAAGCTCCAGCCTTGTCAAGTGCCGGGAGACTAGAAGCATGTCTTGTAGCTCAAAGTCCACACGATAAATGTTGGTGAGCCTGAACGTCCGAACCTGGCACAGTACAATATGCCAGATCCAACGATTGAGGCAGACATTGTCGTTGTCCTCATAGATGCTATCAAAGCTGATCTCACATCTTTCTAAAGGCGTGTGGCCCCGAGAATCCAGCAGACAATCCACGAACTTCCTGTACTTCTTCATGGCCGTCCATTCTTCCACCCCTCCGTCGGCGACGGACAGAATGCGCAAGCCCGTCGCAAACTTCCAAAGGTAGCGCCAGCGCCGGGCAAGCACACACGTCCTCACGGCCTCCTGCGCCGCCAGGAACCCAAGGATGTGCTCAAGCACGCCATCCGGCAGGGAGTCAATGCCATCTCTGCCGCTCGCCACGAGCGCCTTCTTGCTACTTCGAGGCATTCCGTCGAACAGGCGGCGCCCGTCTTCTATGCTGCCGGACAGAGAATCGTCACGACTCCGAAGACGAAAGGATTCTGGGAAGTGGAAGCGGAGATAGATACGGAGCTATCGGTGGAAGTGGAAAATCTCACCAGCCGTCGGCGGCTCAGGCGGTGGTTTCGCAGCAACGTCGCAGCCCGAACCGAAGCCCAGGCGAGTGATTCTTGCGGATAAGAGAACTGGGAGATTGGAGTTGGAGAAGCGGAGGTGGGGTGCGCTGAGGAAGAAACCGAAGAGGATTCAGCTTCCCGGGATGGGAGCAGACAGCAGAGGGATTCAGGGATTCATTCGGGCGGCCGGGGAACAAGACGAGTTCATGCTCAGGTGCGTCCGTGAGTGGCCCCACGAGCAATGTTCAAGTAAACCATACGCCAGTCAATAAGTTAGTTTTCTCAAAAGAAAAAAAATAGTAACAAGAACTACGTCATATATTCCTTTCTACCGTTTTCCTGTCATATATTGTCCTTTAATAAAACAACACAATGTGATTCACATAATAAAAATCAATTTTCAATTCAATGCTTCCCATTCAATATGACATGTCATGAAAATGTTTAATACAAATAATTTGTACAAAATGATACCTAGCTGACTGATTGTTGATATGGCATGCTAACTTGGCACAACACGTAGGACGGTGGACGAAAATGAGTTGTAGAAGAAAGTTGGACTAAAATGGTCATTTTAGTAGTTATCGGATGAAATTGAGTCTTAGACAATAGTTTAATGATGAATTATATATATATGTGAATCGGGCCCTTTTTTATTTCTTCTTTTAATTAAAAAATAAGGGAACCAAGTATGATATAGCCTATACGTAGAATTTATGTAACAATATTTTCATATTTTTTTAGAATTACACAGTACAACGCAGACGCTCACACACGAACGCATACATGTACACTCACCCCTATGAATACACGTAAGCAAACCCTACCCCTATGAGTACCTCCGAAGGACTGAGCACCCGGCAGATCTGAAGATTTCTGAAGTCATCATTGGTGTCTCGTTGTCGACGGGAACGCCGCTTATCACTTAATGCATAATGCCACTAAATCTTAGAAAAATTCCAGAAAAAAGTGCGAGCACCAGGATTTAAACCCTAGTGGGTAGCGTCCTACTGGACCGTCCCACTATTGGACTACAAGCCAATTCACAACAATATTTTCATATAAATCCATTGGAAAACATATTAACAGTGGCGGAATGAGGGCGGGCCGGCGGGGCCGTGGTCCCCCCAAAGAAAAAAAATACTACCCCCTAATAGCCCAGTAATACCGAACAGGCCAGTACAGGCTGGAGGAATTTTTTTAAAAAAAGCCCTTTTAAATGTAAAATTTTAAAAATAACCCGTCGCGAATTGTATTTCCAAGAAGTAGCCCTTTTGGTCGCGCCAGATCTCGTCGCGCAACTCCCCACTGAGTCGCGCCACATGAAGTGGCGCGACCGAGCCCCCACGTCGACGCGCCGTCGAAGATTCCCTGCTGACGTGGTGCCTGAGTCGCGCCACATGCACTGGCGCGATTGAGTCGCGCCAGCCGTCGTGGCGCGACTCAGCATTATAACGGTTCGTGGCCGGGCCCGGCCTTCGCTTGTCTCATTTGCATTTCCTAACCGAAGCTCGAGCTCAAGTGCTCCCATGGCGCCGCCTCTCTCCTTCCCCCTCTAGATCCCCTCTTTTTTGGTCCGATTTGAAGTGTCGAAGCTTGGAAAATACTCTCACGAGGTACCTCCTTCATTCTACCGGGCTTTTTTGTTTTAGTTATGTTGTTTGTAGTTGATTTGAGAGGTTAGGGTTTGAGTAGGGTTTGAAATAAGATTAGTCTGTACTTTGAATCGGGTAGGATTGGTTGCGTTTTATCGAATACTTGTGAGGTAGGGAGACATGTTGATCGTGTGGGATGAATTACATTAACGTGGAAATGACAACGTCCGTTTTGATATTTGATGCATAGGTCGGATGGCAAATCAGTATTGGTTGTCTAGGGGGTGGGGATGTTACCCAGATGAAAAATCGGTGGATGGTCCTGTGCCTCCCCCGCTCCCGGTCCCGAATTGCTTATGCGGTATTCCAGCTGAGGTGAAGCAATCAAGGCACGAGAAAACAGCCAGCCGCGCCTACTATGTGTGTAGGGATAAGTTTGGTTTTGGGAGTCCATGTTTCTTTTTCCAGTGGATAGATGGTCCGGAGAAATATGACCCAAGGATACGTCTATTCCCTTACTCACAGTCGAAGTTGACACCGTACAGCCAGTTCAGGCGATGGGTTCCTCCTGCACCCAATCCAGGTCCAATGACAAAGGAGGAGAAGGCGGAGGCAGCGTCCATCCGTGTTAAGAACCCACCGTTTTGCCACTGTGGGTATCCTTGCAAGCTTCAGCGGCCTAATATTGGTGTTCCTGTTAAGTTCACAACTTTCTTCAGATGCAAGCTAACGACTCATGTTAGTGTTGTTTGTTTATCCTTTCATTATATTGTCATGTTTGTGGTTTTAAAATAATCTAAACTTTGCAATCGCGTATGCAGGATGGATGGCCTATGTGTGACTTTCAGGAGTATATACATGGTCCGAAGTCTCATTGGCCGACCGAAGAGGAGGTGCGTTTGTTCGAGTCCGGGAAAATGCAATGGCCATGCGAGAGAAGGCCGCATCCCCGTTGTAAGTGCGGAATTCAGGCAACTGTCGGCGTTGTACCAAGTGAGCTTGGATATGGATATTATTGTGGGAATGCATATGGCAAGTACTGGGTAAGGCACAAGATTACACATCGTTTAATTCTTACAATGTATAGCCATAGTATTGTAGTAATGATTATACAAAAAGTTAACATGTTGCTAACTTCTGTAGGAGGGAAGGACGTGTGATTGGGAGGCTGCATGACTGGAGTGATTTCACCTTTAGTGTTGAGATCAAACCTTCCATTTGTGTGAGTGCACCATTTTGTACCGGGGTTGAAGTGTGAAATTGCATGGAGTAATGGTGGTACCATACCATAAGCATCCTTCCAATCACCCCACAACATTTCCACGGTGAGTTGCTTAGCTCGCCATGCCTTACCATACTTCACCCTATATGAAGTGTACCCTTGGATATTCTGGATGAGGATAGCTATATAAACATCAGGGTCAGCATAAACCGTTGAGCAGTCATGCCAGCCGTCGTGGCGCGACTCAGCATTATAACGGTTCGCGGCCGGGCCGGGCCTGGCCTTCGCTTGTCTCATTTGCATTTCCTAGGCGAAGCTCGAGCTCAAGTGCTCCCATGGCGCCGCCTCTCTCCTTCCCCCTCTAGATCCCCTCTTTTTTTGTCCGATTTGAAGTGTAGAAGCTTGGAAAATACTCTCACAAGGTACCTCCTTCATTCTACCGGGCTTATTTGTTTTAGTTACGTTGTTCGTAGTTGATTTGAGAGGTCTAGGGTTTGAGTAGGGTTTGAAATGAGATTAGTCTGTACTTTGAATCGGGTAGGATTGGTTGCGTTTTATCGAATACTTGTGAGGTAGGGAGACATGTTGATCGTGTGGGATGAATTACATTAACGTGGAAATGACAACGTCCGTTTTGATATTTGATGCATAGGTCGGATGGCAAATCAGTATTGGTTATCTAGGGGGTGGGGATGTTACCCAGATGAAAAATCAGTGGATGGTCCTGTGCCTCCCTCGCTCCCGGTCCCGAATTGCTTATGCGGTATTCCAGCTGAGGTGAAGCAATCAAGGCACGAGAAAACAGCCAGCCGCGCCTACTACGTGTGTAGGGATAAGTTTGGTTTTGGGAGTCCATGTTTCTTTTTCCAGTGGATAGATGGTCCGGAGAAATATGACCCAAGGATACGTCTATTCCCTTACTCACAGTCGAAGTTGACACCGTACAGCCAGTTCAGGCGATGGGTTCCTGCTGCACCCAATGTGCATTGAGAATGTTCTTGTGAAGGGATTGATGTTGCACATGTGTGAGGTTGCCTCACTTGAGTTATTCTCCATTTCCTTGTGTCATCTGGGATAGCACGGGCCATCACTCTCCATTGGCAATCCCGTTGGCATTTAACTGTGTACCTTACTTTAGCGGAAGAATGCACTACATTATATGGGCGGTGATGTCTAACCGAGTAATCCCTTAGGAAAAACTTAAGGTCTTCCAAGGTATCAAATATCATCCCCTTCTCAATCAACTCCTTTCCGCTATCGGGTTCAAGGGAACTGAGGTGTAACGCCGAATCACAATAGGCTTTCCGTGGATACGAATGGAAAAGTGGAACCTCAGGTAATTGAACATTAACAGCTTCAACTGTCTCAATTCTTCCGCTGTGAATGGACGCACCAACATACCAGAAAGGGTTCTCATATGACCTTCCATAGGCGGTGCTTCAGCAACTGGGGCTTGAGATTGGCCACGCCATCCTTGGTCCATATGAGGTGCTTCCCGTCGTGGTGCTTGCTCACCAAGGGTTGTTCCACCTCGTGGTGCTTGCTCACCAAGGGGTGTTCCAGCTCGTGGTGCTTGGCCCCCAAGTGGTGTTTCACCCCGTGGTTCTTGGAACACATTCGGTGAATCAAGTTGTCGTGCTCTACCACCAACTATTGGTACGACTTGTGGTAATTCAACCACATTTCTCAGCTCGACCCTCACCTCCTTCAGCGTAACACCCCCCTCATCGTCACCATCCTCTTCTTCTTCTGAACTTTCAGATATTTCATCAACATCTTTATCTTGCTCCTCAAGCTCGAACGTACCCGGATCAAAGTCGTTCGTCCTACGACACTTATCAAAGTCACCTTCATCATCTGAATCTGGATAGTTCACTGGATCTATATCCTCTTCATCATCTTCCTCATCAACATCGGACACATCAACCACAACCTCCGCTATCCTTACTTGAGAACCATTAACTACCTCCTTATAACACATCCAATCATTCTCCGACTCAATATCCATTAGCAAATAGTGGCACCGTTTGGCACCGGCGTCAAACCTACCACGAACACGTAACTCACTTCCATCCCTCTCAAGTTTGAACATGGTTGAAACCCTTCCAATAATCTCATCAAAACTAGGTGCACTATCAATCGTTGAACTGTTTGATCCATATTTTCAAACTCTCCGTTATCAAGTACTAGACCTCCGGAGAAAATATTGACTAAACGTTCCATCTACACATATCCAACAATCAACACTACAAACATGTGAGCAACAATCGGGTTGGACGGAAATCCCCTGGGCGTTACAGTTGGCTTCTCCCACCTGTGAATAGGATTATAGCAATCCATAAATTGGATTGGTATATTTGGGTTAAGGAGAGAGAAATTTAGGTCATATCCTCAAAATTTTAGGTATAGCAACTTATATAGGTATGTTGCTGGAGCTGTTTTTTCATGAATTTTAGGTATTATGACAGTTTTTAGCTATATACATTCAACCAATATTTCACAACTTCACATGTCCTATCCAATTGCACATGTACATTTCGTTTGAAAAATTTTCTAGTTCAACCTACATTTGCATTTACAACTAAACATTCATCACTACTTGCATCCTCAAAATTTTTTTAATTGTTTCTCTTATCAATATCTATGCACAAAATTTTTAACGAAATTGTTCCATGCAATTCATTCTACACGAAAGGAAGACATCACCATCAATCACATATATGATACAACGCAACAAATTGTAGCCGATTCTTACTAAATCAACCATTTCAATTCCAACCTTAGGTTCACCATACCATTGCCAAATCCTTCAAAATAAATGGAATCGAGGGAAAATAAACCGGTAGAGTGGAGGAGGTACCTTGTGGGAACGATTTCCCCGATTTTCCCCCTCAAATCGGGCCTTGGACAGGGTGGATCTAGGAGGGGGAGGTGTTGGGCGCCATGGGGGGAGTGCTTGACCTCGGCCTCGGGTGGGAGTAGGAGGAAGAAGAAAGGGAGGAGAGAGGGGCCGGGCCCGGCCGCGAACCGTTATAATGCTGAGTCGCGCCACGACGGCTGGCGCAACTCAGCCACCACGTCAGCGCCGCGTCG
>OAMR01000546.1:68389-85135 GCA_900205405.1 Echinochloa crus-galli | reverse complement strand
ATCGGGCCTTGGACAGGGTGGATCAAGCAGGGCAGGGTGTTGGGCGCCATGGGGGGAGTGCTTGACCTCGGCCTCGGGTGGGAGTAGGAGGAAGCAGAAAGGGGGGAGAGAGGGGCTGGGCCCGGCCGCGAACCGTTATAATCCAGAGTCGCGCCACAACGGCTGGTGCGACTCAGTCGCGCCAGTACATGTGGCGCGACTCAGCCACCACGTCAGCGCCGCGTCGACAGCGAATCTTCGGCGGCGCGTCGACATGGGGGCTCGGCAGTGGGGAGCCGCGCCACGAGGCCTGGCGCGACCAAAAGGGCTACTTCTTGGAAATACAGTTCGCGACGGGTTATTTTTAAAATTTTAGATTTAAAAGGGCTTTTTTAAAAAAATTCAGGCTGGAGCCGGCGAGCCGCTCGCCACAGCAGCAAGCAATGGACGGGTAGAAGGAAGACAACGGCAGGCAGGGGCGGGCCAGGACGATCGTCCGGATGGTCCTCCTCCGATTCAAATAGATGTAAGCAAGCTCTATTATTTTAATCTATTTTTTTGAATTTTTTTCTTTAATTTCTTATCTTATAATAGCATAGGATTTTAATAAAATTTGATGGAAGACATCCTTGTGTTACTTTACCGGTTTCAACTGCAACCATGGAGCGCGTATTTTTTTGCAGTGAAACTTGTTAAGAATACGCTACGAAACAAAATGAGAGAATAGTTTTTTAAGAGATTGTTTAGTACTCTATATTGAGAGAGATTGCAATGAAGATCACCACCGATTCGATTATTGATGATTTCAATACAGTGAAAAAACGCGCACTAAAATTGAAATGACCACCTTTGTAAACTATTTTCATATTTTTCTCTTTCATGTATTGTCCACGTATGCGTGATTAATTATTAATTTATTATAGTCATACTAGCTATGCATATTCGAAACATTAAAATAAAATATTAAATTTTTGAACCCGTAAATATTTATGTGGAGGCTTGACCCCCTTAAGGGCATCTCCGGCAGCATATGTAAATTTGGATACCTAAAACTTATTTTAAAGATAGGAGAGAATGTTTTCATAAATTTATTATGCTCTTCTCCAGCAGCATACCTAAAACTGGATACCTATAAATTTTTATGAAAATGCTCTTAGGTCCAAGGGGTTTTCTATAAAAAAAGTCTAGACAGAAAAAGAATACTAAAAAATTACATGCTCCTATGAGGACATTTTTGAAAAATCTCATGGGATCTTATCCCTGCGGATCTTCCCTGTGCGTCGTCCAACCAGAGCGCGGGAGAGCGGGGCGCGGTCAGCGGAGCTCGTCCGCTCCGTGGTCGGGCAGCGAGCCGGGCGCTGCCGGTGGAGCTCGACCGCTCCGTGGCCGGGCGGCGAACCGGGCGCGGGCGATGGAGCCCGCTCGCGACGAGCCAAGCGTGGGCGGCGGAGGGAGCCCGCGCGGCGGCCGGGGCATGGCCGGCGGAGGAGCACGCGCGGCGGCCGAGGCGCGACCGGCGGAGCGCATCTGTGTGGCGGCCAAGGCGAGGCCGAGGCCGGCGTGGCTCATCCGCGCCACGATTGGCGGAGCTTGGCCACTCGGCGGCCAAGGCTTGGCCGACAGAGCTCCAGTGCCACACCGACATCCGAACGACGGCACGGAGTCGGTGGCGAGCACAATGCGGGAGCGGGTTGGACGGAAATCCCCTGGGCGTTACAGTTGGCTTCTCCCACCTGTGAATAGGATTATAGCAATCCATAAATTGGATTGGTATATTTGGGTTAAGGAGAGAGAAATTTAGGTCATATCCTCAAAATTTTAGGTATAGCAACTTATATAGGTATGTTGCTGGAGCTGTTTTTTCATGAATTTTAGGTATTATGACAGTTTTTAGCTATAGCAATCCATTTTACCAATGCTGTTGAAAATGCTCTAAATTTATCACTATTTCCGCCACTAGTCCAATACATGCGCCAGCCCGATCGAGACGTACGAGCGCGTGTGGACCCTTACCAGTAACGTGCTAATAAGCCTGCCAACGTGATATGAAAGCACAAGCTAATAACTTAACTTTGTTCCGTTGTACATGGCCAAATGCAAACATTTGTATGCGTACATGCAGTTTATACTTACCAGCACAATGACAGTTGTTGGCTCGTCACATTCATTCTCAGTGCTTCCTACTTTGTTTCTTTGACAACTTATTTTGTGACATGCATGCATGGTTCCGTAGCAAACGTAAAAAAATGGAATAAAAGATCTAAAATAAGAAATAACAAATATGCAACAACCAAGGGCATGAAAGACTATCCCCACCAAATGTTGCAATTTCCAGACCTAGATTCAAGCTGGTAGCCAAACAGGCCGAGCAGTGCTCCATATTTTTCTAGATTTTACGGAGCAGTGGAGCTACCACTACCAGAGATCTTCACATCCACCCCTCTCATATGCCTCGGTGCACTCAAGATCCGGTTCTAATGCAATATTAGCGCCGGGTGTAAAATTGTGGTGCCCCTGAGGACCTTTTAGCACCGGTTGGTAACACCAAACGGTGCTAAAAGTCACCTTTAGCACCGGTGTCTTTTAGCACCGGTTGGTAAATACGACCCGGTGCTAAAGGGGGTGTCGCATGCTACTTCAAAAGGTGCGCATCTTCTATTCTATTACATGTGCTGCGTAGGTGAGATGGTTCGGTGGGTACGCGCGAGCCAAGAGGTCCTGAGTTTGAATTCCCGCAGAAACACACATATTTTATTTTTTTTACGAAGGTGCACCTTTAGCACCGGGTTAAATGAAGGTTAGCACCAGTTGGGAATCCGGTGCGGATGTGGCTTTCTCTGGTAGTGTATAAAAGATGGAGTTGTTGATTTTTGAGTATAGATAACTCTGCCAAACAGCCCTGAGCATCTCCAAGAGTATCTAAAAATTATATTTCTAAAAATCTTTCTGGTGTTACTAGCCCATCCGATGACCCAGGCCCAAGTACCACATAAGTGGAGGAGAAACAAGAAAGGAGTAAATGCCTGCTGGCCCTGCCCTGCTCTCTGAGTGTCCGGCCCAAATTAGACTAACTGAAAGTCACATGTAACAAATGTCTATTTGAGATTCCCGTGCTCTCCTGCACGAGGCATGGATGGCATGGATGAACAAGATTGTAAACGGAAACCCCTAGAGCAAACCAATCCCCAGATAATCCCATCCCAATCCAACTAATCCATTGGAAGAGCTTCAACTCCTCCTTTATATGAGGAGAGTTAAGAGTGGGTCATCGGTTTGGTAACTATTGGGAAAAGTGAAATATATTGGGTTCTGCTATAGCACTATTCTTTTACTAACTCCACCGATACAGCAGTTGGATTGATGATCTCTGCTGTAGATGCTCTGAGGAACTTATGTGATGTTCGTGTGTTCCCATTGGACACTGCCTGCTAGATAGCTAGTGTTTGGACTAGCTTGATCAGAGTCTTCTACATATATATGCATTACTTGATCATATTATGTTTGTATGTACTAACATCTGTTGCTGGGTATAGAAGTAAACGACGTCCATAACAAAAATAAATAAATATCCGTGATATATAGAACAACCTTTGACGTACACATGTAGCACGTACTACACTAATACTAACTACTCATACTCTGTACACCTCGCAGAGCACCAGCGGCTGTTGCCGGCCGCTGTCTTCCCGGACGATGCTGCCGTGTTCGCGCATCCGCCACTCCGTTCGACTCTCCGACTTGCCCTGCCTGAAGTCGTGGTAGAGCAGATTCCGCACGTACCAATTGGCAGCCTCGCCGTGTTCCCCGAGCTTCGCACGGCCGCCGGCCAGCTTCCATGCCCCGCCGCCGACGCGGCGGCACGGTAGTAAGCTCTTGCCCGCCTGGTAGTGCAGGGGGCTGAAGAAGTACCAGACGAGCCTGGCGCCGCCGCCGAGCTCTGGGCCCGGCGCGGGCGCGTGCGTGGCCGCCAGGTGCTCGGGGGCGGCGGAGTAGACGTCGGCGTCGTGGATGAAGCGGGCGGCGCGCGGGAGGCGCTGGCCGGCGATCCTGGGGCGGAGGAAGCGGCAGACGAGGTCGTGGCCCGTGGGACGGAAGGCCGCAGCGCCGACCGCTAGGGTTTGCAATTCGTCGGTGATGGTGGCGATCGAGGGACCCCGCACCTGGTGAGCCTTGTACATGCGCCCGCGTCTGAGGAAATTGAGCTTGCTGGCGATAATCATCTTGGAGGAGCACGCCGGCGGCGGCCCGATGCTGCATCTAGAGGTGGTTGTGGTGGCGGCCCGGGTCTGCGTAGAGGCCAGGCAGACGGCGGCGTTATTCGCCGGCGGCGATGCCTGGCGGACATGGCGCGCGCACTGTGTGGCGTCGATTGTGCTTGTGCCTACCATTAGGTCTTGGAATCGATTGGTGATGTCGTCGGACATGCTGGTGCCCGCGGTGATGGTGGTGTCGTCGCGGGTGCTATTGCCATTAGCCGCCATTATTGCACGGGAGGCGCTGGCACGGGAGGAGGAAAGACTCTCTTGAAAATAAACCGTACATATATACTGACTAGGTAAGTGCCCGTGCGTTGCTACGGGTATAATACATGAAAGACAGTGATAAACAAATCGCACGAAAAATTTCTATTTGAAGCTCATAGTTTTAAAATAATTTAAAAAACTCACGTCATGCTATCATACACAAACAAAAGTAACCATGAACAATGCTATCGTATACAAACAAAAATACTCATGGATAAGTCGTCATATGCAAATCAAACAAATGACATGTAACTCTTTCAATGGTCATGCAAATCAACACCCAAATAGATACTAACATCAACATGTAATACAGGACGACCAAATAGATATTATCATCGATCACTATGGATACATCTGCTTATCAGTTATCTGGACGTGTGCGTTCTCAGCTTATATATGCTAAACATCGTTGGCTACAGCATACATTGATTACCGGAGTGGCGGAATTCCGACCGGTAGGAGTAATTCGTGATATATAGAACAACCTTTGACGTACACATGTAGCACGTACTACACTAATACTAACTACTCATACTCTGTACACCTCGCAGAGCACCAGCGGCTGTTGCCGGCCGCTGTCTTCCCGGACGATGCTGCCGTGTTCGCGCATCCGCCACTCCGTTCGACTCTCCGACTTGCCCTGCCTGAAGTCGTGGTAGAGCAGATTCCGCACGTACCAATTGGCAGCCTCGCCGTGTTCCCCGAGCTTCGCACGGCCGCCGGCCAGCTTCCATGCCCCGCCGCCGACGCGGCGGCACGGTAGTAAGCTCTTGCCCGCCTGGTAGTGCAGGGGGCTGAAGAAGTACCAGACGAGCCTGGCGCCGCCGCCGAGCTCTGGGCCCGGCGCGGGCGCGTGCGTGGCCGCCAGGTGCTCGGGGGCGGCGGAGTAGACGTCGGCGTCGTGGATGAAGCGGGCGGCGCGCGGGAGGCGCTGGCCGGCGATCCTGGGGCGGAGGAAGCGGCAGACGAGGTCGTGGCCCGTGGGACGGAAGGCCGCAGCGCCGACCGCTAGGGTTTGCAATTCGTCGGTGATGGTGGCGATCGAGGGACCCCGCACCTGGTGAGCCTTGTACATGCGCCCGCGTCTGAGGAAATTGAGCTTGCTGGCGATAATCATCTTGGAGGAGCACGCCGGCGGCGGCCCGATGCTGCATCTAGAGGTGGTTGTGGTGGCGGCCCGGGTCTGCGTAGAGGCCAGGCAGACGGCGGCGTTATTCGCCGGCGGCGATGCCTGGCGGACATGGCGCGCGCACTGTGTGGCGTCGATTGTGCTTGTGCCTACCATTAGGTCTTGGAATCGATTGGTGATGTCGTCGGACATGCTGGTGCCCGCGGTGATGGTGGTGTCGTCGCGGGTGCTATTGCCATTAGCCGCCATTATTGCACGGGAGGCGCTGGCACGGGAGGAGGAAAGACTCTCTTGAAAATAAACCGTACATATATACTGACTAGGTAAGTGCCCGTGCGTTGCTACGGGTATAATACATGAAAGACAGTGATAAACAAATCGCACGAAAAATTTCTATTTGAAGCTCATAGTTTTAAAATAATTTAAAAAACTCACGTCATGCTATCATACACAAACAAAAGTAACCATGAACAATGCTATCGTATACAAACAAAAATACTCATGGATAAGTCGTCATATGCAAATCAAACAAATGACATGTAACTCTTTCAATGGTCATGCAAATCAACACCCAAATAGATACTAACATCAACATGTAATACAGGACGACCAAATAGATATTATCATCGATCACTATGGATACATCTGCTTATCAGTTATCTGGACGTGTGCGTTCTCAGCTTATATATGCTAAACATCGTTGGCTACAGCATACATTGATTAGTCTACGATAGCCTATTCGTGTTCCGGTTTCCCTGGTCTGCTACTGCTAAAAGTACGGCGTGGTGCCGAAAATAATGAGCAGAATGGCAGCTCAGGCCTTTTGGCAAGCCACGATGCCAAGCTTGCCAGAAGCTGAGTTGGCCTCTGAGGCAGCGTGCGAGCAGGTGCATGGCAGGGTAAGCCTAAGCAGCAAAGCAAGGGTCGCGTCGCCGGTGAAACATGCAAGCAGACAGCTCAAAATCTGAACCAGCTCCTTTGCTCAAAATTCCATCTACTTTCAACACTACAAGAACTTGCAGCTTTCATAAAGAGCTACAAAATTTATATACAGTTCCAAATCAAAAGATCAACAGCTTGAAAAATCCAAAGCTCTAAATTTTGAAAAATCCAAAGATCAGTTGAACTTTCAGTACCTACATGCGAGTAGTGTATCCCATTCCCATCCATCACATTGAGCCTCAACTATATACATCTCGAAGAAGGCATGTCTAGAACCAGCAAAACAGGGAACAGTTTAAATATATTCTTTGCAGCTGTCCTGACGAAGTTTAGTTTTCTATGTGAGCTAAGACCAGAAGTCCAAAGGCATAGCTTTTAGTCTACTGGTTGTGTTGACTTCCACTGCCAAGAGCTTCAGTGAACAGATACTACCAAACAAAGAACAAAACAATCAGTAAGAATAAAATTAAATGCAATTAGATGTCATCCTGTTGCACTGCTAAGAATAATTAACTCTCAATATTGTGTACTTGATGGCTATACAATAATAGGACATAAGATACAGGCACATTCTGTGACTTTCTAGGAAACTATCAACATGCATAGTCAAGTTTCTGAAATCAATTGACACTGCCAGTGAGCAACACAAAATGGCTAAGGAAAATCTATAAAATGTTGTTCCAGTGTTCGGTGTGGTGATGAACATTATAAAAACAAAACATTCCCAAGAACATAAGAGGACCAGTATGGCTGCCTTTTATTTCTATTTTGCAGTGAAAGAAAAGGCAATCTAATGGAATGAGATAATAACTATAATTTTGCATTTTTATGAGCATACCGCCATCATTATTACCATATTGGTCGCCAATCACAATGAAAAGTTCAAATATACATATGAGTGAGTACCCAAATTGCTGATAGACGACTTTGCTGCCAAAATACCTGAACTAATCAGAGTTTAGAGAAGTTGATGCTAATTTTTTCAGCAAAAATCTGAACTGATTTGCTCCATGCTAAAAAAAACATGAAGCACCTATTTACATCTAATATTTAAAACCCCACAAAAACACATATTTACCCATGATCTTGTTGATGTCTCTAGATCTGGCTGCAAATTAAATAATAAACTGTTCTAATAAAATTAAATGGTAAACCTAGAGACAATAATATATAGTTACTATCAAGTCACCTTCTTTCCATGTAAAACATGGACCATACTATTAGAACCCATTCGCTAGAACCAATGCCACTAATGGATCCCTGAAAAAGGATCGATGGTCCCACCTTAGCCCAGCCTCTGGAACAGAATACAATGCAGATAAACTGGAAAAAGGGGAGCATACAAAGCATATGATAAACGACTATGAATCTCTGAACAAGAAACTGCAATTACAATCAAATCTGGAGGCAATATAGGATAACCAAATTATGGTGCCTTTTTCTTCCCTGACAAACAAATCATCGACTCACTCCAGAATACCCAATGGCTTGTTCAGAGGCAACCACTATGAGGACCTGGTGGTGTAAAAAATTGGTTAACCAGTATGAGGACCAAATAGTATGAGGAATACCGCCTAGTGGGTATGTCGTGCCGTGGCATCACACATCCGAATATGTGAGCACAAAACTCAAGTGACCTGCAAACTCATATATATGAATTCAGAACACTGAGCAAGAATAGGCTAGGAATCGCAGAGTACCTCCAATGGACCAATAACTCAGTCTAAGAGCTGTTTGGTTCCATTACCAGACAGCAGATATCACACAAAAAATGCACACACATCACAATGAATGAAAGAGCAAGAACAGGTATAGTAGGACATTAAGTAATGTAATGTGCAAAAAATTACAATGAAACCAGGGAGTACATTCAGAAATGGATAGGACCAGTACAACTCAACTATACAGGGCAACAGAAAATGTTTTGAATCTGCAAAAATTTAGACTGGAAAAGCAATTCATAGCAAACATTCAATGGTCTGAAATAACAGCCTCGTACACAGGATCCAGACTATATAGAATAATTCCAATTGATCAGAGATCCTAATCCTTTCTCATTTCTGAGTTAAAGACAGATCCCATGTAAACTTGTAAAGTCCAATATTTGCCTACACTGGTCTACTTGAACAGATATGCTAAAGCAAGGCTAATCCATTACAAAACTTGGGAGTGATGATGCCAAAGATGAAACAAAAGTACCTTCAGCCAAGAAACATACATCGAAATGCCATGTTTCTACAGATGAGTCACAGCTCCCAAGAACAAGTTTGTAATGGGAAAAAGGATATCAAGACAAAGCTCATAGATTGGCTAATGTAACTATCGTAAATACTACCTCCGTTCCAAATTACTATTCGTTGTTGACTTTTTCGTTTAACGCTTGACCATTCGTCTTATTTAAAAAATTTCACAAGTATCATTGATTTTGTATGTGACTTGCTTTATCATCGTATATACTTCAAATATAACTTATTGGTTTGTATATTTGAATAAATTTTTTGAATAAGACGAATGGTCAAAGATCATGAAAAAAAGTCAACAACGAATAGTAATTTGAAACGGAGGTAGTACTATTTAGGCTGGTTAAGAGAAGTAGTGGGGCGAGGCTTACACTTATACAGGGGCGGGCCTTACACTTCTGCGCCAAAATTGATCATGGACCTCATGATGGTGACGTCATTCCTCTGCAAGTTTCCAATGCTCCTCTTCAAATCCAAGCTGTCGGTATTCAGAAAAGCTCCATCATCCTAGTTGCAATAGACAAAGACCAATGTAGATGTCATCTACGGAAAGCCGACGGGGATCAGATAAATTATTGATAGCAACAATGCCTTGTGGTGATAGTGTCACGCCATTGCCTACTTCAAACAAGCCTTGCATTAGAGATGGGATGCACCAGAACACAAGCAAGAGAGAAAAACAAGGAATCTTTGGCCTACTCCAGCCAGACCATCTCATACCGCACGTGCGTTTCAGCTCCCATGGCCACACCCCCCAAGGATTGGATGCCGCCAGAAGCGACACCACTGGTGTTGGGGGATGGAGAGGAGGCCAGCGACTCATCCATCATGCTGTCGTTCCAACATCACCTGGGACACTGGATTACATTACGGTCGACCTGCACCAAATCTCGCGAGGCTCTTGATGACCTGTTCCTGCTTCTCAAAATCCAGTGACGGTGAGACATCACATCGAGGGAGAGGATGACGGAGCTGGACGACCGCACCACTAACCTTGTTGTCGCCGCGTCCGTGCTGCTCGCGTCGGCCGAGGGGGAGATCCACGAGTCTGGACGACGGCGCCCGGCGGCGGGGGCCGGTCAATCGCAGGCGGAGCGGCAGCGGCGGCGGCCTTGGGCGAGGAACCGGCGCGGCGGATCGAGGGATGGTTTTGCAAACTCAGGGGACGGGTGGGAGAGACCCCGGGCGGACGGGGTACGCGGGTGAGAGCGGATCGCGGGGCGGACGGGGTGAGAGCGGAACACAGACGGGTGGGATTCGCAGGAAAACAAAATGGACGACGCAGAACGCCGCGGGGTCGCACGTCGGAGGCGGAAGGAGCAGACCGAAGACGGATTTGCGGTCGCCGTCCCCCAGCACCTTCTTATTAGGAGTACTCCAGAGATATGCATCATCAGGTCCCATGGTGGGGATCGGATGGGCCCACATCAAGGCGGTGCATGTGTGCAGAGTCTTATTCTATTTTGGTCCGGAGAAAACTGGACTCCCATAATAAATATATATCCATAGGTTCCAAGTTGCTTTGGGACGGAAAAAAAGAGTAAACTCCATCCACCGTACAACAACTTATATTGTTGTATCACTTTTATCCAACAAGTTACAAAACATAGAAATAGATACAAAAACTTGTCAAGAATGTGCATCTACGGTCACGCGTACACCATAGGGTGTATTTTGCCATGGTGCAGGGCATGCAGACTATATTTTGAGTCACAAATATTAATTTTGATGTGGCAGATAGCCAAAAAGTATAAAATTGAAATTTCAAAGTCTTTGCAGCAATCTTTTAATTAGTGCATATTATGCAAATGCTGGACATAGTTCGTTATCTTTGTTCAAAAAAGAAAAAGATGGAATTGTATCCAATCTGTGTAGGAAAAAAAGAAAAATGGAGATACATAATGTATATGACCTATCTACATTTTTTGGCTAGATTGTATCAGCAAATGCGGCACATCTTAGAATACTAGTAATCGAGTAATCTCTACTTCTCTTAAGCTTGAATTGGTGTCGGAGTACTAATTGGAAGGTGCACTAAGGGTCTTTTTTTAGTCCGTGCACATTCTAAAATTTGATCATGGGTAACTATTGACCCATTTTTCTTAATTTGATCATGGGTGTTTTACTTATGGTAGCTTATTATGTTGCAAATAATCATATTGTACAATCACACGGACCTACTGTCTCCATCCGCATTATAGTAGGACATTAAGTAATGTAATGTGGAAAAATTACAATGAAACCAGGGAGTACATTCAGAAATGGATAGGACCAGTACAACTCAACTATGGTCACTTTGTAAAAGGTCCAATGAACATCCTGGTCTATCTGCTGGTGCATCACAAGATTAGATTTTCGTAATCTAACCAAAGTAAGACCAAGAATTAGTTTTTTTTAACCATCGAACAGCTAGGACATTAAGAAATGTAATGTGGAAAAATTACAATGAAACCAGGGAGTACATTCAGAAATGGATAGGACCAGTACAACTCAACTATACAGGGCAACAGAAAATGTCGGAGCTGGACGACCGCACCACTAACCTTGTTGTCGCCGCGTCCGTGCTGCTCGCGTCGGCCGAGGGGGAGATCCACGAGTCTGGACGACGGCGCCCGGCGGCGGGGGCCGGTCAATCGCAGGCGGAGCGGCAGCGGCGGCGGCCTTGGGCGAGGAACCGGCGCGGCGGATCGAGGGATGGTTTTGCAAACTCAGGGGACGGGTGGGAGAGACCCCGGGCGGACGGGGTACGCGGGTGAGAGCGGATCGCGGGGCGGACGGGGTGAGAGCGGAACACAGACGGGTGGGATTCGCAGGAAAACAAAATGGACGACGCAGAACGCCGCGGGGTCGCACGTCGGAGGCGGAAGGAGCAGACCGAAGACGGATTTGCGGTCGCCGTCCCCCAGCACCTTCTTATTAGGAGTACTCCAGAGATATGCATCATCAGGTCCCATGGTGGGGATCGGATGGGCCCACATCAAGGCGGTGCATGTGTGCAGAGTCTTATTCTATTTTGGTCCGGAGAAAACTGGACTCCCATAATAAATATATATCCATAGGTTCCAAGTTGCTTTGGGACGGAAAAAAAGAGTAAACTCCATCCACCGTACAACAACTTATATTGTTGTATCACTTTTATCCAACAAGTTACAAAACATAGAAATAGATACAAAAACTTGTCAAGAATGTGCATCTACGGTCACGCGTACACCATAGGGTGTATTTTGCCATGGTGCAGGGCATGCAGACTATATTTTGAGTCACAAATATTAATTTTGATGTGGCAGATAGCCAAAAAGTATAAAATTGAAATTTCAAAGTCTTTGCAGCAATCTTTTAATTAGTGCATATTATGCAAATGCTGGACATAGTTCGTTATCTTTGTTCAAAAAAGAAAAAGATGGAATTGTATCCAATCTGTGTAGGAAAAAAAGAAAAATGGAGATACATAATGTATATGACCTATCTACATTTTTTGGCTAGATTGTATCAGCAAATGCGGCACATCTTAGAATACTAGTAATCGAGTAATCTCTACTTCTCTTAAGCTTGAATTGGTGTCGGAGTACTAATTGGAAGGTGCACTAAGGGTCTTTTTTTAGTCCGTGCACATTCTAAAATTTGATCATGGGTAACTATTGACCCATTTTTTTAGTTGCACCGGGTGGGAAACCCGGTGCCAAAGCGCTTTCCCACCCGGTGCAGATGTGAAGGATTCTGGTAGTGCACCTACAGCTTTTATATGATCACACCAACCGCTTCGCATTACTGAATCTACTGATTTAAGCCATGTGTAATAATTTTAACACCCTGGATATTTTCCTACCCAAGGCTACTTTCTCTCTATATATAGAATATGATAAAGTCTCCTTCTTCTTAATTGAAAACCATGGGGGGCGTCTTACCCCCACCGGCCAAGATTTTTAATATTGCGTCATGCCACTTATAATGCATCTCTAAATAAACATTTAGTTTCCCAAAAATGTAGGACAACCTCACTGAATATATCCAATGGCCCACTAATTTTCTACATTTGTAGGCTGATGCTCTTTTTACACATGATTAATAGATCTCTTATTATTTGTGGATTAATTGGAAGGTAGTTAAGATGTGTCAATTTGTTGTAGAAAACCATCTTTGAGTTATAGGACAGTGTAAAAATATTTTTTTATCAATGGTCCTGATTCAATTCAGTGTATTATTGATGTTATTTCCACCTTAATCAATTGATCTAGCTAATTTCAAAATATTAAAGGGTAAATCCATATATTATTATTCAGCATGTACACATTTTTCTGTTCACTAAATTTTTCATATGCAAACCGTGTATGGTGAAATAGTATGCGCTATGATTATGGACGTTGGGCAATGTTTTCTAAACATTCTTAACTGCTTAGAACTCGTGCTATTTGACTTGACTAACTTCAGTCCGATGCACTGTGAAAACACAGCCATACTTTCTTTGTGCGGTGACCATAGTCTTAACTCAATCTACCCATTCCTATGAACAAAATGCTCTTATTTCACTACTCCCCTTTCACCTGAGCATCATGTGTTGGTTTCAGAGGTCACGGCTTCATGCAGCTGAGGAGATGGAAGCATGAAACCAGACCTTGTTTAGATGCAGAATAGGGGGTGGGGATTTGGGGCTTTGGGGTCACTTCGTAATCATTGCGCCACTGTAGCATTTCGTTTGTATGTGTAAAAATTTGTCTAAAAATTGATTAATTAGGCTCAAAATGTTGGTCTCACAGAGTACAACAAAACTGTGCAGTTAGTTTTTGATTTTTGTTTTACTTATGGTAGCTTATTATGTTGCAAATAATCATATTGTACAATCACACGGACCTACTGTCTCCATCCGCATTGAGTCCTTTAAAACTAAGGATATTAATTTTTACATTTTTTGTCTTTCCACCGAGCTGCTGTCATGTCCAATCTGTCAAGCAATTGATTGGTTAGAGGTGCTGGGAAATGGCTTAGAATATTATTTTTACATTTTTTGCATTTGTCTTCTCAAAATTACTAGTGGCTCAAGCTACAGACTACATGGCATGTCATTATAGCAAAATACGCTTCATGATGTACACAGGACCGTACATGCATACACCTGATAAGTTCGTGCATCCATTTACACATTTTACAACTTGTTGGACCAAAATGATACAACTATACTTGTTGTATTGTGGATACAATTTACTCGGAAAAAAATCATGGTTCGGTCCAAGCTTAATAAACATGTGATTCGCTCCTGCGCCGGCGTGTGCAGGTGTTCGGTAAACCCAGTGCTTTTTCTTCACGCCATCTTATTTCCATTTCAAGCAATCAAAGGTCCAATTCCTATATTTCTTTTTTTCTTTTCCTATTGCCACAAAAAGTAATTCTTGCCAGAGGGATTTACACCATACTTTTCTTATTTTAAACATAAGACTGCAAATTTTACCAAGAAAAATTAATAAAAATTTCTTGACAAAGAACGCTCCTGCCACCACTACCAGAATCCTTCACATCCGCCCGGCTCCTCCGCCTCGGCCATTTTTAGACCCGGTGCTGATGGGGCTTCAGCACCGGGTCCAACGGCTCGAAGCGGGGGCGGCGCTGCGGGGCGTCAGGGCGAAGACATTAGCACCGGGTCGTGGCAAGACCCGGTGCTAAAGGGTGAACATTAGCACCGGGTCGTGCCACGACCCGGTGCTAATGTGTCCGCCCGGACACACCTCCGCGCCGCCCCCGCTCCTAGCCGTTGGACCCGGTGCTGAAGCCCCATCAGCACCGGGTCCAAAAATGGCCGAGGCGGAGGAGGAGGGAGGATGGGATGTATATATGTCCGTTGCTTCAACTGAATATATCCAATGGCCCACTAATTTTCTACATTTGTAGGCTGATGCTCTTTTACACATGATTAATAGATCTCTTATTATTTGTGGATTAATTGGAAGGTAGTTAAGATGTGTCAATTTGTTGTAGAAAACCATCTTTGAGTTATAGGACAGTGTAAAAATATTTTTTTATCAATGGTCCTGATTCAATTCAGTGTATTATTGATGTTATTTCCACCTTAATCAATTGATCTAGCTAATTTCAAAATATTAAAGGGTAAATCCATATATTATTATTCAGCATGTACACATTTTTCTGTTCACTAAATTTTTCATATGCAAACCGTGTATGGTGAAATAGTATGCGCTATGATTATGGACGTTGGGCAATGTTTTCTAAACATTCTTAACTGCTTAGAACTCGTGCTATTTGACTTGACTAACTTCAGTCCGATGCACTGTGAAAACACAGCCATACTTTCTTTGTGCGGTGACCATAGTCTTAACTCAATCTACCCATTCCTATGAACAAAATGCTCTTATTTCACTACTCCCCTTTCACCTGAGCATCATGTGTTGGTTTCAGAGGTCACGGCTTCATGCAGCTGAGGAGATGGAAGCATGAAACCAGACCTTGTTTAGATGCAGAATAGGGGGTGGGGATTTGGGGCTTTGGGGTCACTTCGTAATCATTGCGCCACTGTAGCATTTCGTTTGTATGTGTAAAAATTTGTCTAAAAATTGATTAATTAGGCTCAAAATGTTGGTCTCACAGAGTACAACAAAACTGTGCAGTTAGTTTTTGATTTTATCTACATTTAGTACTCCATGCATGGGATGACATTTTGATGTGATGGGAATCTTCTTTTTACATAGTGAACTTTGGGGTTGCTTTTTGGGAACTAAACAAGGCCTGATTGGGAAAGAAGGTAACACATGTTACTTTCGCTGCATTCTCGATGGTATTACAAGGTCGCATAAGGAAAATCATATGACTGAACCTAGAACTAGAAGCCTCATGTTAAGCTGTCTCTTATACACATCTAGATGTGTATAAGAGACAGCCTTAGATGAGTAGATTCTTCACAAATTTTGAAAAAAATTTGGGCAGCACCTCCCCTCCCACGGCCGAGCAGAATGAACACAGCGCCTAAGTGTTCAGCTGGCTCAGGCGGGGGAGGAAGAAGCCCCTATATTCAAACACACTAGCACCGGGTCGTGGCAAGACCCGGTGCTAATGTTCACCCTTTAGCACCGGGTGCAGCCACGACCCGGTGCTAATGTGCCCGAGGCCTTTAGCACCGGGTCGTGGCTGCACCCGGTGCTAAAGGGTGAACATTAGCACCGGGTCTTGCCACGACCCGGGGCTAATGTGTTTGAATATAGATTAATTGGAAGGTAGTTAAGATGTGTCAATTTGTTGTAGAAAACCATCTTTGAGTTATAGGACAGTGTAAAAATATTTTTTTATCAATGGTCCTGATTCAATTCAGTGTATTATTGATGTTATTTCCACCTTAATCAATTGATCTAGCTAATTTCAAAATATTAAAGGGTAAATCCATATATTATTATTCAGCATGTACACATTTTTCTGTTCACTAAATTTTTCATATGCAAACCGTGTATGGTGAAATAGTATGCGCTATGATTATGGACGTTGGGCAATGTTTTCTAAACATTCTTAACTGCTTAGAACTCGTGCTATTTGACTTGACTAACTTCAGTCCGATGCACTGTGAAAACACAGCCATACTTTCTTTGTGCGGTGACCATAGTCTTAACTCAATCTACCCATTCCTATGAACAAAATGCTCTTATTTCACTACTCCCCTTTCACCTGAGCATCATGTGTTGGTTTCAGAGGTCACGGCTTCATGCAGCTGAGGAGATGGAAGCATGAAACCAGACCTTGTTTAGATGCAGAATAGGGGGTGGGGATTTGGGGCTTTGGGGTCACTTCGTAATCATTGCGCCACTGTAGCATTTCGTTTGTATGTGTAAAAATTTGTCTAAAAATTGATTAATTAGGCTCAAAATGTTGGTCTCACAGAGTACAACAAAACTGTGCAGTTAGTTTTTGATTTTTCTACATTTAGTACTCCATGCATGGG
>OAMR01000546.1:39129-61737 GCA_900205405.1 Echinochloa crus-galli | reverse complement strand
CCCCCCACCGTAGAGAGTTGGAGCCCTTGCCGAGTGCGCCTCCGCTGCCCCACCAGGACAGGCGGCCGCCGCGGGCCCAGCCGCCCGCCGGACGTCCGGAGGCAAGCAGCTCAGATACGGGAGGGGAGGAGCCGCCCTCCCCGATCCGGCCCACGCCGGAGCCGGGACGGCCGTGCCACAGTGGCCTGAGCCGCGACCGGCCATGGCCACCGCGAAGGGGGCGCCGCCCGCCCGCCCACGGGGCGGAATCCAGATCTGGGGCCGCCCCGGATCTGACCGGCTCCGGCCTGCTTAAATTATCACGTGTTTATATGTTGACTTGTGGGGGAATTATCACGTGTTTATATGACTTGTAGGGGAATTATCACGTGTTTATACAAAGCCTTATAGAGAAGATAGTATCACGTGTTTATATGTTGAAAATACAATTTCCACTTGAATTTATATGGCACCTCTTCTTCGACAGATCCGGTTGCCTATGCATTGCAACAAAATCATGTATATTTAGAGTTTTGTAGTCAGATAATTGGATTATTAGAGACAGAATTAAGCAACAAAGAAACCACAGGTACAAGGTTTCTTAGACACAGTAATGTTTATAGATGATGATTGCCCAGATCGAGGACTGAAACATATAAAACCATGCAACAACCCACCACTAACAAGTATGTGCTATCAATTCCTCCATATATTCTGGCAATCGATCGGACACTGTTTGCTTTTAAAAATATTGAAGGCTGGCATGGGAATTTAATCTTTGTTAGAGAATGACACATGGTTGTCTCTGCGAAATTGTACCATGTTAAAAGAAATGAAATTACTAGACGGCGCACATAGATCAAGCCAAAACTTGGGTCTCCAAACTGAAAGAAAAGGTTCACACGCACGTACGCACAGGAGAAACTATATAAATAGAGGAAAATGGAAGAGTATGCCGCATACATGCATGCTCCCAAAGACTGGATATCTTGCAGCAACTACATACTATCTAGCTTCCTTCTAGATTTGAAAAAGAGAAAGTTCTTCCAAAAACGAGAAAGAAAAACACTTCAGCATACCATCTAACTAATATGTTTTGTATTTTGAGATGGCTTTCAAGTTTCTTCTCCACTCTCCATTTCTATAGTCTGTAGACAAGCCTTTATCCATACTCTATCCATAAAGGGCTGTCACTACAGTTAGAACAAATTTTAATTTCATATCTTAAAAAAAATAAGAACAGCCTCTATTTAATATTTAGAGGATTTGATTTACAAAACCGTGGAGTTGCTACTCTTACCACTAGTAGTAAAAGAAATAAAGGCCACAGTCCTACTTAAATTCCATGCATGATAATGAAGAATCTGTACAGCTAGAAGGGTGCGGTCACGACGTCACGCATCTTGGCATTCCGGCCGCCGCCGCCGCCGATCACGAACGCGCCGTTGGCCTGAAACAAGGCGCCGCCGCAATCGTCCTCCTCGTCGTCGGAGTCCATGAAGTTCTTCCTTATCCCGAGCACCGGCTTCAGACCCTGCATGCATATATATGCATCCAGATTTTCAGACCCTCCAAAACATCATCATGAACAGCAAGCTAATTATTATATACTAGTATAAACACAAGGAAGTCGGTGGCTGTGTTCTGTCACGCGTACGTCGGTGAAGATGCGGACGGCGTCATCTGACGAGTGCGTGCTGAGCACATACAGCGCGGCTTCCCTGGCGAACTTGAGCTCCTCCAGCGACAGCGTCCTCGGCTCCCACTCCTCCATGGATGGCAGCAGCATCGCCTCACTCACTCTGCTCCTCTCATGTCGATCTATCTCCCTGTGCAGAGATCATATCTATCTATCGGAGAGTGAAAGGAAAACGCGAGGCCAGGCCTTCTATATATCTCACGAGCGATCGAGAGCATCCTTGCCCAACTCTCTCTGCGTTAATAATAATAAATAGAAAAGAAACACGTGCTCTACCTGAACACGTGTCAGGGTGGGGACAGCCAGCTCCCCAGCTCGTGTTTTGGTTGACGGTGACGTGTGCACTCATGGCGCGGCGGCCGCCAGTGGGGCGCCGCCACGTCTGCATGCGCTATCTATCTACCGGCGCGCGCGGAGAGGGGCGGTGTGCACGGAGACGACTCCTGCATGTCGAGCGGCCGCCGCCTGGACCCGGCCGGTGCCGTCGTCGTCGTCAGTCGTCGCCGCGGCGGATCAATCCATCTCAGTAAGAAGAAGATGCTCGATTTGCATGCCTTTTCTTTTTAATATGTGTATACAGGATGAACGTGCGATGGATTACTATACTAGCCGCCCCGCCTCAATAATGAATGGATTTCATCGACGTGAATATATCGGTGTATACTGTATGCATGCATGGATGCATATGATGATGGCGCAAGAGTGGGAAACCAAGAAACTATAACATAGAAGGAACTAGAACACACAACTCTAGTTATTTTATTTTATCATAGTCTACGGATATGGTTAAACTCATCTGGCCTGGGAGTCGTCTTGGCGTAGTCTACGAGCAGTGTAAATACAGCATTGATGTAAGCTACCGTTATATTCCCTCGATCAGCAAATTATATTTCATGCTGATTTTTTAAATCTATAATCTTTTATATATCTAGATATAATATATGTATATCTAGATGCATCGTAAAAATCATGTATATATATATAGAAAGGACAACCGACAAGACGGTCTGCAATTTGGGACGGAGAAACTGCTAATTAGTGTGTTAATTAATGGGCTAGGCCAAACTGAATTGGTTGTGAAATAAAAATAAAATAAAATGGACTTCAAAGTGGGCCATATAGAGAATGTAATTTGCCTAAAATGGACAAACTTTGGCCATGTTTAGATCCATCCTAGCTAAAAATTAGCTAGCTATTTGATAGTGGTTTGTTTCACAGCATCTCCAAAAGACTCTTTATTTTGTTAGGTAAATATGGAGGTTGTACCCCTTTGTAAAAATAGAAAACCCTTAGTTTAATTGAGTAGTCTAAGAGACTAACTAAAAACATAAGCTTTATATTTAAATCTTGTTCCACATCATCTTTTTTTTGCACTCCTCCGCTCTACATGCGCGGGAAGGGGAGGGGCAGGCGCGGGAGCGAAGAAATTGCCGCGGCAGAGGGGATAGCGAGCGGGGGGCCCTCGGAAAAAAAAAGGCGAGGGAGGACGAGCGGAGAGATTAGGTGTTGGATGCTTTTTTTGAGAGTTTTTTTTAGCCAAGAGAAGATAAATAGAGAGTCTCTTAGAGATGCTCTTAGTTAGCTAAAGAATATGTAGCTAAATTTTAGCTTTGGATCCGTCGGCTAATTGAATTAGTTGGACTATCTTATCATTTATTAATTATCGACAGAATGAATGATGTGGCACTGAAAAATTTTCATAAATAGGTCAGAGTATTTTAGACCCATTTAGCTGGGCTTACATGGGTTCAACCAACTAAAAGAATTATGTACCTTTTGATCTACGGATAAAGTTTTAATAAATTTTAGTTGCCCCCGTTTAGATGTTAACAGTTTAGCTGGTGGATCTAGATGGGGCCTTAAAATAACTGGGCTTCCAATCGATCTTAGCCCAATAACTTTTGCTCTCTTTACGGGCTCTGTTGGTCCGCTGAATACAATGTGAACTTAAAAAAGGGTAAGGGCAATCTCAAAAAAAAAAAGCTGCATTTTTACTACTTAAACAATTTGCTTTGTCTATTTGACCTTTTTACAAAATTTCAGCTCAATTACTCTATCACACTGTTTCAATTTGTCCAACCTACCCGTGATACTTCTGTTTTTCCTCCATGTACAAATTTGAAGTCCGAGTTTTTTTGGTAATAAAGAACATGATATCCTATGTTAGAAAAAAAATACTTTAAAAATTAAAGTCCTTCATTTTTTTATCCCTAGGGTAAATTTAGTATTAGTTGTTCCTAATCTGACCCAATAAAAAAATCATGAAAAAATCTTAATGTATTTTTTACTGTAAATAAACAATCATACAAAAAATATTAATGTACTTTTAACATAAATCAATATATGCTTTGTCACCCCACCAGATTTGAAATTAGAAGTCAACTTTGAACTCATAGATGAAAATAAAAACATAAAACTCATTACAATTAAATTGGACCAACAGAAATATATCGAAGAAATAAACTGAGTCAAAACTTTGTTATCAACAATAAAATAAACTTATTATTCCATTTTAACATTATCAATCCAAAGAGTTGTACTCAAATAAGGTGCCGTTTGGATCCAGGTGCTAAAGTTTAGAGCTTTAAATAAGCAATAATTAGACGTATTAAACATAAATTAATTATAAAACTAATTGCATAAGTCATATCTATTTCGCGAGACGAACCTAACAAGTATAATTAAGCTATAATTAACACATAATTATTATACGTTTACTGTAGCATTACATTGTCTAATCATAGTGTAATTAGGCTTAATAGATTCGTCTCGCAAATTAGTCCTTTTTTATGTAATGAGTTTTTTAATTAATCTATATTTAATACTCCTAATTAACGTGTTTATATCCAATGTGACAGGGCTAAAGTTTAGACGAAGGGAAACAAACAGGCCCTAAATGCTCAAGATAGACCTAATCATTAGGCGCTCCTATATAACTAACGGAAGCTAGATAAGCAACTTAGCTTTAAAGCCTAATAAACCCAAATAACATCCACATCTTTCCCAAATCTTTATTTCATTTGGTTTCATCCAGCTATTGACGTGAGAATCTTTCTCATGCACTGAAATTTATGCGCTTCGTGATTTTTTCTGATTTTTTTATTTTTCTGAATGAATATAGTTAATGCTTTAAAATACTAAATTTAACATTTGTTCAATAGTCCTAATGAACTGATTCAAAAGTTTCAATATTACTGTCTGTAGCTGTAGCCCAAGAGATCTGGACGGGCAAACCAATATAAATATAATCAACATTTTTGAAATACTAGATTTATTTTTTTTCTAGTTTAGTTAAACAATTCTAATAAACCAGTTCAACATTTTAGGTAAAAAGTTGAAACAATATATCCTAAATGTTGGATATGGATACCATAATGTCGAGTCATTATATTCTGAATATTCTGAATGTTGATATTTTTAAATAAAAATAGATACAATATATATATATATATATATGAGATCTTATTTTTTTTCATTAATTTTATAGAGCTCCATGGTTCAAATGGTTCCGAAAACGAATAAACGGTTTAGAAGATAACTACATTAGAATCTTGAAACTTTCTCACGTTCTACCCTAACCATATATCGGTATTGGCTCGTTACGCCGCGTCCACCTCCGCCCACATGGATTTAGACCGTTCCAAAGGTCCAACACGAATGTAAGCCATCTCACGAAAAAAGTTTCCGGAAGTCCACGCTCACCATTGGTGGGGTCAAGTCGGGCGAGCTCATAATGGGCAAAAATTTAATGTTGCACCCGGCCCGATGGTTGGTCAGGCCATACCAGGTCGGACCTCTACTATTTTTCAGCTAAGTTTTTATTTTTAGCTTTTGAAACAATTTTTGGGCTTGAGCCCAATCCGAACAATGTGATAGGCCTACAATCTCGGCCCGAACATGCTCGATTGGCCGCCGAGCTCCGCCGCGGCGTAGACGCCTTGCAGCCACCCCCTCCCCTCCCCAGCCGTCGATGCGCCCGCGACGGACCTCCGCCACACCCCCACCCCTACTCTCCTCTCCCCATCCCCATCCCCATCCCCTTCCCTCCTCTCTACCACTTCTCCGCCACATCGCCATCTGGGCGGGCGGTGCGAGGCAGTGGAGCGGCTTCGAGATGGACTTGGCGGCGATGAGCGATGAGCGATGCGAAGGCGCCGCGCTTCTTGGCGCGCGTGAGCAGCTCGTTCTGCGCAAAGATGGCATCCTTGAGGCGCTGGATCTTGAGCTGCGGGTCGAAGAGCGGCTTCGAGTCGGCGATGGCGGCGTGCGCAGCGCGGATCAGGTCCTTGGCCTGGAGGTCGAGCTGGCGGGAGGAGGACGTTGGCGTTGGCGGCGGCGGCGGTCGGGGGCGGCCTCGACGGCGTCGGCGGCGAGGGAGAGCGCGGAGCGTGTTGGTGAGTTGCGGTGGAGCGAGGAGAGGAGGCGGAGGTGGCGCGCGCGTCGAGGTGGAGGCGGCGCGACGCCGCGGCGAGCGCGGCGGCCGAGGAGGCCGCGTCGGAGGCCTGCTTCCGGATCTGCTCCGCCCGGACGCGGTCCCCGTTCACGGCCGCGGACCCGCCGCCGGAGGCCGCGGGCGCGCGCGGCGAGTAGGAGGAGGAGGAGAGCGAGGACCGCGGCGGGACGAGCGCTTGGCCAAGGGCTCCCGGCCGAGGCTGCCATGGGTCTCAGAGCTCGCGCGCCCCGGGAGCCTCTCGCATTGGAGGGGAGGGAGTAGGGAGTAGTGGTGTGTACTGTGCAGTGGTGGTGGGCTTGGGGAAGAAGAGGAGGAGGTGGGGATTTAATTAACCGGGAATGGAATTAGTGTTTGGGACAGCGGCAGGCGGGTTAGCGCCTTAATGGGGGTGGGTGGGTCCCACTGAGTCGCCGACAGGTTCGGTTGGTCACTGGCAGGTGGGGCGCCAGGGGCTGGTCCCATATGTCGGTCAAACCGGTTAAGACTTTGGGGATGTGGGCCGGGGTTCGTGGCCGCGTACCGGATCGCTCGTGCTCTACCGATGGGCCCACACGTCAGTGACGGGGGAAGCTCTCGTCGTTGATTTCGGTGTGAGCCACCACCGGACCCGACGGGAATGTCGGATCGCCGAACCGTGGTGGGGTGGTGCGCGGTGGCCGGAATTCTGGTATTGGCCCGCCGATGGATTGGTCTTGGAGCACGATCTTCTGCGCCGCGCACCATTCCCGTTGACCGGTAGGTCCACCAATATGCCGCTGGATTCGCTCCTGCCGAGTGCCGAGATAGCCACTTTTGCAACACGACGCGGACGCTGAGCACTCTCTTTAGTTCATGTCGCTTTTGTTGTGTAAGCACATCCCATCTGAATCAATTCTATAACGAGGTTTTTTTTTCGGATTATTACGAGGTACTTGGTGCACTCTAAGCTATCGGGCTCATTCTATTCTCTTTTGTTTAAAGGAGCAGATGCAGTGCACAGCTTAACCTAACCTCATACCTGTGACTTAATTGGTTTTTATTTTATCCTCAATTTATCTATATCTTATCTATCTATATACTATAAACATTCAAAACTTTCGATAGACGACGGACTCATAAGTCATTAAAACATTACCCCTCCTAGCGTCCCACTTATTAGGCATTTTTTCGTCAAACTTTTGACGAACGACGGACCCACCAGTCATTGAACACTACCCATCCTAGTGATCCCACCTGTCATGCATTTTTTCGTCAAACTCTCCATCTCTCTCGTCGTCCTTTGTAGTATGGAATCGTCGAGTTCGTAACCAACACGGTCTAAGTTCTTGTAGTGTTGAAAGTCTGTCTCTTATACTAATGTCGAGTCATTATATTCTGAATATTCTGAATGTTGATATTTTTAAATAAAAATAGATACAATATATATATATATATATATGAGATCTTATTTTTTTTCATTAATTTTATAGAGCTCCATGGTTCAAATGGTTCCGAAAACGAATAAACGGTTTAGAAGATAACTACATTAGAATCTTGAAACTTTCTCACGTTCTACCCTAACCATATATCGGTATTGGCTCGTTACGCCGCGTCCACCTCCGCCCACATGGATTTAGACCGTTCCAAAGGTCCAACACGAATGTAAGCCATCTCACGAAAAAAGTTTCCGGAAGTCCACGCTCACCATTGGTGGGGTCAAGTCGGGCGAGCTCATAATGGGCAAAAATTTAATGTTGCACCCGGCCCGATGGTTGGTCAGGCCATACCAGGTCGGACCTCTACTATTTTTCAGCTAAGTTTTTATTTTTAGCTTTTGAAACAATTTTTGGGCTTGAGCCCAATCCGAACAATGTGATAGGCCTACAATCTCGGCCCGAACATGCTCGATTGGCCGCCGAGCTCCGCCGCGGCGTAGACGCCTTGCAGCCACCCCCTCCCCTCCCCAGCCGTCGATGCGCCCGCGACGGACCTCCGCCACACCCCCACCCCTACTCTCCTCTCCCCATCCCCATCCCCATCCCCTTCCCTCCTCTCTACCACTTCTCCGCCACATCGCCATCTGGGCGGGCGGTGCGAGGCAGTGGAGCGGCTTCGAGATGGACTTGGCGGCGATGAGCGATGAGCGATGCGAAGGCGCCGCGCTTCTTGGCGCGCGTGAGCAGCTCGTTCTGCGTGAAGATGGCATCCTTGAGGCGCTGGATCTTGAGCTGCGGGTCGAAGAGCGGCTTCGAGTCGGCGATGGCGGCGTGCGCAGCGCGGATCAGGTCCTTGGCCTGGAGGTCGAGGTGGAGGGAGGAGGCAGAGCGGAGCGGAGCGGCGGTAAGGCGGCCGAGCCGAGCGGCAGGGCGGCGCACAGCGACGGTTGGGTGGGAGCACGTCGCGTAGCGTGCGCCCGCGATGCCCTCTGGGCTTGCCGTGCGGTGGGGGGAGGGGGGCGGTATTTTACCGGGGGTTTCTCGTGCCCCGCTGCAAGCCAAAACTGCATGCGCACGGCATGCACGCCCATGTGCATGCACGCCCATGTGGCGCATACCATGCGGGATGCAGTGCGCCGGTGCGAGCAAACTAACGCGATAACGCGTGTCAAGGCATTCGACCATGTGACGTATACCTCGCTGAGTCACACCGGGAGTGCAGGCATATATGATGGTGTGTTTGTTTAGATGATTTTGATGGTCATGGACATATATGATGGTGTGTTTGTTTGTTGGTAGGTCACACCAGGAGTGCAGGCATCAAAGGTCAGAGGTCAGCTAGCCAACTCGGGGGCTTGCGAAAACTAGTTAAGCTTTATGGCTTTAAGCCCATTAGACTCCATTAGAACTATACATTAATATTTTAATAGATTAGATTCAATATTTTCATAAAGCTAAATCAGCATCTTTTTAAAGTTAAATCAACGTCTAAAAATAACATATGCAACATTTTCCAAAATATGAATCAATATTTGGAAGAAAAAAACTACACTCAACATTTTTCACAGCTTGTTTCATCTCGGGAGGATAAATTCAACATTTTCTTAACTAAATATTCTTCTTTTGGTTACTACTAAGGGATCGCCTAAATACCAGGAATATTTTGTGAAGGAAAAACATGGAGATTGATAGTTACTCATGCGTACAGTGCGTTGAAAACCTGGAAGAAACAATAATGCATCTTTTCTTTAATTGCCCATTCAGTCAGGCATGCTGGATCTTCATAGGTATTGAATGGGACACTACCCTCTCCATGCTGAAAATGTTCATTCAGGCGCGACAGGCATTTACTTCAGTTATTTTCAGAGAACTGGTCATGGTGGCATGTTGGGCGATTTGGAATCATAGGAATAATATAATTTTCGATGGTGGATATGTGTCTTTTGCTTGGTAGAGAGTCCTCTTTAGAGAACAGCTGCGTTTGGTCACTCTAAGAGCTAGGCCAAAGATCAAGAAGAAGCTTATCATTTGGTCGAGTAACAATTTGTAATTATCATCAGTTTCCTCCCCTTTTGACCTATGGTCAGACGCTATTGTACATTTTTGTTCATATATATAAAAAAAATAGGTAGGAGCCTTCCCTATCATTTCCGTTAAAAATAAATATTTTTTTTAAAAAAATAATGTCTTCTTCGTTGTTGTCGGCGGCATCGTAGCACGAGTCTTCGTCACTAGTTAATGTATCTGCATTTTGTTATGACTTTATAATCACACAGTGGTAGGCCATGTGTAAGTACCGTGAGTCCGGCAATTTTGATCCGATGGGATCTCATGGCATGGGGATGGAAATCCGAGTGAAATACTTGTGAACACCTGGTTTTAACTTTTGTCTTGTTCATTGGTTTTTTTGTTTAAAAAGTGTCTATCACTCATCATTTTTGTTTTTTTTCTTTTATCATTTGATGTGTCATTATCTCATTGGTCAAAAAAGTGGTTGATTTTGTTTCTACTTGAAATATAGCTGGGTCATTAACACTGCCATATGGGCCCCAAAAACTGAAGGAGTGTCTATATATCAGTTTCTACTTGAAACATAACTGGGGCAAGCCTGGTCCAACAATTTGTACTCGGCCCGCTAGTCTAACGGTCTAGATTTGGGCCAGGCTCGAGGGAATGGGGCAGAGTCACGCTGCCACAAATCAAAGCCCATGTATGGTTTTCAATCACATCGATTTCCCCTGAAGACTGCAGACAATACATCCAACTTTATCTCTGTATTAGTGGCTAGCGGGCCACTAATACAGATACCAGTTACTGAAAATCTTCAGGATCAATTTTTTTTCTGCAAAATCGGTTTTGAAACACCTTTTACTCGTTGGTTCCAGGATTGGGATTTTACAAGGATTGAACAACGGTCAGGTCATCGACAAGTAGTGTCCCATTTTTTAGGTAACTATTCAGGGTAAGGTAGCCTAGAACTATTCATTCTTCGACATGAAACCATCATGGTCAAATCCACGCTGATATATAAATTGAACCGACCATGATTTAACTCCGTATGTGTGCAGGGTCAATCTATGCTTTGACCTTTGAATGTTCATTTGAAATAGACTGGTTCTCTTTCTAAAAAGGTTCTCTGAACATGGACATGTTCTAAATTCTAGTACATGCATATAAAAAAAAGCAGCTTTTGGGAGCAGCCGTTGGCCGTTGATCTGGACAGCAAGCGGTCTCCTATAGTTTCTCAGGAAAGGAACGCGGCAAAAGCACCTGCGTTCAGTTGCCCAGTTGCTGTTCATGTGGTACACGTTCGCATTACCTTGAGAAGTCTGAATAAATTATGAAAACACCTTTTTGACAGGACCACACAGGGTGCTCTGCTTTCACGAAATTGTTGTAGATCAGCTCATTTTCTATATTTGTTATTTTATTTCAAGTGAAAGATTGCGTGTTTAGCAAATAATGTGTATGGCACGGCCGCAGAGATAATATTCTGATTATTTGCAGTCATATGATACTATTGTGTTCATGTATCTAAAGGACTGAGGCTTGGACGAATCTATTTGTTGCTTGGTCTTCCTCGCTTCAACTAAAAGAGTTGGTTTGCTATTAAACAAACAGCGAGCATGGTATGTATTTTCTGCATCCTCCGCACACTTTTATGTATTAGGTGAATCATTTAATTCGTTTGTCCAGGTCCAATCTTCGACCAATCTACTTCCCCCCATCCCAAAAGAAATAAAATTCTAATTTTGTCCCAAGTCAACTTGTATTAAGTTTGATCAAATTTGTATGTGTAGAGTATAGTATACTATTTTTTACACCAAATAAGTATACTGAAAAAATATATTTCATGACAAATATAATGATATCTGTTTGGTGCAATAAATAGCGATGATCTTCCTTATAAATTGGTCAAATTTAAAATAGTTTGACTTACGGTAGACTAATATGATTGTTTTTTTATGTGATGGGGAAGCAGTTGATCAAGAGGACATTGTCTAATACTCGTATTCAGGGTTCTTCCACGTACAATTAATTTCACCATTATATTACTATAAGGTCTTTTAAGTAGCGGAGAAAAGGTCCCTATTACAGATACATATTAAAACATGGGCAGAGTACATACTAACATTTGTTTACGTCCATAACGTACACAATAATTTCTAGATATATTATTTGGTTGCTTCCGTCAGTTTATTGGGAGAAATAATGCTAGAGTTACGTGTGGCATATCAACCTTTACAACAGGCATTCTTTGGACACAAACAACTACACATGTGAAATCAAACATACAAACGCAGCAAAATGCTCCATACACATTACCTTTCCACTAGTCAAGAACCCTGAAGTCCCTCTTGCAGGCAGCTTTACTTTGTTAGCAAGGGACAAGAGATGACATGTGCACTTAGCTCACCGGGAGTAGCTCACCGTAGTACCAACGATGTGCTAATATTTAAGGGTTTTCATGAAGCTCTACCAACCACAAATGCCAAACAACCCCTAGTAACGACCTTTGCTTTTTGACACATTGGCTCATAAAACATTGTAAATGTTGAACTCTGAAGCCTCCATAGAGACCTTTGTACTGGTCTCTCCGGCCATCAAATGGAACCTTCCATTTGGGAATCCTCAAATGAAAGGGATAGCATATAAAGAAGGGGTTGGTTGGGGATTAAAATAGAGGGCTCCGTGCAAGTGATCCAGTACTGTAATCAGTAAGAAGGGGTCGGGCATTAGCGTACGTCTAGCTTTAATTATCAAATAAGCATTGGATCAACAAGAAGACGTGGCACACCTGTAAGGGTCAGGCGTTGTTGGAACATCATAGCCTCTTTTTTGGCTGTTCCATGTGGGCGTAACTCATCCACCCATCCGGAGATAATGTATATATAGGTGGCTAGAGATAACTCATCATTCAAGGAATTATTTATATATAAGTTTATTTGCGAAGAGCAAGGAATCATTTCTATTATTACAAGCTATACGGAAATTCCATTTAATCTTCTTTTAGATCATATGTCCATTAATATTTAGTGCATCTATAAAGAACAAGCCATATCACTCTTTACCAAAATAAAAGGAGAACAAATTCCTTGAGCTATAACCAATGGCGGAGCTAGGAATTTTGCTCAAGGGGGCTGGCCCGATATATCATTGTAATTGTATAATCAATAAATAAAATTCAAAAAATTGTTTCACAAAATACTCGCTCCTCATAATTTATGATGAATACACTAAATATTAATAATAAAAGTAATTATGATTCCATTAAAAATATTGTAAAGAATCACAATCGTGTTACACAAAACCAAAAATAACTATTTTTTTCATTTAGTAGCAACCTAGTGATTTCATATCATCCCTAACTGTAGTACTTTTCAATTTCATATGTATTGGTTATATTTTACATATTTTAGTAGCAACCTAGTGATTTTATATCATCCCTAACTGTAGTACTTTTCAATTTCATAAGTATTGGTTATATTTTGCATCAAATAAATAAAAAATAGTATTGATCTAATTTTATATAAACTACAATTTTACGTCTATGATGACATAAGCTAATGTTGATATTCTATATCATTTTTTAAATAAGATGACATAAGCCATTGGCTATAACATTAGATCGATCGATCCAGACACTATAATGTTGATATTCTACATCATTTTTTTAAATAAGATTCTATCTATTTATGGATCCAGTAGAATTGAAAATAGTTTTTATCCAAAATTTCTCTATTCATCCCTTAAAGATGACCCACATGTCGAATCCGTGCGGAAAAAGTGTGTTGAATTTACAACGTCAAAGTAACGAGAGCACGTTATAAAGGGTTTCTACCGTTTGGAGGCTATTTTTTCCGGTGACTAGAAAACTTACCCAACTTGCGTACCCACATCCCTACTTATTATCTGTTATGCAATCTTATTTTACGACCTTCCAAATCTGTTTTTCTTTTTTTACGTAAGAAGTTTGTGCATGGATATATATTAACTGTCACTTATATTTGTTATTCTGACCAAAGCTGATTAACAAATATTTGTTCGCAAAATTTTGTTGCTTCTTTCTGCTTCTGGCCAAAGCTGATGTGGATTGAATGAAAGAAGTTTATGATCTGGGTATTTTCCATGCACAAACTTCTTTTATTGAGCATATCCACGTCAGCTTTGGTCAGAAGTGGATAAGATCAATAAAATTATTGTGAAAAATTATCCATTCATCAACTTTGGTCAGAAAAATGGATAAAATCCACACTTTATTATATGCCTCAAAATCCTTCTTTTATTAATCCAATCTAATCACCTTTGGGCAGAAAATATTGAAAAAATAAACGTTGATCTTTTTAATTTCTTTGACGGTATATGTTATGCATTCTTATTTTGCATTAGACACATGCAGTATTATTTAGAAAAAAGGGTACATATATATATTTTTTAGAGAAAGGACCTAAGTCTCAGCCTTTGCTTGAAGACATGCAGGACCAGGGTTCGAGCACTACCACCGAGCTACATGCTCCTCTGCAAAAGGGTACATATATTAATACCGAATCTACAGCAGCAGCCATGGAAACGATGAAATCCAACCCGACTCAACATCAACCGTCGATATTCTTCTGTTGCGAGAGCGCGACTCTCTGCAGCAGGCACCGGAGCAAGCAAGGCACCACCACGCTGACACACATGCCCTGCTCCCGGGCCCACTTCATCAGCAAGCGACGTGAGGGATTATAGAATATGATATAATATTTCTTTCAAGCTTCCATCCGATCCGGATCCGGCCATGGCCAGAGCATGCCCATCGGCGCGGCGCGGCGCGGCCCATGATTGGATATGACCTGCGGCCAACTGCACATCGCGTCATCGATCTCCTCCGCTCGATCCATCGCATATTTCGAAAAAGACTATACAGGGACGAGTTGCAGCTAGCTCAATCCAGACCGCTGATCCATCGCATATTTCGTGCTTTGTTGTCTTTTTTCTCACGTATTTTCTGCGTATTTGATTTATTTTCATCAGCTCTTCATTCTTGCATCCGTGCGTTTCCTGCTTCGTCTGCTAGGTGTAGTGCCTGTTCATCGCTACGCTGCGCGTGTCGCATGTGCAGTTCTTTACTTACGTTTGGCCGCATCCATGTCCGTGCTAGCTTGGTCTCGGCCGGCGGGGTAGCCACAGAAGAGATGCTTTGCTTGCTCTCTGTCGACAGCAGATAGGTGGGGCGGGCAACGCAATAGCGCATGTGCTACATGTGGTGGTACGGTGTAACAAAAGCAATTTTCCAAACGGGGTCACGACAGTGTCAAAAGTGTGTATAGTTGGCCAAACGACGGCACTACCACTATCTGGCACGGCACTACATAGCACGGCTAACTAGCCGTGCCGTGCCACTTAGGGCCGCCGTGCCGAAGGCCAGGCACTAGCACGACACTAAGGCCAGAGGCCAGTGCCGTGCCGTGCCAACTGACACTATAGTGCCCGTGCCGGTACTGATACTAAGTCACCAAACACATATCAAACTTATTAGCATTTCATCAAGAATAACAAAAACACAACCTCAACTCCAAAAAATATGACAAACACAAGAAGTTAACAAAATATCAAATAAATAGGGAGCTTGTGCAATGGCTGCCTCATTAAAAACCTGGCTAGTTAAAACTCACCCTTGTGAGAAACCCTAGACAGGAAAAGAGTATAGCCAAGCTCCAAAATAGAGTTCAATGTCTATATCATTGTAATTGTATAATCAATAAATAAAATTCAAAAAATTGTTTCACAAAATACTCGCTCCTCATAATTTATGATGAATACACTAAATATTAATAATAAAAGTAATTATGATTCCATTAAAAATGCTCCTTGTCATCCACAGCTTGTTGCAGCCTTGCTTCTGCCGCTTCCCAGTCCTTGATGCAGGTCAGCATCTCCATCATGCTTGGACTGAGCCTCCTTCGCCGCTCCTCGATGATCCTGCCGGTCATACTAAATGTAGATTCTGAAGATATTGTAGAGACAGGGACAGTCAAGATATCTTTAGCCATGATTGAGAGAACTGGATATGTAAGTTTGTGTTGAAGCCACCAGTTCAAAATGTTAAAGTCATCAGACATGTGACTGACAGTGTCACGGTCCAAGTAGGAAACAAGTTCAGAAGTATTGGAGGCAGCAGACCTTACCGCATGCAGCAGAGAAACAGCAGAAGTATCTCTAGACATGTTAATGCTACTACTAGGCAAGATACCACCAGGCAAACCAGAACCAGAAACAGGACCATCATCATAAATTTCATCCCAAGCAGATCTTGACTTACCAGCAGCCAGGTCAGGAGGATTAGACCTCTTCAACCTAACAGCACCAAATTTCTCATCATACTTGTTGTAGACATCTGTCAGTTTAGCTCTAGTGGTAACCAAATAAGTATTGTAATCTGAACCAGTGAGAACACCCAACCTTCTAAGCACCCTAGTAAAACATTTCATTTTAGCTCTAGGGTCCAGGATGAATGCAAAAGAATATAGCAAGGGTATGTCCCTCCAGTACTTGTTATATTTGTCTATCATAGGTTGAACCACAGATCTAATGTGACAATCATTAGCATAAGTTTGTAGGTGCAGAGCAATCTTAATAAGATAATGAATCATAAGTTGTGATGTAGGATAATACACACCAGACAATGTAACAGTCGCATCATAAAACAACTCAAGAAATGTTAGGACCTTTTGACCTTTTGCTCATCAGTTAACAGGAATGGCTCACCTTCAGCCCTAGGATACTAAGCCTGCATGAAAGTGCCGAAACATTTCTTGTGAGGATAAAGATGCTTAAGCATTAGATATGTAGAGTTCCACCTAACATCCATGTCAAGCTGAAACTTTCTAGGCCTAACATCAGTTGCAATGCAATAACTTTTATATGCAGCAATTCTCTGATTAGATAAATTTAACCAAGAAATTACAGATCTAAATCTTTCTATCAAAGGCTTAAGAGCAACAAGGGCCTCTTTAACAATCAGGTTAATGATATGACATGCACAACATTGATGCAAGAACAAAGAATTAACAGCATTAGAGAAAAAGTTTACCTTAGTATGGTTACCAGCAGTTTGTGGATCATCAATAACCTCAAAACCAAGGTATTTGGACAGTATAGGTCTCAATTTTTGCATGGAAGAAGCATTAGATGAAGCATTGTCTAAAGTAATAGCAAACACTTTTTCAGACAAACCATAATCAGCAAGCACAGATGCAACACGATCAGCAATGTTTTGTCCATTGTGGGACTCATCAATAAGAACAAGACCAAGAACCCTCTTCTCTAGTTGCCAATCAGAATTAATGTAGTGAGCAACAACAGAAGGGTAGTCCTCTTTGGCATTACCAGACCAAATATCAGAGGTGAGACACACACAATTAACCGAAGCAACACCAAGAGTCTCAACAAGCATAGCCTTACACTTAGTGAAGTGTTTAGCAATGTCTCTAGTGGTGCTTTGCCTAGAAACTTTAGCAAATCTAGGATTATGAGCAGTTTTAATGTATTCTTCAAAAGCATCAGTTTCACCAATAGAGAAACATCAAAGAAGAACATGGTTAAAGAAACATCAAAGAAGAACGGATCTAGACAAAGGAAGCATGGATCTAGACAAAGAAAGCACGGATCTAGCCATCCAGGGTTAGGGTTTTCTCGTACCTTTGATGCTGGAGCACCAGGTCCACCGGCGACGACGACGAAGCACAGATCCAGCCCTCTGGTCCCTCCACGGATCAAGTGTGCATCTGCAGAAGAAGAGAAACGATGAAGAATGGCATATCCGGAGCGCTAGAGTGGAGTATGAGTGGAGAGAGGGAAGAGGAAGGAATACTTACTCTAGATCCGGAGCACCAGAGTGGCCAGAGACAAGGACGACAACGAGATGACGATACTACATCGTCGCCCCGTGATTGAAATCACGGGGCGCGACGGCCGTGTCGTGTGCCAGTGCCGACGCCCGGCGGTGCTAGACCACCACCGGATGCGAGAGAGGAGAGGAGATTGAGAGAGGAGAGGAGATCAAGAGAGGAGAGGCTGGAGGCGAAGAAGATGAACAGGAGCGGCGAGCGAGACAAGAGCTCAAGAGGGAGGCGCGACTACGCGAGGCGGCCGGCCGGGGAATGGAAATGAATTAGGGTTAGGGTCGGGGGAGGCGCGGCCGGCGCGGCGGCTTATATATCCCCTCCCCCCACCGGCCGGAACCAACGGTCGGATGGAGCGGGGGGAGGGGATCGGACGGCCTGTCGTGCCCTCGCCCGTGCCGCAAGGGGGCCGATGCCGGGCCGGCCCATTAACCGTGTCGTGCCCGTGCTAGTGCCACGGGCCGAGAATGCGGCCCAGGCACGGCCTTGGGCCAGGCACTAGCACTATTGCTACGGGCCGGACCGTGCTTCGGGCCGTGCTGAATAGGACCGGGCCTGTGCCGGCCCAGCGGGCTCGGCCTGTTTGGCCAAATATAAAAGTGTGAGCTCAAAGACCAACTACCAATCTGTGGGTTAGCTGGTAAAATTTTTCACGGCGAAACATGTCCGTTCACTGCACTACCGGATACCGGCGTTTGCCGTGTGCCGTCGTGGCCCACGGCCGTTAACAGCAACGACCGATGGCCGTTAACGTGTCGGTGCTTTTGCCGTGGGCTGTAACGGCTCCGTGTGCCTAGACCTGGCACACGGTAAAACATAGTCACTTTGCCGTATGTCAGGCCCAGGCTCATGGCAAAGCCTGGGGCAAAGTGACCAACAGAAGTCCATCACAGACATATATAATAGCACCGTAATCATCACCATATACATCACAGGTAGTTTATAATCCACAAATGCATAGAAAATCCATACAAGTCCAAATGCAAATAAGAGCCGTACAAGTTCACATGCAACGTCAAAGTCCGCATCCAAGTTCAAATACAAACTCATGGAGCCGCAGGCGACGGCGGCGGCTGCTGCGACCACATCCCCGGATACTGAGCCATACACGGAGGCGGCGGAGGCCACGTAGAAGGCCCAGAAAACTACAGAGGGTACTGATGCGACATGTCTACATTGAGAGGCCCGTCATTTGATGCCGCCAATTGATTCTACATATAGTTCGAAATTATTTCATATGTTAAGCTATATCCTAAGCTCAGTCATTCTAGTACCCTAGGTCATTAGTTCTAAGTCATTGTAGCTCTATGTTGCCATTGTAGTTGTATCCTAGGTCATTCTAATTGGTAAGTCGCCATGCAAAATAAAAGTAGAAGGTTCTCAAGTCACTCACAGGAGTAAGTGAAGGACTCCGTAGATGTGGATTAGTGAATGCTGACGGCGGTTGACCCATCGCCTGCCCCAGACTTGCTATCTACGCCATGCAATCGTCCAGTCTCTTGCGTTCTACCTCATGCTGGCGGGCAAAGTCTGCCAGCAACCTCTCCCACTCTTCCTGCCACCTCCTCTCCTGCTCCTCCTCCTGAGCTTTACATTTTGCCCACAATATTTGATCAAATGTTAGAATACAAAAAGAACGTATGGAAAGATCAGTGAACGACGGTCAAAACAGAAATAACCTCGAGTGCCTCCACTTGGGTCTGGACGGTGTCTGGCCGTGGGCGTATGGTCGGGCTTGAGCTGGTGCTCCGAGCTCGAATTTGTGAGAGAGTAGGCGTATTGGCCGTGTCGAGTGTGCTGTCGCAAACCCAGTACCAGCCATGTTTCTTGCCTCCTCCCACCCTCACCATGACCTCTCCATTAATGACCTAGGTGTTGGGATCAAACTTTGGCCCATGGACCTCCCTTGCCATCGCGGTGTAGTCACTAAGGCGGCTGTGGATGGTCGAGTTGTAGGTGACATCGGACGTCGCCTTGCCCTTGTGGGCCAAAGCCCATGCCTAGAGCCAAGAGCAAGGTTGGTCACCATGTGCCCCCAAGTTTCCAGCTCGTGTACATCCATGCACGGTCATCCATCCTCTATCGTATCAGCGAGCACTATAAAAATCATTTGGTTCTACACGATGCCTACACTTTCTAATAGATAAAGGTAGGTCCTAATCACACCCAAGGATGCGTGGACGAGTTAGTTACCATGGCCTACTCTGATCTGGGACAGAATTTCGGCAGCACCTCCCCGCTGTTCTCCAAATACACGTCCCGGGAGGGAGATTGTGTATCCGGAGAACAACGGGGAGATGATGCCGAAACTCTTATCACGGATCAGAATAAACCATGGAAACTAACTCATCTACACTTCCTTGGGTTGTCCAAAAAATATAGACAATTCGAAACGGATACGGTCATAGATATACATATATCTCCATCTCTTCCGAATGGGAAACGTCCAACTAGGTTATGTCTACGAATAAAAGTAGAAGGTCAGGGCATTTCACTCACCTAGGGCTCGATTGCAGACGAGGCGGTGACGCTCGTGTGGGTGCAGAAGCCGGACGACGGCATGGGATGGAGCGTACAGGCCGAGGACAGCGCGACAAGGCCGGTCGGGCTGGGCTGGCGGTGGGCTCTCTTGCAAAAAAGAACAAGAAAACGGTGAGAATTAAAAATTTCAGCAACACCTCCCCTACATTGGGAGGTATCCAAAACCTGCAATAAAACAACGACACGAAGGCCGGATACAACAGCTCAATGGCCGAACACAACGGCTCGATGCCCGGACACACATCTCTTTATTGTGCTCACCTACGGACGAGGGCGGAGCTGTCGGAGGTGGCAAAAGGCGCGAACAGGCGGCAGAATGTGGCCATGGGGCGCCGGGGATGACCCGGGGCTGCGGCGAGCGGCGGGACGCCCCGTGGCAGCGGCGGCGCAGCGGGGCAGGCAGCGGCGGCATGGCGTTGCGTGGTGCAGTGGGTGCGGGGGCGGTGGCGGCGGCGTGGGCGTGTGTGTGAGTTGTTGGTTCGGCGGAGCGGGCTGACAGGGCTAAGTCCCCAGCCCTTTGCCGTGGGCTAGATCTAGCCCACGACAAAGGGGGGGCCTCTTTGCCTTTGCCGTGTTCAAGTTTTATCTATTTTCAAATTATTAACTTAACTACGCTAATATTTTATAATTAAATTACTTTGTCACATTCTTTATCTTTCCAAAGTGGCTCAACAATTCATGTTTTATGATTTTATACAAAAAATCTATTATTTCATGTGTTTAATATTTATCATACGATATTGTTTTACGGCAGAAAAAAATTAAAAATTATCAAATTTATTCAAAAAATAACCAAAATTGGGCACGAAGCAACCTAACTTGTCTATTGCATATACAAAAAGTTTTGAAGTCAAACCCAAATTCAAACTTCAATTTGCTTTGAAATCTGAGCAACTCCTTCTCAACTCTATAGATCTTCTACGTAGATGTTTCGATTTGTAAGCTGCGTACGTGATAGCTTGTGCGAACACTTCTCAATTTTTTACCATAGGCCATATGCGTGAAATCATGAGTTGACATCAAATATTGGGATATTCAGACTTCGTTTGTTTTTATAGAATTTTAAAATAATGCGTCCACACGTTTGTGACTATGGCCGCGGTCAAAATGCTCGAAACTTCTTTGCATTTCCTCGACACGGCTTCACATCATGATCAATAATGTGAATATCATTTTTTGGTTCACTATATTCCATTATTTGAGACACTTGTAGTTCAAATTTTAATTATTTCCAATAAATGCATTTAATGAAATAAAATAACTAAATATAGAAAAACAACCCAAAAGTACACTAAATATTAACAAAGAGTTAAACATAGAGTATCTATATACCACAAAAAGTTGGAAAGAGAAAAATCATTTTTTAAAAAACTCTTTCCCGAGTGCCTACAAAATACACTCGGCAAAAGAAAAATGCACACGGCAATAATGTAGGTTTGTCGTGTACCTATATAAAGGCACACAACAAACATATTATTTGTCGTGTGCCTTCCGGGGCGGGCACCATGGCACACGGCAAAGAGGAGCTGTTACCATGCACCTCCTCTTTATCGTGTGCCTTCGGCTTGGAAACACGACAAAGCCCTCATTTGTCGTGTGCTTAAGCTTTACGGTACACATTCTCTGTGGCACACGGAAAAGCTTATGTTTATCGTGTGCCCGAGATTCTGCCTACAGCAAAGCCTCTGGCACACTGCATATAAGGGATTTCCGGTAGTGGTCCTTGACTTAGGCTAATAATTGTTTTTTCTAGTTTTCTTCCTGAATTAACATTGGCGATGTTGTACGTGGTTACTTCAATATCTGTTGGCTCGGTCTCTCGAAAGTTACTCATAGAAGTCGGCATCTGACGAGTTATTCTCTCGAAAGAGCTAAAGCAAATCCCAGTGTAATGTTTTATGGGGTTTCATGCACATTAAATTAGGTATCAAGTCAGCATTTTAGATGATATGGCAAAGAGTTAATAAGGAGAGATATAATATGGGTTTTATATAGATGAAAATGGGTTTCATCTAGATAAAACTATATATATACGGTTTTCAATATAGTCCGTGTCTTCCATATATTGCCTATGAAACATCGAAATAAAACGTTCTACTGTATAGACTATTTCATCTATAAACTAAAGGGTCTTGCTAGCGCCCGAACGTCTGACGGGACCAAAAAATCGGACGGTGACGTGGTGCAACCACAGCTAAGTATTCCTCTCCGATGATACTATAGCACAGAAAAAATCCCACCGCAACATGGGTACGATGTTGCATGCAACATGTAAAATTTTTGCAACATCCAAAAATAGCATATGCAACATCAAACAAAAGTATCCGCAATATAAATAGTCATCGTTTGTAACACGAAAAAACACCGCGCTCCCAACTCTCAACCACGCACGGTCGCAGTCAAAAACCTCTCAATGAAAAATTGCAACATCCGGATGAAACACTTGCAACATGCGTGCGAAGCATATGCAACATCCAGATCTACTTTTGTAACATTCACATAAAACAGATGCAACATTCTTCTGAAACATCTAAAACATGTGAAAGATACGCTTGCAACATACATCAAACCCTAGCAAAAAAGATAGAGAATGAGGAGGAGGAGGAGGATGGCGAGCAGGGAGCACCGCGCACGGAGGAGATGGGCGGCGGCAGC
>OAMR01000668.1:698566-713559 GCA_900205405.1 Echinochloa crus-galli | reverse complement strand
ATGTGTTGGCGGTTGGCGATGATGTGTTCGTTGAGTTTTGGTTGACGTGGACGGCTCCCGCTGGCCTGTACGGCTAAGGGGGGTAACCGGCCGAACGTGTCGTTCGGCTGTTTCTGTCATTTCCGACCCCTGTAGCACGTGTTTCGTGATATTGTACCTGCAAACATGACACTCACCAAAACTCGTGGAACTTTATTAGAAATCAAACCTAAGTACATGGAATGTTGCATAGTCTCTCATTTATTCCCGAGTATTGGTGGTCGGATTTGGGTTGTAACGACCGCCAACAAGCTCCCCCAAGCTAGCCTCTTTGCTCGTCCTCGAGCAAAGTTGCGGACTTAGGCTCGGTGGATCAGGAGTTGCTACAATGTCATTTTTCTTGCAGGTAACTTTATAAACAACTAGTACTCAAATTTTACTTTAATTACTAGCAAAGCATTAATTCACCTTTTTACCTATGGGGCTTATAGCAATCTCCTTATCTTGGGCGGATGAAGGAATGAACAGATTAACTTAGTTTTATTCCACTCTACTCTTTTCAGGATCCTATCTCGGAGTTTTCACCCTTTTTGTGAAAGATAAGTAGTTCCTCATTGGCTCACTCAATCGCTCAAGTGTATTTGAATCCTCACCAAAGGCTTTGCCTTCTTTTCATCCTAACATCTAATTTGGCTTTTGTGTGGTTCAGGGACAAAGGATGAAGGCATACAAGCATCTTATATTTTGCTAAGTCAAAAACCGGATCTTAGGAGAATCAAATCACACTCTAGATCGAGAAGTGCAAGTGTGTGGAATTTATGGAGTGGAATATGTGGAGTGGAATTTGGCGGAATTTCATGGATTGATTCTTCCTCTCCTTGATTTATTTTTCGAGAGCATGGGCTATCTTTTATTCATATTTTTGCCATGCCTTTTTGGCATGCTTTTCTTTTTCTCATATTTTTGCCATGCCACTTGGCATGCTTTTCTTTTTCTTTTGCATAGCCCATGCCTCTACTTCACAGATTTTGAGAGAGGGAATCAAAGAACATGAAATTTTATTTTATGGAATGGATGATGGTATGATTTTTGCTAACTCCCAAAGTAGGAATTGCAAGTGAGAGGTGGAGTGTATGTGAATCTCGATCTTAGAAGTATGAAAGATTCCTCACTAAGGTCACAACAATTTGACAAAGCTCACTAAGATGTCGAGCAGCATATGGTAGAAAGTTTTGGAACTAATCCTATCATATGGCTCTGGTAGGTATTATTACCAATGAGGAACTTTGTTTTTATTTTTGAAAGCATAACCATCCGAGATTTTCACCATACTAAGAGCAGAAATAGAATTAAACCAAAGTCTCACTATATCAATTGCCACAACAACCTAGACTTGGAATAAAGCATGCGCTCCCACAAGGTTCAGGTTCATTTTTACTCATGCCAAATAACTCAAGCATAGCCAAGGTAGCTAGTTGCCACAAAGTACTAGCAAAATTAATGACAGAGCAACTATTCATCATTTACAAGGTGAGAGAAATATGGTTCATTACATCCATAGTTGGGAGTTAATTTTATTCAAGGGATATATATATATATATTTTATATGCAACCTAAGGAAAGGGAAAATGCGAATGCATGAACAAAGTGCTGGGTGGTTCAGACATACCTGGTGGGGGTCCTCCCCCAAGCTAGAACGCTTCACTGGTAGGGATTGAGTCTTGCGAGGTACGCAGCCAGCTGCTCGGACAGCTCCCGGACATCATCCTGGATGGATGACACCATCCTGTCATTCTCTTAGAGCGGGACTTCTCCTGTCTTCAGGTGCTCTTGTCATCGTCCGGTCCCGGAGTGGATGACTCGGACGATGCAACTTTCTTCCGCCACATCTTCTTGTTATGACAACTCCCGACCGTAGTCGAAACGGGCGGACTGTGAGTATCCGGGGTAGTATGGCTGGGAGGCATTGTCATACCCCCCAGCATACCAGCTTCCGGACCACTCAGATTCCGTGCTCTGGCTGTAGTCCCAGCGTCCCGAGGCTTGATAGTTCGGGTCCTGGTACTGTCCAGAGCCTCCTGCTCTAGATGTACCAGCCCCGGTGTACATGTCGTAGGTGGCCTCAAATGCGGACGTGTGTCAGTGCGGTGCTTCTGGTTCGTCTTCCGGCTCCAGTGGGGTGGCGAGCCCGGCATCACACATGGCTCATTCCCTTGTGAACGGCCCTTCACCTGCTACACTGTGCCGAGCGGGCTCTCTCGGTGGAGGAGATTCGTCCGACTCGGCGCTCAAATGAAGCGTTAATTTCTTAGCGGTATACAGCTTTAGTGCCGCACAAGGCAGACGCACCTCGGCTGTATAACCGCGATAAATCATCACAAGTGAAGCATCAGGCAACTTTCGTTAGATGTGAGCCTGTACGAAGTGCTCAGCATCTATGACAGAGCGCGTTGTCTCTATGTACGTGTAGTGGGCGTCCTGGAGGACTCCCAGGTGGTTTGCGAGGCGAGTGACTAGAGAAGTCATCACCATGCTACCTACACGAGAAATATGAGACAGCCAGTGATCGATCATGTCTTTCACTGGAGAAACCGGAAATTTCTTGAACATAGCATATAGAATTTGCAACTCAACTATGTTCACGGGTCGGATATCGGCTCTCGGAAATACCGTCATAGCCACCCACTTGTGCATAAAGCGCAGAGTGGGGTTATGGATACTGTTCATGCGGGGTGCATGGCAGTTGGTATTTCCGGAAATCCTCTTCCAGAATGCGACCTGGTCAAACCTTTTCAAAGCTCTGCTTGGCTCTAAAGAGCAACGACTTGAAAAACCAAGAGCCAAGCTAAAATCCCTCCAAGAGCAGAAGAACTCTTGGTTGAAAAATCTGAAGCGAATCCCCCCATTTTCGGAAACCAGTGTGGAAAGAAACTCGAGCGTGAGTAAGTACGAACCTGGCTCGTTGATCTTCCAGAAATTCTCCCAGCCGATAGCATGGAAGATCTCTGGGAACTCCTCGTCCATCCCCGTTCTTCTCAGTAGGTCCTGATCGAACACACGGGTGTTCTCGAATTCCTTCAGCCTGAGCTCGTTGAAGGTGCTTCTCTCCCGGTCCGTCCGGAGAACAATGTCGTTCTCGCTCAGGAGCTGCCTGGCTTGGGGTACAGCAGAGCCCCCACCCAAGCCAGCTGCTCCAGCCTCATCCTCGTCCATCCGGCTCGAGCCACGGGACGGGGCTGGGGAACTCCCAGCATCATCCGAGCGGCGGTTAAGCCGGGTGGAACGATGGAGTGCGGCAATGAGCTTCGACATGGCTCCTGCAAAATGTTAGCCCAGAAACGACTACCCGAAGGACTGAGTATCAAAGGTTAGCACAAGGAATCAAGTCAGTCGTTCGAGAACGTTAGTCGTTCTTGCGGGGATCGAGTTGACATGACCAAAGTTGATGTTTTAGTGGAGTCACCCCATGGCTGCCATGTTTGTGATTATTGGTGGTGTGCAGCCATTTAGTGGGGTAGACATGTTTGTTGCTGGTTGGTGGTGATGGTAAATAAATGGAGATGTTCTAGAAGGGATGAAAATGATAGAAATTACCAATTACATCCACCCTAGGTAAAATTTCAGCATGTGACCATTTATTTAAACCAAGCTTGCAAATTTTCTACTCTCTCTCAAATTTTTACTCAAGTGGTTCAATTATTTTGGAAAGGGAAACATGCAAATGCAATTGGAAATTTAAAATTTGGAAGGGAAATATGAGATACATACCGTTATCCTCGCGGCGAGCGCTCAGCTTTTAAGTCCGCGAGCGGGACTTCTCCTGTCTTCAGGTGCTCTTGTCATCGTCCGGTCCCGGAGTGGATGACTCGGACGATGCAACTTCTTCCGCCACATCTTCTTGTTCTTCTTCTTTGGTGTCGGTGGCGGTGGGATCGGTGTCTCTGACGAGCTTCGTGGCTCGGACGCAACTTCATTGACCTGCTCCAGGTTAGTGAAACTTGAATTTGTTCAGTACATACCTGAGAGCATTTCTCCAGCCTGGGTTTGAATGCAAACTCTTCTCTTCCTTTCCGTTGATGTTCAGAGTGATTTTTCCGGCTCCTACGTCGATGTTTGCGTTGGCGGTGCTCAGGAACGGCCTTCCAAGAATGAGGGGCGTCCTTGTGTCGACTTCCATGTCAAGCACCACGAAATCCACAGGGACAAAGAACTCCCGGATTTTCACCGGAATGTCCTCGGCTATCCCCGCGGGATGGCGGATTGACTGGTCCGCTAGCTGCAAATACATAGTTGTAGGGGACAAGGAAGAATGATCGAGTTTATCGTACACTACCTTGGGCATGACGCTGACACTTGCTCCAAGGTCGCACAGGGCTTGGTTGAAGTGTTGATCACCGATCGAGCATGTGATGGTAGGACATCCTGGGTCCTTCTTCTTCTCTGGGAGATTATTTAAAATAGCTGCGCTGCAAGCTTCTGTTAGCTTTATTACCTCGGTGGTCGGCAGGGCTCGTTTGTGGTTGAGGATGTCCTTCAGGTACTTCGCGTATGTGGGAACCTGCATAGCTTTAAGTAATGGAATATTGACATATAATTTACGAATTACCTCAACAAACTTGCTGAATTGTTCGTCCACCGTTGGTTTGTGGGATCGTCTGGGAATGGCAACACAGCGGGATCGTAGAATTCATGAGGGGCCGTTTTCGTCTCCTTCTGAGAGTTATTCTTCTGTGGTTCGGCTGCAGCCTCCTCCTCTTCGCTATCACTGTCTATGGTGACTGCTTTGTTACCTGCATCGTTAGGATATGGTGGGTCCCGAGTGGTCTTACCCCCTCTCGTGGTGACCGCTTTAACCTTTTCACGAGGGCAATCCCCCGCTACAAATGACGGTAAAGAAGCAGCTAACTGAGCAACTTGAGTTTCTATCATTTTATTAAAGCTCAGTTGATTTTTCATGGCAGAAGCGAATGATTCCATCCTAGAGTCTATGTTTTCCAGAGTTTTATCATTAGCAGAAAGCTTCTTACTAATATTTTCAGTTATTTTCATCTGGTTAAACACAAGATCTCTAAAGTATCAAAGGTTAGCGCAAGAAATCAAGTCAGTCATTCGAGAAGGTTAGTCGTTCTTGCAGGGATCAAAACCACCACCATTCAAAAACTACACGGAAAAACCCTATACAACCTTTTTAGAAAAGGTACATCTCTTTACAAGGAATCCAACAAAATTGGGTTGCATTTTTTTGATTTTTCTACTTGTATCTTTTACTTTATCTTTTGTATGACATTCGAGTTATCAATATAGTTATCTACTTTATTCTACTTGTGCCTTATATAGTTGCTTCTACTTTAGTCTAGTTGCTTCTATATTGTGTTTAGACTATAGTTGGCTCTAGTTCCTAGTGCTCTTAGTTCTTGCTTAAGTCTCTGCCTTAATTGGTTCTTCGATTTTGCTCACACTAGCGGTGACTTGTCATTGGGGTGTGGGTTCGAGTTGCTTGCTTCTGCTAGCGAAGTAAGTAGTTATTGATCTGTGTAGGAGTGGTTCCTAGACTTGTCAGTAACCTTCCTTAGTTTCTGCCCGTCGCAACGGAGGTGGTAGCCGGGAGGTGGTGACAGCCCTTTCAGTCTTTGTAGTCCATCACGTTAGTTCCGGTGTCCTAGGACCCAAGGTTCAGGGTAGTCGGCACTCCTTCTCATCCCTTTCTGCATGTCGGAGGCCCTGTAGTCCCCAAGGAAGACAATATAAGATGACAGAGTGTGATCTTGTGACAACAGAGCATGTGCGTCTATTCAAGTTAAATCTCCAAATTAACAAGAATAGTAAGAAAAACTAGAACCAGATTTGGTTTAGGATGTACCTAGGGGCGGGGCCAGAGGCACCGGTTGCACCGTCACCAGCTGGAGGAATTGTGTTAACCATTCTCAACTGGAATTGCTCGAAGAGGTAGATTTAATTTGGTATAGTGGCGAGTAGTCATTCACCAAGAACTAGTCATTTGTGTTGTGATCGCGAAAAGTAGTCGTTCACGTGAGAAAGCGAGCTTCGGAGGCTTCTGCTCACGGTAGCAGTGGCCTCGGCCACGACGCGATGAGCGGGCGCGCGCATATGGCATGCTCCATAAGGAAAACCACTGAACACTCCTTGCATCCAGTACCGGGATTCCCAATTCTGATATTGGATCGTAAGAAGTGTCAACAATAATCACCGACAACGGCACCGAGTTCACATGCAAAAAGTTCCTGGAATTCTGCGACGACCACCACATCCATGTGGACTGGTCGGCCGTGGCCCACCCCCAATGCAACGACCAAGTGGAGTGTGCCAACGACATGATTCTGCAAGGGCTAAAGCCGAGGATCTTCAACAAGCTGAACAATTACGGTCGAAGGTGGGTAACCGAACTACCCTCGGTGATTTGGAGCCTGAGAACCACTCCGAGCAGGGCCACGGGCTTCAGCCCGTTCTTCCTCGTCTACGATGCCGAGGCCATCTTGCCGACCGACCTCGAGTACGGGTCCCCGAGGCTCAAAGCCTATCAAGAAGAACAGAACCAGCGAACACGCGAGGACTCACTAGACCAGGTGGACGAGGCTCGAGACGTGGCCACCCTGCACTTGGCGCGGTACCAGTAGTCCCTGAGACGACATCAGGAACGGAAGGTGCGGCGTCGGGACTTGCGCAAGGGCGACCTGGTGCTGAGGCTACACCAAGACAAGCGAGGCCGACACAAGCTCACGCCACCGTGGGAAGGTCCGTTCATCGTTGCCGAGGTCCTCAAGCCCGGCGCCTATAAACTTGCGAACGAGAAGGGCAAGGTCTTCCCCAACGCTTGGAACATCCAACAGCTACGTCGCTTCTACCCATAGAACCTCTTGTACTTTCCGCAATCTTGTTTTATCGCACGATGATAATGAAAAAGATTCATAACAGCATGGAAACATTGTTACTAATGACAATGAAACAGGGTGACTCGCCTTTACCCTCGAAGCGAACTCGAGGTAAAGCCGAGCCTCCCTCGGGGGCTACTGGGGGACTAACCCCCCAACAGTTCTAACTTTTTTCCATGCGCTTTTTTTCAAAAATGTGTTGCCAAACTCCTTCTCCACTCAGAAAGATGAAAGCGAGGCGCAAGCCTACTGCGGCTAAGAGTCAGCCGAGTCGTGGGACCGCCTATGCCCTCAAAAGGCTACGGCATCCCCCTCACCACTCCACGCCAAAGTTACTTGTGAACGAACTTCCTCCGCCGAAGTCAATCTCGAGCTAAGAAAAGAGCACAACACATCGAACGACAAACAAACGCAAACCGCTTTTTTCGAAAACATGCTGCCAAACCTTTCTCGACAGTTCAAAAAGACGTAAGCGAGGCGCAACCTTGCTGCGGCTAAGAGTCGGCCGAGTCGCGGGACCGCCTACGCCCTCGAAAGGCTACGGCATCCCCCTCACCACTCGACGCCAAGGCTACTTGTGTTCCTCCGCTGAAATCGATCTCGAGCTAGGAAGAAAGACGCAACACATCGAATGACATCCGGTTGCAAAACCAAAACACAACGCCTAAATTAAATGTACACATCCATATCTGTCGCACAACTAATCGCGAAAATATGGGGCCAAGCGCCCGAAATCACTACAGGAACTCACGGAAATGGTTTCGACGTCCTCCAAACCGCGATAACCAGGCTCGCTAATGCACCCCAAAGGTCGCGAGAGGGATCCGACTTCCCCTTTGCCGGAAGCTAGAATGCGTTATCGGTCCTTTTCCTTCAAAGATCGAGGAGGATAAAAGCAAGGCGCGAGTCTACTACGGTGAAAAGGTGGCCGGGTCGCGGGACCGCCTACGCCCTCGAAAGGCTACGGCATCCCCCTCCCCCGCCCCCCAACACTCAAATTGCTCGCAAAAAAATGAACTCCTTCGCGAAAGTCACTCTAGAATCATGGGAAAAGGCACGGTATCGCACGAAAAATCCCTGGTACGAGTATAAGATCGTGCTAACCCATGAAAAGGTTAGACACATAAATAGATCTATTCCTTACACGCCACGGACGGCGAATTTACAAGGATGAATTACACTCGGCCATAGGCCGTTCAGAGATACAAAGACACGAGCCGCTCTAATGGGGCTCTTGGACCACTTCAGCTGGCCGGCCAGCACACTATCATGGGAAGCAGTTTCCACAGCTTTCTCGCCGATTTTCTTCTGGCACCCAGCCAACTAAAGGACCTGGCGGTCGAGCGGCTGCGGAATAAAGGGACGTTGAACCCCTTCACCATCGAATAGGGCCTGGCTTGACGCCCTGCCATCGATGAGCGTCCTCGCGAGGATGACGTCCGGTGAACATCATTTGCTAGCTTCCCAGCAAATAAAGCGCCCGCTGCGACATCCTTGCAGGGGCTCACCACCGGCAAGGCCACCGTCTCCCCTATGTGTAGCGCGATGTATCGCCCCTTTCCCGCAGCCTGCCCGCCACCTCTCGCCGACTTTCTTCTGGCATCAATGGCGCGCACCAAGGTCGGAACCTCGGGCGACTCTACTCTCAAACCCATCAGGAGGACGAGGTTTGCGGATCCGCATACTCGCCAAGCTACACAAAAGCCCGGTGCTGGTTCTCTTCCCCATCCGGATGCCTGTTTTTATAGGCACCCGGGGGCCGCGACTATTACTCCCATGACGAGATAAACGCGGGGTTCACATGCGGACGCGAATCGCCGCCCGTACCGGGCAAGCAGCCTTAATCACCTCCTTGACTCGGCCCGCCTGCCCCACGATTCCCGCGCCCAACCACCTGGACCGATTCACGAGCAAAACAGCCGCGGCCTAGGCGGATAGGCTGGGCAAAGGAAACAACCTAGAGTCACCTAGGCGGGAGGGCTAGCTCCGGCCACGGGCGACTAGGCCCGGCCGCGTGGAAAACCGCCCGGGAATAAGCAGCTGTGTCCAACTAGGCGTGATAAAACGAATCTGCGCGCCTGACCCTCTGGTCGTCACGTCGCTTCAGCTCCTGCCCGCACACACCACTGCGGCTGGAAAGGCGTGCTCATTCAAACCAAGTCATCGGAACGGTTCAGCTGCCTGGACCGGGGAGCACACGCGTCAAACGCGGCGATGGGCTGAACCGCTGACACACGGGCCCCATTAGCAGAAAACCGCCCCGGCGTGGGCGGCCGCATTAACAACGACGCGGTAAAACAAACCGACGCCACAATAACTCTGGGCACCCCGTCACCTCAACCACCGACGCATGCCACTCCGCCTAAAAAGGCGCGCCCATTACTCCCACATGGAGCACCGCGCCACATCAGTCGGGATCGTGTGGACACGAATGGTTGATTCCGGTCGACGGGCCGATGTACCACCGCGTTAACCACGACTCGCGCAAAATGCGGACGACTGCCCCGGTCAAAAGGGTCAAGAAACGATGACAGCTTCCAAGGTAAGCCAAATCGCCTCGAGGCATTCCGCGGGGGCCGGGGTTCGAAGTCCGACCCTCGAATGGGTCCAAAACGGATGCCCCGGCCAAGTCGGAAATGAACGAGGGAAGGGCGGCTAGCCCGACCCTCGAGCGGAGGGGCTCGCAGGCCTCCTTCGTGGCCTTATTGATCAGGAGTTCGAAGCCTGGCCCTCAAACGGGTTCGACAGGCGCTCTAGATCAACAGAGTCAGGGATGATTCGGGCGTGCTCATCATGACTTTACCCTGAACGTGGAGTTCAGGGACGCCCCTGTTGTGTTCAAGGTCGGACAAAGGCAGTTAGTTGAGGGATCCAATCGAGGGAGTGCTTTCGCGCCCTTGGCCCCGATCGGATGGGACCAAGCCCCTGCCTAGCAAACCACTGCGAGCACTCACTAATGGACGTGTCTCCGGACCACGAGACGACCCCCAACGAACGGGGCACGGACACCTACTTGAACTACCCGCTAAAAGCTCAAACGAGACAGCCGCGTTCGCGAACCCGCTCAAGGGTAGCGCAGAGCGTCTCACCCCTCAGCCCCTCGAAGGGGAAGCGAGGGTCGCCACACGAAAAGACGAGGAACTCGACCCGATCGTCCCTTCTAGGCCAGAGGGCTCGGGGGCTCCCCGCACAGCGACATGACACCCCTCGAGCGCGAAGCTCGAACCCGTGCGCGGTGCTGCCTCGAAATCTAAAGCCCAGCACGCGAGGGTTATAGCCTTTGCACGAGTAAAATCACTCCTGCTAAGGCTCGAGGGCTACACCCGCGGGTGCGCTAGCGCGCCCCCACGATACTCATGCACATTCCAAATCGAACCCCAACACAAGGTACCCACGAGATGCCGCTTCGGTCTTGATCCTTTATGCGAGCAATCGCTCCCATAAAGGCTCTAGGGCTACTATCGGGGACCAAACTAGGGGGTCACTTAACCATCAGGGTAATCACCCTCAAAAAACGCAAATTAAAGCTGTCACCCATGAACACATGGGCCCGCATCAGCGAAATCACGCAGCCCACTACCGGCCAGCAGGACCCAACAATAGCCCACGAAGGCACGTTGCCTTCGCACTTAGGTTCCGCCTCGCTCGAGGGCACCGCGCCCCCCTCAAGCTACGGACCGCCACTCCGCCTCGCCAGAACTCACTCCGACCCCTTGAGTGAGCGCCACGTCAGCGGCACGGGCACTGACAGTCCCAACTCCCGCACCGGGCGCTGGAGTCAAAAGGAGAATCCTCCTTGCACGTCGCTCCTGACAGGATCCGGGAGCACTGTGCCCCCTGTAACACAGACAGGCGGAAGCTGTGCAGGGCCTGTGCGGCACTGTACCCCCGACATCGCTGACACCGGCCATACCTCTGCGCGGCTCCACCGGGGGCCCCCCATCGCCTCCCGCGCCAGAACGCCCTCGAGCGGGTGCTGGGGACCCCACCAACGGGAAAACAACCGATGATCGGGGACGAACCCTGGTCAAACGACGTTGCTGGTCCGGCAAGGCAAGGAACGGACCCCTTGACCCTTGCCTACCACGTCCCAGGCGATAGTACGCGCAATGTGGCAATAGTAGGCACCTCACCTACATCGCCTACGCCCGTCCTCAACGGGGGGAAGGGGGGCATGGAAAATACGGGAGATCTGCGGATTGCCCCTGCAGCGGTCGCCCCGTACGAATATGAGCTGACCCCGTTGCCAGGGCGAAAGCCGGCCGTACCGGCCCAGTGAAGCCGCCCAGAACGAGTTATCATTCACCTAAAGGAAGATCGGGAACCCCAATTTCCATCAAGTGGTATTCAAAGACGGGTTGACCGTCAGGTTCGTCCTTTCACCTTTGTCCTATAGTCCAGAAAATAAATCTCTATGAGCTATTATATGTGTTGGTGGATACACACTCTCACACGTCTTACCAAGCTCTTACAAGGTTCTTACCAACGCAAAGTAGTGGACGGGACAAGCGATGGCTGGTTCGTGATACCTGTGAGGAAGTAGTACCAATATTGCAAGGATCCTTCGCTGTATAGACTTGAAGTATGTATGTGGAGCTTGGGAGACAAACATATAGTAGCAAAGATTAGCAATAATTTAATTCAGAAATTGTAAAACTGAAAATTAGTCACAAGCTAGTCTATGTCGTCGGCCTAAACTCGTCTTAGCCCTAGTGCAAGCAAGTGGAGGATACAACCAGCTAAGGACTCAAAAGGATGCAAGCACTTCTAATTTTTTTATTGTATTTTCTTTTTTTTTTACTTTCTTTTTCTTTTTTTGTGCGGCTTCTTTTTTTCTTCCTTTTTTGCACCTTTGCTTTTTTCCTTTTTTTTGTTGTACAGAACGTGGCGCAAAAAGGATTACACAGCTGGAAGATACTAGATGTGGCCAATAGCTTCTCGGTCAAAATAAAATATTCCTTGCTGCTAGCCAATTAAGCATCCAACAGCTAGAAAAAGAAAAAGAGGATCAACACACTTTCCTTTGTTTCCCAGGAAATCACTGCAGCACAAGGTATAGCACCCTCGATGCAGTATCATACCACGTACAGGTATCAACAACAGGTTAGGGCTATCTCTCCCCACAGGCTATTTATTGATAGAAAAAATCCTCCTAAAATTTCCAACCTGAGGACTAATTATTCTCTTCACTCCTTCGCTTTTCTACTTGCGCAAAAAAAATATATGCTGTTATATAGCAGCGCGCAGCAATCACATGAACTAATCACAACGATCCGATAATTCTTTTGTTTTTTCCCTCTTGCGCAACAAAAAAAAACTTGCGGGGATAAACAAGCGGACACTAGATAATAACTCAGGGATAATAACTCAAGACTCAGACACTAGATTTCAACGAAATAAATAGGGGCATACAATGACGCGAGGGTCTAAAGGAATACAAAATTGAAAGAACTTGCGAGGCCAAAAAGATGATAGGACAGCGGAATACGAAGAACGTATATTTTCGTAAGGCTATTTTCTAGGCTATAGTACGAAGACACAAAACTAAAGTAGGGTAAGCCTGACGGTAATCTCTGAGGCTCTGATTACCACTTGATGGGGACTAGGGTGTCCGATCTTCCGTCAGGTGAAGGATAACTCGTTTTGGGCGAAGCGCAACACACCGATCCAGCTTCAAGTCAGCAAACTCGAATCCTGCAATCTTAGCACCACGACTCCTCTGGTTATCAACCGTGTCACAACCCGGTTGACCTCGCCAAGAAGGCTAATCCCTGCCTGCGAAACGAAGAACACAAGCAAGAACTCGAAAGCAGCTCTCAAAGGAAGTGACACTGCAGATGTATGATTAAGATCAAAAGTTGGGGTTCTACAAACCGATAACGGCGAAACTGTTCTCAACAGATTTGTCGGGGACCAAACTAGGGGGTCCCTTAACCATCAGGGTAATCACCCTAAAAAAACGTAAATTAAAGCTATCACCCATAATCACATGGGCCCGCATCAGCGAAATCACGCAGCCCACTGCCGGCCAGCAGGATCCAACAACGGCCCATGAAGGCGTGTTGCCCTCGCATCCAGGTTCCGCCTCGCTCGAGGGCACCACGCCCCCCCCCCCTTGAGCTACGGACCGCCACTCCACCTCGCCAGGACTCACTCCGACCCCTCGAGTAAGCGCCACGTCGGCGGTACGGGTACTGACAGTCCCAACTCCCGCACCGGGCGCTGGAGTCAAAAGGAGAATCCTCCTTGCACGTCGCTCCTGACAGGATCCGGGAGCACTGTGCCCCCTGTAACACAGACAGGCGGAAGCTGTGCAGGGCCTGTGCGGCACTGTACCCCCGACATCGCTGACACCGGCCATACCTCTGCGCGGCTCCACCGGGGGCCCCCCATCGCCTCCCGCGCCAGAACGCCCTCGAGCGGGTGCTGGGGACCCCACCAACGGGAAAACAACCGATGATCGGGGACGAACCCTGGTCAAACGACGTTGCTGGTCCGGCAAGGCAAGGAACGGACCCCTTGACCCTTGCCTACCACGTCCCAGGCGATAGTACGCGCAATGTGGCAATAGTAGGCACCTCACCTACATCGCCTACGCCCGTCCTCAACGGGGGGAAGGGGGGCATGGAAAATACGGGAGATCTGCGGATTGCCCCTGCAGCGGTCGCCCCGTACGAATATGAGCTGACCCCGTTGCCAGGGCGAAAGCCGGCCGTACCGGCCCAGTGAAGCATGCCATACCCCCCCCTACCATCATACCTGACGAAGGTGTCTGGCGCTGAGGCGATAGCCTACGCACGCTAGCCCCTACGTCCCCAGCAAGCTACCCCTCGAGGCTGTATGGAGGCCCCCTCGAACGAAGCCCCGAGTGATGACCTGGCCACCTCGACGACTAGGTGACCCCTCGAAGCCCCGTCGAAACAAACACAGGGAGGCACCGTGTCGACGGTCAAGACCGGAAGGCGACCTCGACTCACTAACAAGACACGGATACGCCAGGAACAGACGCACCTTTTGCAAGATACGCAGTACGACTCGCACTGTAGTGTGTACTGCACCCACGACTGTAACCTTTCTCCCCTTGGACTATAAAAGGGAGAGCAAGGAGTCCCGTACGGGACAACGAACAACAAGACCAACAACCACACAAGGTTGGCACGTCTTAGCGCCCGCCGAGACACGAACACGCACACACCCGACATTGGCATTAGCCTCAATCGCCTCCACCACCGAACAGGGACTTGGTGACCGTCTCTCCTCTCCCGCATCCGCTTGTAGCCCCCCTCTGCAAGCACCCCGGTGCAAAGCTAATACAAGTGCGCGAGCACGCCCCTGCTGGATGTACGGCCCTGTGGCCGGAACCAGGATAAACCCGTGTCCTTGTGCTAGCTTCCGCATCAACCATCAAGGGAGAAGACACAACGCATTTCTACGCGGTGTAGGGAGTGCCGGCCATTTTCGACACCGACAGATGGGTTGCAAGCCAAGTAGGTTAAAGTTGATTGAGATTTAAGTCGAATCCCCTCTATATAATAGAGGCCCATTATATCAAATTAATCAAGTCTCTACCTAATTATAAAGCAATGATTGATTCAGCAGTACGTCATAATTTTGTAAATAACCCCCTGACTTTGTTTAGAATTAACCCACTGTATGTTATAATTTTTACAAAAAAACCCCTATAATTTTATTAAAGGAAGAAGTCCATTTTTGACCATCGAACTATAGCCGAAGTTTGGTTTTGGCCATCGAACTCGAAAACCAGAAATCTTTGACCATCGAGCGGTTTTAGAGGGTGGTTTTGCTGATGTGGCTGCCGCGTGGTGGTGGGGCCCACATGTCAGCCCATCTCTTTCTCTTTTCTCCTCTTCCTGTCTTCTCTCTCGCGCGGCCACACCACGGCCTCGCCTTCCGGCCCTGCCGAATCACCGCCTCGTTCCTTCCATGCCCCTCCGCTGGCCCTCCCTCCCCGCTGGCCGCGTCGCCACTCCTCCTCGTCGGCACCGCCTCTTCCGCCGCCCCTCTCCACCCGCGCCGCCCCCTCCCTTCGGCCGCGGACAGCGGGCGTGGTGGTGGGCGGCGGCCCGAGCGGCGGGCCAACGGCGGTGGGCAGTGCGGGGGCGG
>OAMR01000668.1:649730-698465 GCA_900205405.1 Echinochloa crus-galli | reverse complement strand
GGGGCTGCTGCGACGGCGCGTGGGCGGGGCAGCGGAGCATGGCCAGCGCGGTGGAGCGGGCGGAGCTAGCGGCACGCGCGGAGGTCGACTTCTTCCATGGCGGCGAGGGCAGGGGACGCAAAGATGGAGGAGGATGGGGCGACGAGCACCTGCCGCCGATCGCCGCGCCCGCCGTCTGCGTCCGGAGGCAGAGGGAGGGGGTGCACGTGAGGGAGAGAGGGAGAAGGGCGGCGGCAGAGTGGGGCTGGGGGTGGCGGAGGAGGGCCAGCGGAGGGTCGACAGAGGGTCATGGAAGGGAGGAGGCGGCGGGGCCTGGAGGCAAGACGGCGGTGCGGCTCCGGGAGAGAGAAGAGAGGGAGTGGAGAAAAGAGAGAGATGGGCTGCCATGTGGGCCCCACCGCCACGCTGCTGCCATGTCAGCAAAACCACCCTTTAAAACCGCCTGATGGTCATTTGTGAACGGTTTTAAGAGTTCGATGGTCAAAGATTTCCGGTTTTCGAGTTTGATGGCCAAAACCAAACTTCGGCTATAGTTTGATGGTCAAAAATGGACTTTTTCCTTTATTAAATGAATCCAAGGTCCTTCTGCTACCGCCGGCAATCCCACACCTTCCAATTGACCACAAGTCGATCCCGCCCTCGTCTCTATCATTACCCTGAATTGTTCCTTGGCACGTGTCGTGACCACAAGTCGATGCCGCCCTCACCTTGTACTGGCCTCAGCATGCAAACCCCCGCTGATGCAAGAGTTCCCGTCGCTGAAGCCCGGGCCTTCTCCAGCAGCCGCATCTCCTCAGCGGCGCCGTGCGCTCTGCTCCACTGCTGACAGTTGTTGGATATCCGCTGCGCAGGATGCAGCTCGGTCGAGCTAGAAGCCGGAAAGGAGAATGTGAGAAACCAACACGGCTCTGCATCGAGTTTGGTTCATATCGGCCCATTACGTCGTAACAAAAATAATGGCAAAGCAGGCAGCAATTTTTTACACTCGGGACAATCGGACCACGAGTCAGCTGCAGACCTGCAGTACGAGTGGGGAGTGCTAAACTGGGTTTCCGGTCAATAAACTGAAAACATATTGCAGTTACATGTTGATCGGGTGTGATTGTCTCTAACATGTTTTGCCTGCCTGCTAGAACTCAGTATGGTGGAGTGATGGACCAGTTGAGCGGTGAGAACAAGCCGGTTACACTTCCACTCTCCAGAGAAAAGGTAATTAACAAGCTGCACCGCTGAAATATTTCCACATTCTTCAAAAATTCATGTCTCTCTCCATGTTTCATTATATAAAGATATCTAGATTTAAAGGTACTTAATAGATTATTAATAGATGCGTGCAGGTAAATCGACAGTAGGGGCGGCGTCCATGACTCACATGCGCCTTCACTAATAAAGTCTTTTTCATCCGTAGCAACGCACGAGCATATTTGCTAGTAAAGAATTAAAGGGATAACTCCCTAAAGCTCTTGGCTCTCTAGCTTCGGCTCCCTCTCTCTGCGCCTCCTACGCCATCACCATGGCCGCTGGCCATCTCCCTCTCCCTCCTCAGTAGTCTAGATCAAGGGATAGCTCAAAAACCCCAACATCTAGTATGCAGAGATCAGACTACCGATCCCTATGGGCAACACCTACTCTACATGGATTGGTGAACGTCGCTAGCCATTCATAAAGATATCGATGTACACGAGTTCATGAGATCACACTATAAATATGTGCCATCATACCCGCAGAGAAGCAGTCAGCGTGAGGCTGTTCACCACAGGAACAATGGAAACGTTAACAGATGCACTATTCATAGGGTGACATCATCAACAACGTGGAGAATCAATATGCTCCCCAGCTTGTTTTGGTTGGCGCAACACTTAGCATTAATCAACATGCCTCATTCAACTATGGCTTACAACGAGTATTGATAAGATGGATTCCTACATTGGATAAAACCAAGCCCAAATTTGCTCAAATAAACAATTTTAGTACATTGAATCGGGATATTGTTGGAGAAAGTTAAATAAATTTTTTGTCTAGGTAGAAATATATATGGATTGAGCCGGCCAGTTCATAGCTCGAAGTGAATTAAGGTTGGAAATTCTCAAATCCAGGTACATATCTCCATAATTTTCTCTTCTCAAAATCTTTCTTGAAAGAACAAAGTTTCAAGAAATATACCCCCTAAAACGACTCCATATTCGTCTCTAAAGATAAGTGCATGTACAACGCGTCTGTATGGGCCGTCTGTATAATGATCATTTTACGAAAAACCCCCTCCGTTCTCTTACCAACGGCCCGGGCGTCGCCTCGCGTGCGCGCCGTTCCCCGAGGCCGAGCCGACGCGCAAGGACGCGTTGTAGAGCCCCGTCGTCTTGCATCGTCGAGGCGCGTCAGATCCCGTGCGGCTCTCCTCCACCTCTGCCCGTGCGTGGGAGTTTTTCGCGCCAAGTCCACTCCGTGGTGTCGCCGTAGCTCCGGAGAGGGAGGCTGGGTCGGTCGCAGGTGGAGGGAAGGCAGCCAATAGCCATCGCGCCCCAAATCAAGCTCCACCGCGCCATGGAGCAGGGAGGCTTGTCGTCGCAGAAGCGACGGTCGGCCGCCAGCGAGGGCGCGGCTCACGGCAGGAGAGCGGCCTAGTCCGGAGGGGTGGCGGTCGGGCCTGAATCCAAGGTCCTTCTGCTACCGCCGGCAATCCCACACCTTCCAATTGACCACAAGTCGATCCCGCCCTCGTCTCTATCATTACCCTGAATTGTTCCTTGGCACGTGTCGTGACCACAAGTCGATGCCGCCCTCACCTTGTACTGGCCTCAGCATGCAAACCCCCGCTGATGCAAGAGTTCCCGTCGCTAAAGCCCGGGCCTCGCGCTTCTTCTCCAGCAGCCGCATCTCCTCACCGGCGCCGTGCGCTCTTGCAGTACGAGTGGGGAGTGCTAAACTGGGTTTCCGGTCAATAAACTGAAAACATATTGCAGTTACATGTTGATCGGGTGTGATTGTCTCTAACATGTTTTGCCTGCCTGCTAGAACTCAGTATGGTGGAGTGATGGACCAGTTGAGCGGTGAGAACAAGCCGGTTACACTTCCACTCTCCAGAGAAAAGGTAATTAACAAGCTGCACCGCTGAAATATTTCCACATTCTTCAAAAATTCATGTCTCTCTCCATGTTTCATTATATAAAGATATCTAGATTTAAAGGTACTTAATAGATTATTAATAGATGCGTGCAGGTAAATCGACAGTAGGGGCGGCGTCCATGACTCACATGCGCCTTCACTAATAAAGTCTTTTTCATCCGTAGCAACGCACGAGCATATTTGCTAGTAAAGAATTAAAGGGATAACTCCCTAAAGCTCTTGGCTCTCTAGCTTCGGCTCCCTCTCTCTGCGCCTCCTACGCCATCACCATGGCCGCTGGCCATCTCCCTCTCCCTCCTCAGTAGTCTAGATCAAGGGATAGCTCAAAAACCCCAACATCTAGTATGCAGAGATCAGACTACCGATCCCTATGGGCAACACCTACTCTACATGGATTGGTGAACGTCGCTAGCCATTCATAAAGATATCGATGTACACGAGTTCATGAGATCACACTATAAATATGTGCCATCATACCCGCAGAGAAGCAGTCAGCGTGAGGCTGTTCACCACAGGAACAATGGAAACGTTAACAGATGCACTATTCATAGGGTGACATCATCAACAACGTGGAGAATCAATATGCTCCCCAGCTTGTTTTGGTTGGCGCAACACTTAGCATTAATCAACATGCCTCATTCAACTATGGCTTACAACGAGTATTGATAAGATGGATTCCTACATTGGATAAAACCAAGCCCAAATTTGCTCAAATAAACAATTTTAGTACATTGAATCGGGATATTGTTGGAGAAAGTTAAATAAATTTTTTGTCTAGGTAGAAATATATATGGATTGAGCCGGCCAGTTCATAGCTCGAAGTGAATTAAGGTTGGAAATTCTCAAATCCAGGTACATATCTCCATAATTTTCTCTTCTCAAAATCTTTCTTGAAAGAACAAAGTTTCAAGAAATATACCCCCTAAAACGACTCCATATTCGTCTCTAAAGATAAGTGCATGTACAACGCGTCTGTATGGGCCGTCTGTATAATGATCATTTTACGAAAAACCCCCTCCGTTCTCTTACCAACGGCCCGGGCGTCGCCTCGCGTGCGCGCCGTTCCCCGAGGCCGAGCCGACGCGCAAGGACGCGTTGTAGAGCCCCGTCGTCTTGCATCGTCGAGGCGCGTCAGATCCCGTGCGGCTCTCCTCCACCTCTGCCCGTGCGTGGGAGTTTTTCGCGCCAAGTCCACTCCGTGGTGTCGCCGTAGCTCCGGAGAGGGAGGCTGGGTCGGTCGCAGGTGGAGGGAAGGCAGCCAATAGCCATCGCGCCCCAAATCAAGCTCCACCGCGCCATGGAGCAGGGAGGCTTGTCGTCGCAGAAGCGACGGTCGGCCGCCAGCGAGGGCGCGGCTCACGGCAGGAGAGCGGCCTAGTCCGGAGGGGTGGCGGTCGGGCCTCGGCTGCGGCGCGCTGCACGTCCCGGCAGAGGTGACGGCGCCCCCTGTGTCCGGCGAGCGCGATGCAATAGCCACCCGGGGATCCGCTCAGCTCGAGACAGAGGGACAGCACGGGGGTGAGGGATGGATCGATGTGGTGGCGTGCAAGCCATTGCAGGTGTGGATCGAAGGAGAAGGAGAGAGGATAGTGTGTGCGCACGCATGTGCTGTCGGTGGAAAAAGCTGCAGGCACTCGATATTTCCTTCCGTGGGTTCCTGGGTGGACAGGAAAAGGCCACGTAGCCTCTCCGGAGAAAATCAATTCTATCGGACGAGGAAAAGGCCACGTAGCCTCTCCGGAGAAAATCAATTCTATCGGACGTCATTATGTTAGTATTAACAAAATAAAATTAGGAAAAAACATTGTATCTTTGTATAATATATTATCAAAAATATTATTGTAATCATGTTTCTTCCATGATATTGTTCAATCAAATAGACACACAATAGTATACACAAATACATTTGTAGGTTATCTTAACCTACATACAAAGTATCAAACAGACGACCTCTCTGTCCGTGGGCTGTATGAGTTATCTGTATATTTGTCTATATGCGCGGTTCGAGATTCTACAGACAGCAGGTCGTCTGTGGACTGTAAAAAAATCCACATGTCATGGTTAAAGATGACTGCCGGGACATTCAGGCAGCTAAGAGCAACTCTAACAGCTTCTGTATCCTCCTTTTGTTAGCTAAAAATAGAGAGAAAAGATAAAAACCGGCATCCAACAGACGCGCTATCCCGCTCGCTTTCTTTCCGGGCTCGCTATTCTCGAGCCGCGCCTCTCCATCTTTGCCGACGCTCGCCATCCCGCTTCGCCAGCGCCCGCGGCCCTAGTTCCCGTGCATGCGCCTCATTCCCGCGCCTTCGCTCGGCCTTTTCGTGCGCGTGCTGCCGGTTTTCCCCGCGCCCATAGCTCTCCATCTCGCACCCGCAGCGCATCTAGCTCCCACGCCCGGCCGCCCACAGCTCCCCCAGCAAATCGCCGGCAAGGTCGTTTTGCGGGGGACCAAATCGGCGCCGCCTTCATCCAGCACCATGGCCCGGCCGCCACGTCCCCCAGCTGCGTCGGCCGTCGCCTTCCACCACGATACTGCGGCGTGGTCTTCTCCTGGCCGGCAGTTCCCGCTAGGGATGGAGGATCTGGAGGCCGACGACATGAGCACAGGTAAGAAATTAATTTCTGGTGGATTGACACGAGGGATTGTTGATTCTCTTGGATGTAGACCTTCTGATGGTATGGAGTTGATCGATCTAGAGTTCAGTAGCCACTGAAGTATGGTGGGGTTCAGAAACTATTTTGTCCAATCAAGTACATCAAACTGGGCATCGAATTACATGCCTACTCCTGACTGAAGTTTTCATGTAGGCATGCCTTGGTATATTAAGTTTCCTGCTTGGATAGTAACTCAATAATAATAATAATAGAGCATGAATAAGTGTTATATTATCATCTGCCCATCTGTTTGTCCATGAAGCTGCCTTTGGGTAATAGAGTTTGTATTTCCAGGCTTGAGCATTACTGCAAATAGTTTGAGCAGTTGTTCTTTTTTTGTGATGTTTTCTTTTTATGACTGCTAGAGCTGGAAGTATACATGAATTCTTTTGAATACAGATGCTAAGAAACATCCACATCCTATTTCTTCTTTAGTTTCTATCCCTTCAGTGGGCTTTTCTGTTGTAGTTATGCAGGCAACTGTGCTGTTGATATTTCGATTTGAAGATCTTTTACTATCTTTTTGGTAACACATAACTTTTTTCCATAGATATATTTTGTCTTCCAAGTATTACATATTATCCTGATGCGTTTGAGCTTGTGGCGGGTGATATGGGTTCAGGGTCATATTTCACAGATTTCCTGGTTACTCACATATAAATGAACAATTGTATGTAGTTAATTCTGAGTGCAACTAGAGATAAACGAACCATTTTTCTTTTTCTGTACCGCTATAATCTGTATGATATTCACGGTTATGATCTCTTTTTCATGTATTGCTTGCCGCTAGTTGTTTCAGTTTGACACTGCACCTGCTTGTACTTGCTGCCAATTCCATCCCACAAGTGAATGTTTTCATACACAAAATGCTGGATGGAAGAGATACCACTAGGCAATTAATTACTAGTCATTTTTCTCTGTTCCCTACCCTTCAAGGATATCTGCAAATGGAGCTTCAGGTTATAAGCTGTGTTGTCTGCATGAGTGCTTCAGGTTATAAGCTAGCATGCATATATATACAGGTTACAGGCTGTTGATCGAGAGAGATAAACAAGTTACAAAGTAGGCATGCCATATTTGATTCAGACAATCCCGAAGTAACCAGCCTGTATATATATTTCAAAGAATCTTATGTGAATTTAAAAATTATTTGTTGGCCTGTAATCTGTATGATATTCAGGGCTATGATCTCTTTTTCTACCTTTTGGTTACCTATAATCTGCATAATCTCAATGCATTGTACTTTCTTGGCATTCAGGTTTCATTAAAGAAGGCTGTGTCCATGCATTTTGCTATATCTGCAACCTGTGACTTTGCTCAACACTACATGCCGAGGCCACCTCAAGTTGATGGCTGCTATTATAGTTTACTTTATTTGAACCTGTTGCTGTAATATTTGAACCTCTTGCTTGAAATTCATTTACTTTCCTTTTTTCTCGAAAGACGCAGGAGAGAGCTAGAAGCCGGAAAGGAGAATGTGAGAAACCAACACGGCTCTGCATCGAGTTTGGTTCATATCGGCCCGGAACGGAGCATGTGAGAAACCAACACGGCTCTACATCGAGTTTGGTTCATATCGGCCCATTACGTCGTAACAAAAATAATGGCAAAGCAGGCAGCAAATTTTTACACTTGGGACAATCGGACCACGAGTCGGCTGCAGACCTGCAGTACGAGTGGGGAGTGCTAAACTGGGTTTCCGGTCAATAAACTGAAAACATATTGCAGTTACATGTTGATCGGGTGTGATTGTCTCTAACATGTTTTGCCTGCCTGCTAGAACTCAGTATGGTGGAGTGATGGACCAGTTGAGCGGTGAGAACAAGCCGGTTACACTTCCACTCTCCAGAGAAAAGGTAATTAACAAGCTGCACCGAAAAAGGGAATAGATCCCTCAGAATACAAAACACCGACTCCACACAACACACCCACACACTCAACACACACACACTCACCCAACAGAGACACACTCAACACCTAGGAATTCTGAGAGACACTACCCGCCCGTGAAAGAAATGGAGGACGACCAGTAGTAACCCTTTGGGAATCTGTTCTTCCGAAATGGGTGCAGTCAAGAAAGAAATTCCTTGAGCCCCTGTCATCGACCATAGTTTTCTCTCTTCTCTTGATAAGGTCAGGGCGCGTACCATATGAGGCTCAATTTTATCAAAGACGCATCTATTCCGTTGAGTCCATAAAGTCCAGGCTCCAAGGATTATAAGTGAATTGATGCCTTGTAGCACTAAGCCAGTTCTGTCACCGCTGATTCATTCCCACCATTCAAAGAAAGACACTTCCGCTGGCTCAGGAGAAAGAGCCTGCAGGCACACCTGTTAGTACTATAGTTTATTCTTAGATTGCTACACCTCTAAGTTTTGAACCGTTTGCTTGGAATCCAATAGTTGAATCATGTTGCCAGTGTTGTGCTGTGAGATTCTGCTGTGAGCTGTTTCTGAATGGATGGGTCCTTGTGTTGTAAATCGGAGAGGGCAATTATTTCAACGATCTGTATGACTCGTATGTGATGAGTCAGGCCAGCGTGGAGGTGAGGGACCGTCCAGCAGCCTGCAGGCGATTGGAGGGCCGTGCAGCAGCTCGCTGATCGTCCAGGCGGCAGCGGCAAGCGGAGTTCCGGCCTCCCGCTCGAGGGATCGAAAAACAAGAATACCGACGGTTCGGTTAGCTGATGACGTGGAACATGGGTTTTGAATATAGCTAGTAAGAGCAACTCCAACAGATTCTTTATAGTTCGTCACCATGTATTATGTGGCAAGTTATCTTGGTGTCTTGGATTTTTACTAAATTTACTTTCGGCTGATACATTAATGTAACTGTAAGAATCTTGATAGATTCTTTTGCAGAAGGTTGCCATGTATTTCTAGTCAATTATGAGTTATGCTTTCCTGATATGTATTTGCCTTTTTTAGGTTATAGTGGTAGATAGTTATGCTACTTTGAATTGTCGCTTGGCTTTCCATGCACCTTGCACCGTTTTGCAATGTTACCTTTTTTAAAAGTGATTGTTGATTCTCTTGGTTGTAGACCTTCTGATGGTATGGAGTTGATCGATCTAGAGTTCAGTATCCACTCATGTATGTTCTGGTTCTGAAACTAATGCACGTCGATTCATTATTTGTACTCTCTTCTGGTAGTGATGGGATTTGCCCCTCTGTTCAGCCGTAGATCTGTAGACACCTATTTGTTTTGGCATGATAGTAGATGCACTGATGAAAGCGTTTCAGCATGGAATTGTTAACTGATTTATGTTCCCCATTTGGGCAATGCTAGCCCCTCTGTGTATTTCTCTCACTCTTTATTATTGTTTCATATCGTTGATTGTGGTATCTTGCTTGAGTAAATTTGTCTTGTGCACCTGATAGCTCTATCGGGTAGCAGGGTAGCAATTTCTGAGACAATTTGACAATAAATCAAGAAGGCTCTGCCTACTTGCAATGGTGTAGAAGGCTCTGTGTACTTGTAATTTCTATACTCAATGGTCATGCTAGTTGATAGAACTCTAACTGAAACAAGATGTCTGAATGCCTGTCCTGAATTATTGTTAGTACATAGCAGCATTTTCTGGTACATATATTAGAAAAGATTTGTGATTGAATGAAAGGAGGTGAACAGCTATATTTGACATCCTGTTCTTGCCATCTTATATAGTGCAAAGTACTGATTTCCCAACAAGAGAGATTTAGAAAATATGGCAGGTTGTGCTCAGGTTGTGCTGAATTTGTGGAAACAATGGCTGGGATTAGCTGAACCTCAAATTGATCTGTCAAACAGATCGTTCGGCGTGGTGGCGAGGGATTGGAGGAAGGTTGGAGGGCCGTGCAGCGATTGGAGGTCGCCGATCGTCCAGCACTCCAGCGTCCAGGCGACGGCGGCGGCGGCGGCAACGGAGTTCTGGCCTCCTGCACGACGGATCGGCAAAAAGGAATACGACGGTTCGGATGGCTGAGATGACGTGGAACATGTGTTTTGAATATAGCTAACAAGTTTACGTCTCTTGGATTCCCCTCTATAAATTAGGTGCTTTTCTATTTGTATAAAGGGGTTCTATCTCAAAATTTAGAGAACAGGATACATAAGCTCTTGGAGATGCTCTAAGTTTACCTAGTCTTTTGGATTTCCCTCTATAATTAGATGTTTTTCTATTTTTATAAAAGAGTTTTATCTTTAAATTTAGCTAACATAATACATAAACTCTTGGAGATGCTCTAACACATGGATGCTCTAACACATGGCTTGCCAAATATCAGCAGCAAGGCCCTTAATCCTCGCTCCCCAGACTGCCCGTGAAATTGCCCGATCGGACGGCCGCGGAGCGCACACCAGCCGGCTCGGTCCAGCCACTCCACTGAGACGCGCTAAACGAATTCCCCAAACTAACCCTGCGTTGGACGCGGCACGACCCCGCCGACGGCCGCGATTTGCCGCGCCGCCTCGCTCCGTCGCCGCACCCCACGCTTGGCAATATAAAATCCACCACCCGCAGCGGAGGGGGCCTTGCCTGGGTTTCAGCCGCTCGCTCCACTTCACAGCCTGCGGCAGCGGCGCCTGCCGGCATCGCGGGACCTTGGAGTTGGGTCTCTCGGATCGGGAGGCGAAGGTGATCGAACTTCTCTGGTCCTCTCCCTCTCTCCTCGCTCCGATCCTCCGAGACCTGGAGGCATCTTGGTTCCAATTGGTAGCGTGAGGCACTGAGGTGTTGATTGGGGTTTTGGTCGGAAGGGCTGCGGTGCTTTTTTTTGTTTCATTTTCCTTTTTGCGGTTGAAATGTAGATTCCCGTGTGCAAGTTTGGGGAAATTTAGGGTAAATAGCTTCTTCGATTCCTGGATTCGTGTTCGTGAATCATTGTGCCGTTCGTCGTATATGCTACGGAAATTAATTTGGTTAGCTCGAACTTGAATTGTTGTGTTTGCCCTTTTTTTATCATTTGGAACTTTTGTACGGATGCATGGAGTGGTAGTCCTTGCCACTAGCGCCCAAGGAGCAACCTTTGGTGCAGTATGTGTTCTTCAGAAGATATTTTTCGTTCCTATATAGACATCTACGTATATGCGTTCATCTACTTTCGGGTATTCATCTAGCTACTGGTTCTGTGGTTCACTAGAATTTTCAATTTATAGTGTTTTGCCAGTGTCTACTTGCCTTTACCCAGTAGGTTACTGCTAGGTTTGCTTATTCTGATACTTAACAGTAGATCTGTGTGACAGTGCCTTAACAGCTGTAGATAAGTTCTATTCCGGCGTGACCATGTCACCATGTATTATGTGGCAAATTATCTTGGTGCCTTGGATTTTTACTAAATTTACTTTCGGCTGATACATTAATGTAACTGTAAGAATCTTGATAGATTCTTTTGCAGAAGGTTGCCATGTATTTCTAGTCAATTATGAGTTATGCTTTCCTGATATGTATTTGCCTTTTTTAGGTTATAGTGGTAGATAGTTATGCTACTTTGAATTGTCGCTTGGCTTTCCATGCACCTTGCACCGTTTTGCAATGTTACCTTTTTTAAAAGTATTTTGCCATTTGTGAAGTATTCTGGAAAAGTGTTTTGCTCTTGTGTGTAGCGTTAATCATTTATATCAAGTGTTCGATTACTTTGTTGTTCCAAGTGTTACAAAGCTTGAGCTAGTTAATTTGTCACTTCTGGCTTGTCATTGATACAGGCATGCTTGTATATGTTTGGGCTGTTTGGTGTAAGTGTGTAACTACTGAACTGTGTCAGAATGTATATTGTTTGATTTTGTTGGTTCACTCTGTTATTTTATATTATAATTTTCGCCAAATATATCATGCTTGAAACCTAATGAGGTTCAATTTAGAGCTATTTGAGTATGCGAATACCTGGGTTATTTCTCGACCTGGCTACTGACATATTTACATCTTTTTTCTTGCTATAGTGCTCCACATTAAGTTCTATTGTACTTCTGTAACTACCTGGTTACCCTTTCAATACAGGGAGCCTTACATCCGTTGTTTGCTTTCAAAGAGCATTCAAGATGGTGAATTTCATTGCAGAAGAGATCCGAAAAATTATGGACAAAAAGAAGAACATCCGGAACATATCTGTTATTGCTCATGTGGACCATGGTATGTACCAGAAGATTGGAATTTTTTTTTATGCACTGATGTTTAACATACAGTGAACCTTCCTGCATAGTGTTGCACTTGCACACATATCAACTATATTAATACTCTAATAATCCTTATATTTGGATTTTTATTTATTTTATAACTGCTCAATGTTGTCAACTTGCAATTGTTTTATTAGCCACAAATTTATTTCGTATCATACATCTTAGCATGACTATTTGAAGGTTGAGAAATCGGAATAACCTTAGGGTTGGAAAATTTATACATCTGTATACTTTTTTCTAATGGTGTAATATTTTTAGGATGAGCTTTAAGTTTACATTCTTGTGGATTGATACTTCTATGCATTTCTATGTTGCAAATTTATCCTTGTATGTTAGCTATGCCCATCAAAGCTTTTTCTAAATTGCCATTCTTTCTTTGCTTTTATCTTCTCGTTGTTCTTTGGTGCTTTATTATTTTACAGGCTAGAATGCTTAATTTTCTGTGCCTCTACATTTTGTGGGCTTTGGTACCGATTATTTATTTGAATGCCAGATTTTTTTTCTTTCTTTTGTTATATATGTTATTTACTCTTTGCAGGCAAGTCTACACTTACAGATTGCCTCGTGGCAGCTGCTGGGATTATTGGCCAGGAAGTTGCTGGTGATGTTCGCATGACTGATACTCGTGCTGCCGGAGCAGAGCGTGGTATTACAATCAAATCCACTGGTATATCTCTTTGCTATCAGATGACTGATGAGTCACTCAAGACTTACAACGGTCACAAAGATGGGAATGAGTATTTGATCAACCTTATTGACTCGCCTGGACATGTTGATTTTTCTTCGGAAGTCACAACTGCTCTTCGCATCACTGATGGTGCACTGGTGGTGGTTGATTGTGTTGAAGGTGTCTGTGTACAAACTGAAACTGTGCTCCGCCAAGCCCTTGGTGAGAGGGTCAGGCCTGTCCTTACCGTGAACAAGATGGACAGGTGCTTCCTTGAGCTTCAGATTGAAGGTGAGGAAGCGTACCAGGTTTTCTCCCGTATCATTGAGAATGCCAATGTCATCATTGCAACATATGAAGATAAGCTGCTTGGTGATGTCCAAGTCTACCCAGAGAACGGGACTGTTGCTTTCTCTGCTGGTCTGCATGGTTGGGCTTTTACCCTCTCTAGCTTTGCCAAGATGTATGCATCCAAGTTTGGAGTTGATGAGTTGAAGATGATGGAGAGGCTTTGGGGGGAGAACTTCTTTGATCCAACCACAAAGAAATGGACCACCATGAACACCGGGTCTGCTACTTGTAAGAGAGGCTTTGTTCAGTTCTGCTACGAACCAATCAAACAAATTATCAGTACCTGCATGAATGATCAGAGGGATAAGTTGTGGCCTATGTTGCAGAAACTCGGTGTGACCATGAAGGCTGATGTAAAGGAGCTTACAGGCAAGGGTCTTATGAAGCGTGTTATGGAAACATGGCTACCAGCAAGTAGTGCCCTGCTTGAGATGATGATATTCCATCTTCCCTCTCCAGCTAAGGCACAGAAGTACCGTGTGGAGAACTTGTACGAGGGACCTCTTGACGATATTTATGCTACTGCTATCAGAAACTGTGATCCGGAAGGCCCTCTTATGCTGTATGTTTCCAAGATGATTCCAGCATTCGACAAGGGCAAATTCTTTGCCTTTGGTCGGGTCTTCTCAGGGAAGGTTGCAACTGGCATGAAGGTTCGCATCATGGGTCCCAATTATGTCCCTGGCCAGAAGAAGGATCTGTATGTGAAGAATGTCCAGCGTACTGTTATCTGGATGGGAAAGAAACAAGAGTCTGTTTATGATGTTCCTTGTGGCAACACTCTTGCTATGGTTGGTTTGGATCAGTTCATCACAAAGAGTGCTACTCTGACAAATGAGAAGGAGATCAATGCCTATCCACTCAGAGCGATGAAATTCTCTGTGTCCCCTTATGTGCGTGTTGCTGTTGAGTGCAGGGATGTTTCTGATCTTCCCAAGCTAATTGAAGGTTTGAAGCGTCTGGCAAAGTCAGATCCTATGGTCGTCTGCACAATTGAAGAGTCAGGTGAGCACATTATTGCTGGAGCTGGAGTGCTACACCTTGAAACGTTCTTGAGGGATCTGGAGAACGACTTCATGGGTGGTGCTCCAATTGTTGTTTCTTTACCTGCTGTCTCCTTTCGCGAGACTGTTCTTGAGAGATCCTACCGAACTGTTATGAGCAAGTCCCGGAACAAGCACAGCCGTCTCTATATGGAAGCTCGCCCTATGGAACAGGGACTGGCTGAGGCTATTGATGAGGGACGCATTGGTCCACGTGATGATCCTAAGGTGCGGTTGAAGACCCTTTCTGAAGAGTTTGGGTGGGACAAGGATGTCGCCAAGAAGATATGGTGCTTCGGACCTGATGCCACTGGCCCGAACATGGTTGTGGATAAGTGCAAAGGAGTACACTACCTAAATGAAATCAAGGATTCTATTGTGGCTGGTTTCCAATGGGTGTCAAAAGAAGGTGCATTGGCTGACGAGAACATGCGTGGCGTTTGCTTTGAGGTCTGTGACGTTGTTCTGCATGCTGATGCTATTCATAGGGGTGGTGGTCAGGTCATTCCAATGGCCAGGAGAGCCATCTATGCTTCCCAGCTCACAGCTAAGCCAAGGCTGCTCGAACCTATCTATCTGGTGGAGATCCAGGCCCCTGAGAATGCACTTGTTGCTGTCTATAGTATTCTGAGCCAGAACAGAGGATATGCATTCGAGGAGAGACGGAGACACGGTACCTCACTCTACAATATCAAGGCATACCTCCCTGTATACGAGTCTTTTCTGTTCTCAAGCAGAGTAATGTCTGCAACCTCAGGCCAGGCATTCCAGCAGTGTGTGTTTGATCACTGGGAGATGGTGCCTTCTGATCCGTTGGAGGAATACACACTGGCAGCAAGAATGGTCTCAGAAGTCCGCCGGAGGAAGGGGCTGAAGGAACAGGTGACCCCTCTCTCTGAGTTCGAGGACAAGCTCTAAAATGTTGGATCTCATGTATCTTCTACCATATAGGATGATATGGTCAGTTTTGTATGCTGTCGAGAGAACTAGTCCTATTGCTTCCCTCTAGTAACAGTTGCAAGTTGCTTTCATGTTGTAGCAAACTGCGAAGACTAAATGTTGCTATCTGATATGGTGGCAAATGGAAATTACGTGATGCCGAATGGGATGTGATATTTAATCATACTTCCTTTTGCATCTTCTTGTGACTGCATGTGCATTTGAAGTTGAGGATTGCACGCTCGATTACTCTATCTCTTTCGCTTGTGCTTTTTTGCATGTCATGTCTACTGGGACCTTGTAGTGTCGGGCACTCCGGCTGTTAGATCTACAGGCTCCATTGATGCAGTCTTTTTGTCTTGGTTGGCTGGTTTGTTCATAATCCCATATGAGCAAGCTGCTCCTATTATGTTTCAGCTTTGTATTGCCTTGGACGGTTCACGGTTGATCGGTTGTATTGATGTTGCATCTATATTTCGGAGATGCGGTTTTTTCACAAATATAAGGCTGCCGTTGGCTCATTATATTGCACATGAGCGAAAGCAGGCAGAATGAATCACACAAGTCATCCGGTGGGTCGAAATGAATGAATGTCCGCAACAGGTGCTAGAGCAGCCGGCTCAGATCAAAATACATTCCACTGGGCCGCCGCCGCCGGCCACGATCGGTAGCGCCGCCTCAGCCCGTGGCCACACCCAACGCTTCTAGTACAAAAGCAAATCCAGGCGGCAGCGTTTAGGTTTTAGCGCTCCATAAACATAACCGCCTGTAGCGGCGGCGCGTGTGGTTCCATTCCCTTCCTCAGTCGTCCGCCCCTCGGGACATCTCGAACAGGCCGGGAGGCGAAGTCCACAAAGGTGAATGTCCTACTCGATCTACCCACTCCCACACCTCATTTTTGTTCCTTTTATTTGGCAATCCAAATATAGATTTCGATGCATGTGTCTTGATGGAATTATCGGATACGAGACAATTTAATATTTTGGATGGACTCTAGATTGATCGCCTTTGCTACTGGGATTCGTGGAAAAAACTTTGGTCTTTTATGTAGATCTGTTTGTTACAAAAGACCACACTTGCAACCTTGATTAGCCACACTCCTACTTGTGGTAGTATATTAAGCAGCCTACTCACAAGGACCGAATTGTACAGGGTTTTAGCACCACCCATACGCTGCCGCCAGCAGCCATGGTGACTCTTAGGGTTGCCCAATTAAGACGAATCTATAATACCCCTATATAAGAGCACCCCACTACAAAGCATTAAGTTTATTTCTCTTAAACCTGAGCATGCCACGTCAGCACGTTGGTAGATAAAAAGTCCCTTCTATTATGTTTGTGCCAGTGTTAATTAAATTCAGGCTGGCTTGCGTGGTCCACCAGCCCATCAAACCATCAAACTAACAAGTGCCCTTCCGCTTACTCTCCTGTCGTTGTTTCGTTCGCCCCGTCGTTTCCGTTTGGCATTCGCTCCTGCTGCCGCGGCGGACTGCCGTGCGTTCTCTCCTGCCGCCGCCGCCTCACCAGCTCCATGGTGGTAGATCAAGAGTCCCTTCCCCTTCTTTACTCAACACCTCGGCAGATCAAGAGACCTCGACAACAGCATCCACCTTCGTAGATCAAGAGACAACCACGGCTGTCATTAATCTCCACCAGCAATCAGGTTCGTTCCCACTCCTAATTTGAAGCATCGGCACTCCATTCACCCTTCGGTAGCTGGAGGTACTCTGTTGCTACATACGTGAGTTAATTTTTGGTAGCTGGCTGCGCGGAATCGGGGAACCCTACGCGGCGGGGGAACACGCAAAGGATCATGGCGCCGCCGCCCGTACAAGCGCCCGGCCATCTTGGACCAGCAGCACCGCCGCGAGCTCGCCCTCCAGGCGCAGTCCGCCCGGCGCGCCGACGCCCAGGCGCTCGCCCGCGCCCTCGCCAGCACACTGCACGCCGTCGCCGCGGCCTCCAAGCTCCGCGGCTCCGACGCGCGCCGGTGGTTCGCCCGCCAGATTATGCTCCCCGAGTGGAGGGTCGACGCCCCGCCCCAGCTCCCCAGCGACTGGTCCGCCCCCTCCTTTCCCCACCTCTCCTTCTGCCAAACCTAGCTATCTGATTTCGTTCTGATTTGTTCGCCAAACCTAGCTATCTGATTTCGTTCTGATTTGTTCAATCCAGTACTTTTTATTTATACTCTATTCTCATACAAAGATACCTCCGTTCCCTCTGAAATCAGCAGAATTTCTTAGCATAATGACTTTACATGTTCAATCAATTCTGTCTGTACTGTTGCACACTCCCTTTCAGTCTTAGCATTATGTTGTACTAAGTCTTAGAATTGCTGTGACTGATGAAGTAAGAGGATTGACGCTTCTGCAATGTTTTTCCCATGTACTAGGCATGTTTTTGCCAGGCCTTCTGGCAAACGATGTTTGGTTGTGTCTTCCAATGGCCTCACAATTAGCAGGGTCCGTAACGGATCCATCCTTCACCGGTTCCCTTCTGCTTTACCGAATGGATCAAAGAGAGACATCTCTGGCCCAGCGAGCTCCTACTCCATACTCGATTGCATTTTTCATGAGGTACCCCAACCAAATTGTTTTCCTTTTCATTTGGTTTGAAAGCTGGTTGATCTTTTACTTGCCTCTTGCTTTTAGGTCTAATTCTAATGTTCTAAAATGCTTGTGGTGCAGCCTGATCAGACATACTATATCATTGATATGATTTGTTGGCGAGGCTATTCACTGTATGATTGCACTGCCGAGTTCAGGTTTTTCTGGGTAAACTCTAAGCTCATGGAAACTTCAGCTGGTGATCCTCCATCAACATACCATCGATATAGATTCAGTGCTGTCCCGATATATGAGTGCACTCTCGAGGGTCTTCAAGCTGCTTACTCTGGGAGCACACCTTATGTCAAAGATGGCTTGCTGTTTTACAACAAGTATATATTCCTTGTTCCTACCAATTATATCATCATATTTGTGAATTTCTCAACCATTCTCAAAATCTGTTTATTTTGTAATCAGGCATGCACATTATCAAGCTGGAATCACACCACTTACACTAGCATGGAAAGATGAAACTTGCAGCCAATATGTTATTGATACTGACAGCAAAGGAGAAATTCCAAACAAGTGTTTGTTGATAACGAGACGTCATATATTAATTCGTCAATCACATGTTCCAGCGACCCAATCCTTTTTATACGTTATGAGTTGTGCAAAACAACATTCACAAAACAAAACTAAAGATACCAATATTGTATCTATACAATGCACTAGCCTGGTTTCAAATACTATTTGGTAATTTTGATCAATGCATGCTTACCAAGTCGATCCAGTTTTCTAAAATGGAATGATCAAAACGATCCTATATAAGTATTCTATTTTAAAGTGCTTTTAAGGTGTTACCATAGTGTTCTTTAAGGGACAAAATAAGAAAAGTGAAACAAATAAACTGTCAAGAGTGTCTAGCTATTTGGAAAACGAGTTTAGAACGTGGTTTTGACTTTTGTCGAGAGATGGGAACTTGTAAAAGTGGTTCACAAGGCGTGGAAACTGAGAGAAACGTTATTTCCCGAATTTGATTTTTCGTAGCTGGCTGCGCGGATTCGGCCTGAATTTGGAATCGTGGAACCCTACGGCGCGGGGGAACACACGCAAACGCAAAGGACCATGGCGCCGCCGCCCGAACCCCGCCGCCCGTACAAGCGCCCGGCCATCTCGGACCAGCAGCGCCGCCGCGAGCTCGCCCTCCAGGCGCAGTCCGCCCGGCGCGCCGACGCTCAGGCGCGCGCCCGCGCCCTCGCCAGCTCCCTCCTCACCACGCCGACCCCTCCCGCGGACACCCGTCTCCACGAAGAGGAGGACGAGCATGAGGAGGAGCACGAGCACACCGTCGCCGACGTCGCCGCGGCCTCCAAGCTCCGCGGCTCCGACGCGCGCCGGTGGTTCGCCCGCCAGATTATGCTCCCCGAGTGGAGGGTCGACGCCCCGCCCCAGCTCCCCAGCGACTGGTCCGCCCCCTCCTTTCCCCACCTCTCCTTCTGCCAAACCTAGCTATCTGATCTATTCAATGGAGTACTTTTTATTTATTTATACTTCTATTCTCATACAAAGATACCTCGGTTCCCTCTTGAAATCAGCAGAATTTCTTGGCATAATGACTTTACATGTTCAATCTATTCTGTCTGTACTATTGCACACTCCTTTTCAGTCTTTAGCATATTTGTTCATATGCACATCACTTTGCTTGAGCCACTGAAAATTAAATGTTACGCTGACCTTTTCTTTGTGATTCAATTTCATGCGATTAAAAGTTAATTATGTACTTGCTTCAGTGAAATGCTACTCATACAAAGCTTATTTATTCAAATGAAAGAACAGTGCCTGCTATCTGTTTATGGGGATAGTTTTTTTTGGTAGTCTAATGCCCTGCACAGCAAGTTTGATGATGGAACTGATGTGTTGCAGGTCTGGACAGTTTCTTCTGGGTTCTGTTTCATAACTTTTTCGGAGCATACAAATGCTGTTACTGCAGTTCATTTTATGGCAGATAATTATTCTCTTCTAAGTGCCTCACTTGATGGGACTATCAGAGCATGGGATTTGTTCCGCTATCGCAACTTCAGAACATTTACCACTCCTTCACCTAGGCAGTTCGTTTCTTTGACGGCAGACCAGAGTGGAGAAGTAATATGTGCTGCAACACTTGATTCATTTGAGGTGTGTGTGCAGCGACCCTTTTGCCCCCAAATTTTTCATGTGACTTATGTTTCACTTCAAGCTTCCTTGACATCCAAAATATCCTTATGTAGATATTTGGTTGGTCGATGAAAACTGGTTGGTTGTTGGACGTACTCAGTGGCCACGAGGGACCAGTGCATAGTCTAATGTTTCGACCAATCAATGTAAGAGAAACTGCTGCATTTTGTCATTTCCTGGTTTCGTGTACTTCAATTATAAGTTACTTAAAAGGCACACTTTATGACTCTGCAGTATCACTTTGTCGCATTTACAATATTTCTGTTCTTTATGTTCTATCAGTTCATCGAAATATAACCTACGCTTTGTTTCGTAGGCTATTATGGCTTCATCGTCATGGGATAAAACTGTTCGCCTTTGGGATGTATTTGAGAGCAAGGGTGCGGTGGAAACCTTTCAGCACTCACATGATGTTCTTACTTTAGCACACCGACCTGATCGAAGGCAAATAGCATGCAGTACTTTAGATGGCCTAATCCATTTCTGGGATCCATCTGATGGTTTGTTGATGTGTACAATTGAGGACCGCAGGGATATTGCTGGAGGTCGTCTCATGACTGACAGGTGATCTGCAGCTAATACAAGTATAGGAAAGTACTTCACCACGATGTACTATTCTGCTGATGGAAGTTATATTTTAGCTGGAGGAAACACCAAATATATTTGCATGTATGATGTTGGAGAACAGGTCAGCAAATCTTTCTCGTGATGATTGTAATCTTGAAGCATAGTTTTAAATATCAACAACTCTTTAGTTTTTGTTATGCATTTTGTATAATCGCTTCATACTCAAATGGTTATTATCTATTATCTCCTCCATCCACCTAATGTTGGGTGTGTTTTGCTCCGGCACCTGTACAAATGGTCCTTTAAATTGGTCCATATTGTTAGCAAATAATGCGAAAACAGGTTCGAACACGAGACACGATTTAACGTGGAAAAACCCTTGCGGAAAAAAACCACGGAAGACAAACACTATTGAGGAGAGTTTACAAGTAGGGATGATACATGGCTTATCTGTCTTACTTTGTCTTGTCTTACCCTACCGTCTACATAGGCTTACATATATAAAGGCGTCTCACGCACCCGTACTTGGTTGCGTTACCAAGGTGGGACTAAACTGTGCACTTTCTGAGAGAAACCACAGCACAATGGGCCTCCGCTTCGCTCTGGCCCAAGCCTGGCCTATATCGGCTCAATCATCAAACGACATAAAGTCGCAATATCAGTCATGGCATAAATATCCAGTGAAGAACTCAATTACTGCTCCATTCAAAACACGGTTTAGATGTAGGCATAAATGTGCAACTAACGGAGTATAAACCTCTGCAATAGACCCTGCAGTAGTGCAGTCATGAGTGGACGTCTCCACCTTGGACAATAAAAGTATTGAATGCTGGCCAGTACAAAACATTGTAGTATCTATGCAGCAGCTTTGAACTAGATCCCTCAACACGAGCAAAGACAGCAATAAACGTACTGCTTCCGCAATACAAAACACTGTAGTATCTAGTCAAACAAAAAACATCCTCTGTTGCACTTGCAATCCTCCACCTTAAACTCAATTTGGAGCAAAACCTTCACTTTCAATGAACAAACTCCATTGGAGTAAAAAGAAACCACTAGACTGACATGAAGAATTAACTCAAAGTGATCCGATAATAATCCCAACATCTCCTCAAAATCTCAATATGTCTCAGTAGCGGAATTCATATATCATAGAAGCCATATGAAAGAAATAACCAGAAGAATATAATCTGCAGTAAATAATCTAGAAACATTACTGTGTAACTCTAGCAATAACCTGCAGCCTGGTACACTTCATGTGTACATCCAGCGAGCAACTCTGGAAACCTTCTGGTAGATCTTCACGGTGGCCGTAATACGAAAATCGATTCCGTCTTGAATTCATCGATGAATTTGATCCGACTGGCGGCGAAGAAAACTGAGACCCTAATATTTTTTAGATAATCTCGTGCCAAGCTCTGATACCACTTGTTATAAACGCGTAGCCGGATTCGGCCTAGGCTCGGGTACCTACGAGCCAGCGCGACATGAAGCCCAGGTCCAACGGAGCAAGTAGGGATGATACAAGGCTTATTTCTCTTGCCTTGTCTTGTCTTGTCTTACCCTACCGTCTACATAGGCTTACATATATATAGGCAGCTCACACGCCCATGCTTGGTTGCGTTACCAAGGTGCGACTAAACTGTGCAATCCTGAGAGAAACCACAGTATGATGGGCCTCCGCTTCGCTCCGGCCCAAGCCTGGCCTATATCGTGGATGTGAATTTGGAACATATCCAACACATATGCGCCCCTAATTAATTTATAAGCACTCGCCTTCAGCAAATCTAATGTTCTATAATGCTTGTGGTGCAGCCTGATCAGACATATCATTGATATGATTTGTTGGCGAGGCTATTCACTGTATGATTGCACTGCCGAGTTCAGGTTTTTTCTGGTAAACTCTAAGCTCATGGAAACTTCAGCTGGTGATCCTCCATTAACATACCATCGATATAGATTCAGTGTTGTTCCAATATATGAGTGTACACTTGAGGGTCTTCAAGATGCTTCCTCTGGGAGCACACCTTATATCAAAGATGGCTTGCTGTTTAGATTTGTCTTTAGCGTTTTTTCTCTGTTTATTTATGAGTGAATGAACTTTGATATTGATCCAAGGGAAAGCTTGCTAATCTCAACAGATCAAAATTACTAAACCATATCAGATATTATTTCATTGTTTTCTCAAATTTTTATAATTAACAAACACTTAAAACTAAGGTTTAAACCATTCTCATATGTAGCATAATTGTTATGAAATCGTACCATCTCAATCAACCATCACATTGGTTCATAGTTTATAAAAAACTCTCTTAAATCCCGCGGCAACGCGCGGGGAATCACCTAGTATAATAGGAAGCTAAACCCTGAATGGCCATTTATCATCACATTGATCCCCGACTCTGCGGTATGTGTCCAAGAGCTAGAAACATTTTTGTTCCATCTGATAACATAAAAAAAAAACTCGACCTGCAAGGGGCAAGCCGCCCCCGGGCATTGCATTTAAGAAGAAGACCTTCTCACGCAGGTCGAGAAAACCCCCGAACCTTTACCCCACCCTTACATAGGGGCCCGTAACCCTTGTGAGACGACCCACCGGGCTGATGGCTGCTGCAACTACCCCCGGTAGGAGTGCCCAAACCAACCACGGCTACAACCTGGGCCGGGCCTTGACCTATGCTTTGATGTGGTGACAAACGAGAGGATTTTTTAACCCCAGCCTGAAATTCGCTCCCACAGGGAGTCGAACCCAGGACCTGAGGAGTGCTACTGAGGCCATCTAACCAACTCAGCTAGAGGCCCTTTCGCCCATCTGATAACATAAAGGGTGGTATTTTTTTTTAACAATCCAAATATGGATTTCGGATTTCCATATGCCTTTGTGTATAGATGCAGCAAAGTTAGCTGTTGGCTCAGATTATTGGGCACATACAACCTCTGTTCTGTTTTATATGACGCTCGCTGGTTTAAATTTGAGCTAAGTAGCGTCAACGACTTAGATCCTGATTAGATCTACTTATAAGTTATAACAAAATCACCAGCTCATGATTGTAACAATCCCAAACAACCTCCCTCTGGCTTTTACCAGCTTGTGGATCACAAAAATACCAAAATGCACATTGTTTTTGCAATGGAAATTATTACTTCCAAGTACCATTAATTAACCTACCGAGCAGCCCCCACTAAAGGAATTTTAGACTATTGATATTCAAAAGCAGCTATCCAACACTCCATAACACAAAGATACAAATAACCCTCTAGCTTTCTAACAAGACCTTAGATCATATGGACGTAAAGGGCAAGATCTAGCCCTTGCATTAGGGTCCAAGGAGAAAAAACTTTGGTGGACTGCATTCTTTATGCAGATCTGTTTGTTTGTACAACACAACTATATGTGTTCATTTAGATTCGAGGAAATTCAGCTACTAGTTGGTGTGGTTCACTAGAATGATGTTGTGCTTATATGGTTTGGCCTAGGTGTTCTTGACTATATCTAGTAGTTTTTTTGTTTCTCCAACAATGATTAATAGCGTCAATGCCTCAATGAAATTCATAGCTGATCTCCTCTGGATTGTTGTGTGGGATTTATCCTTGTGCCTTATATTTTTTACAGTCTTTTTCCTGCTCATATACGAATGCAACTATAAGAATCTTGAATGATTCTTTGACAGATGTTGCCATGTATTTTGTGTGTTATTAATTATGAGTCACGTTCTCCAGACATGTATTATGTTTTTACTTTTATAGTGGTAAATGTTGATCACTACTTTGAGATATCACATATATGCATTGTATTTGTTGCGTTTTCTTCGCATTGTTGCACTTCGATCTCTTGCAACAACTGTCTGACTACTTCATTGTTCTAGCTGTTACAAAACCACTAGTTAGGGCTCTTTTTGGTAAAGCTTCTCCTGCTTTTGATTCTCTGTGAAAAGTGTGATTCTATGTCTAAAACTGCTTATCTATGATAAACACCGAAGGAAGTGATTTGGTACAATAAGTGAGCTAGGAGAAGCTATTTTTTAGCTCATAGCATCTTAGTCCATTTTAGATAAATCTTTTGACGTAATAGTCACGAGAACAGCTGTGAAGCTCTACCGAACATCCCTTAATTTATTTTTCACTTATAGCCTATCACCCGTACATGCTTGCTGGTATTTGTTCTGGGTCAGATATCTGGTGTAACTATCTAGCGTTATCTAATGGATTAAACGTCTTTCTTTTTGCTATAGTTCCTGCCCTTAGTTTTGTTGTACTGCTCGTAGGTTACTCTTTCCAATACAGGGACCTATCACTGCTGTTATGTCCAGGAGTAGTTAAGATGGTGAAGTTCACAGCAGAAGAGCTCCGGAAAATGATTGATAATAAAAATAATAACAATCGCAAAATGTCCGCTCATGTGGACCAAGGTATGTGCCAGAAGAGTCATACATTGCATCTATATTAGTTTGAAATTGTCCAACATTATATTATCAATTTACAACTTTCCGTATTAGTTAACAACTGTATTATTCGATCTTAGCCCACCTAATTTTGGAATTTGAGTTTTTAGAGCATTCATAATGATATTTACTAGGATAAAGAAATATGTATATGTTGTTTACAATTTGCAGGAATGTCTACACTTACAGATTCCCTTGTGGAAGCTGCTAGGATTATCGCCCAGGAAATCGCTGAAAATGTTAGCAATACTGAGATTGCTGATGATTATTTACACAAGACTAAGGGTAAGGGAGATGTGAATAAGTAATCGGCGAGAGTATAGGTCCCATCTTCCACAACCACAAGCAACAATAATGTTGATGATTTTCAAAAGGATTACTATCAGAATTGAACGCAACCCTTGGGGGCTAGCTTTTTCTTCACTTATTCTGCATTACTTTACGCCTTTTCTTTTGCTTCCTTTTTCTATCTTACTAGTGCCACAGATAACTATTGTAAACTCAAAGCCTGCCGCTGTTGGGCAAGCTCTTGCATGAAACAGCTATCAAATAAATTCTCTGTTGAAGATGCATAAACCACGACACATGTTAGCTGATGCAAAACAAGTACAGATCAGGATAGCAAAACAATGCATACGCGCAGCGCTTTCAAAGGTTCATCTCGATCTGGTGAGAAATATGGCGCAACATAGCAAAAGAAGCCACAGTTGTCCTATACAGATCACATTTTCTAACGGCTAGCACAAAAATTGAAAACTAGCAGCTAGTTGTTTGATAGGGCATTGCATACATGCGCAACATATTGAACAAACTCCGAGCAAGTAGCTAGGAAGCCTAGTAAGACAAAGTCCTCAGTAACCACATTTTACTAATCTATATTCAACTAGTCAATTCGCTCGTCACCATTGGCATTTGCAGCATTGCAGAGGTCACCTTTTAAATGGTTGAAGAAAAATAATTTCGGTCCTGACTCCTGAGCAACGATGTTGGGGTGTGTAACATCAGGCAACAACCTAGAGACAGTAGTATACTATTACACAACCTACTCTTTCCTAATATTTCGCACCATGATATGCTTACCCACAGTGGGCTTCAAAACCAGGTAATAGCAATAAATACAAGTTGTATTACCCGGTAGTAATCATTGTGCAACCAATAAGTAGTAAATACCAGGCAATAGCACTATGACCTGGTAGCAAGGAATTAAAAAAATCAATGAGACTTCTTGTCCTGATATTCCACTCTCTCGCATGCTGTTGCCAAGAAAGGATTGCATGGCTCGAATACTTCATACTGCTATGGGACCCATCTTATTACCTACTTTTAGCAGCACACACTTGAAAAAAATTTACAACTACTACCTACTTTTGCTGGATCCCACCTTATTTACCGGTTAGTAAAAATACATTGCTGGTGCCTGAGTTGGAGTGCATAGATAGTCCACTGTAGCATCCAAACAGAGAAGAACCAAGAGGTCACTGTGTGCTGAATGAAGGTGGCGTGATTCTAGCAATGCATGAATGCAACATGTCCTCCCAGTAGTCACAATTCTGAATCATAAGAAGGCACAAATGCAGAAAAATTTGCAGTGAATCAAATAAATAGAGGTTTGAATATAAGGAGCAAGTGGTATATGACCCAAAACTTTGATTACAGAATCAAGTCTTCCCCTAGAACACAAAAAAGGAGGAGGAAAAGATAACTGGAAAAAGCATCCATGGTATGGATCCCTAATATCCAAGGCACTGAAAGTGTTCCCTGTCAAAAACGTTCCAGAAGACTAAAAATTCAGATGAATAAAGAGCTAGTGATTGAATTGTATCATCTAGGCAGTGATCAAACAGAACATATGCTCAGGATAACAGGAACAGCCAACATTACCAAACCAAGAAGTTTTTAACTAGTAATAAGGGGTTCAGCTACATGTGATACAGTACAAAAGTCCATACATAATGTCTGTGTATAAGAAACAATCATACCAAAGCATATAACAAAAACCGAATCAAAAGCAAGAAAAGTAGGCTGCTCATCACACTATCAAGATAAAAATAAAGTCCGTTCAAGTCAAATTCAGAGTTGCGGTATGCTTTACAGTTGCAACTTTGGATGGTTTCTACATGAGTGAATTCATATGTTGTGATCCATAATAAACATGCAATATTATTATTGTAGGAACAGTTAACCCAACTATCACACAACGAGCAGTGATATTAAAAGAAAGATAGAGTAATTAACAAATCATAAGAGATTCAGCTGAATGATGCACCTATTCAAGAGACAAGCATATGAACTTAAAAAAAAGTAACAATCTTTCTACCAATTACAACTCTTTGATTCTATAGGTGACGAAAACTTAATATGCACGAATTGTGTAGGTGACACAGACTTAGTATCAAAAGTGAACAATATCAAGATGACGCTAACTCAATACCAAAAGTGAATGATGCCGCTTTGGAAGATCAAACCAAATAGGGGCACCCAAATTAAAATCTGCATGACAGCAGCAGCTTCAGAAAACTTTTACTTGTGTAGATTCATGAAGACTTTATCTAAGTCGTCATTCAGAATAAACACGAAACATCACTTTGATCAGTTTCCAAAAAGTGACAGTCACTTTGAGGCATTGAGCCTTGTGTGGACTTCAGGGAATGACAGGTTTCGATTTGTAATAACAACAATTAATACTATGACCAGACATGATGACAAGAAAATTTTATATTCTAATATGAGTTAGTTTACCCATTCTGAGGATTCAAGGAACATAGCCCATGATGAAAAGGAAGCAATCTTCACACAAAATACATTTGCCAAGTACTGTTTTAGTCTAGCTTTCTCATCGGAAATTCAAAAGAGTAGCAGACATAAGAATCTCTCATTTTCTTGAACAAAACATAACTGCTAATGCTAACATCAAGCAATATCCAATTTTTCAACTACAAAAGGACACCGATCAAGTTATCTATTATAATAGGACAAATTTCAGGACTGACTGAATTCAGACACTCACAAGTCACAATTGAGTCATTTTAATGGCCGAGCTGTGGCAAAAGTGTGATAAGAGTGTGCTCAGTTACTGATACTGCTGAATTTTTGGGGACTATCCAACATTACACGCCAAAATTCAACGAAAATACCACGTCTACTTCATATAGTGAAAACAACCTCATCATTGAGCCAAATTGGCTTGTGAAGCTGATGGTGGAACATACTACATACTTGCCAGATTATCCAAAGCTCAGTCTGAGCCTCCAGTTGGAGCGGCGAAGTAGGCCAAGATTGGGTCCCCGTACTCCATGCCATCATCCGTCAACAGGGGGTCCAGCTTGCCGGTGTCCATATGGCAGGAGAAGCGCCCGCATCCCAGGGTCCTGATGAACACCCTCCCAGTGCGCCCCGGGTCAATGTCACTGATCCAGTAGGAGAAGTGGGACACTCGAAGCGGGTGCTCCGGCAGGCCGGGCACGGCGTCGAGCACGTTGCGCAGGCACATCTCCCTCTCCAGCACCCAACCGTCTTGGCTTCCCGTCCCACGCAGGGCCCGCACAGCGAGCCTCAGAGCCTTATGCTCCACCGTGGCGACGCACAGGCGCCCATCCGGCGCCTCCCCGACGCGGTACTTGGGGTGGCCGAGGTCCTCCCAGATGAAGTCCGGCACCCGCATGAGGGAGAACGCCATGGTGGCCGCGTCCAGCGCCAGCGCGAATTGGCAGCCGCAGATGTGCCAATAGATGCTGCCGGCGGCGTGCACACATCGCTGCTCCAGCCAGAAGGGGTCGAATTCGATCTTCACCTCCCCGCACCGTGGCAGCGCGCGCCAGCTGCAGCCGTTGTCGCGGAACGACGCGACCCAGGCGCGAGGGCGCTCGACGTCGACGGTGACGCAGACGGCGTCGAACTCGAAGCGGCGGCCGGCGGCGCGGGAGAGGATCGCGGGGGCGAAGAACGCGCCGTTGTCTGACGCCGCGGTGGCCGGGAGCGGTGGGAGCAGCGAGTGGCGGCGGGAGACGGGGTCACAGACGAGGAAGCAGGGGGCGCCGTCGAGGGTGGACTGGCGGAGGAGGACGAGGCCGAGGTAGGAGTCGGCGAGGCTGAAGCCGAAGGAGACGTCGACGGGGAGGAAATCGAGGGAGAGGCGCGTGGAGGAGGCGGCGAGGGGCTCGAACCGGACGCCGGGCTCGGTGCGGGTCGGGTACATGATGCCGGCGGCGTCCTTCGTCATTCCGGGGTGGTGGAAGTGGCCGAGGAGGCGGGGATAGGCAGCGGTGCCGGCGGCGGCGGCGGAGGAGGAGCTCAGAAGGCGGCGGCAGGCGGCGGCGGCGGCGCGGCGGGTGGCCATGGTCGGCGGCGCCGGAGGAAGATGGGGTTTTGGTGCTTCGTTTCTGCTTACCAATGCGTAACAAACAGCGGAAGAGGGTTTAGCAGTAGGTGCCCGACAGCTGGCGGCCGCATTGTCTGCTTGCCAAGACACTGTGCTATGCGGAGCATTCTAGCTTTCTATCATATTTTGAGCAGATAAATAAGTTTGAAACTTTCGATCTGAAGGTTTTTTGAATAACTTTCTTACAAAAAAAAGTGAAATAATTGGGAATTTTTTGTAAATGAACAATTTGGTCCACTTTTAAAGTTGAACACACCGGGGTAGTAGAAATGAAACAATACTATTGTCTTGAAATATAAACATTATATGGCAGTCTTGTTCTTAACAAACTTATATACAAACAAATGTTCTTCTTTAGATAGGGGAGTACCAGATTCTAGATGGCAACATATGTGACCAGTGACCGTGCCCAAACTAGATTTCACAAGGTACCGTGAGTGAGCAATATTTTATATATTACAGCTAAATATTCCATAGAAACCTGTTTGTGCACATATGTTGCCGTAACAAACAACACTAGTTAACTCATACTCCCTCCGTCCCGAAAAAAGTCATTTTAGAAATTTTAGGAGAGACTAACGAGATAGTAAAATGACCTAATTGTCCTTAATTATTAGTCATATTTGACATTAATTGGTTGTTGCATACACATGCACCTAATAAATATAAATATAGTAGAATAACTTGTTTTTTGATAAATTTTGAATTCTAGAATGTCTTATTTTTTTAGGACAGAGAGAGCATTGTATCATGGACTGCTTCTGCATATTTAACAATGGTGTAAACTAGTTAAAACAAAATCATGCATCCAGGAGTAGTTCACTTTCATATTCGTGTAATCTTATCACAGAAGGGCAGAGTTTAGCTGTGCCCACATGTAAACAGATATATGCCATTGCCTGCCAGTTGTTGTGCTGCGATATGGAATATGGAAAAACCCTTTCACTCAGATTTGACTAGTTGAGCAAATTACTGAATTATTATGGCTTCAGATGTGCAAATTCAAGCCACGGACTATGAGGTGACACAGAAATCAAACGGACAAGACAACATCAGAGCCAAACTGGATGAACACCACTCATTACACGCAAAATTGGGACCGGTTACAAATCGGCCTGATGCAAAATGCCATGCTGTCTGTGTTCATACTACCATCCAGTCCGAAGCGTGCTTTGATTACAAGGCAACAGCATTATGTAATAGGTGTGCCATTCTTGTAGAGGACGGTGTACACTAATAGAATCCCATAGTGCCACTAATTCTTGACAGTCCGTTTCAACAATCACCTTTGATAATCCAAAATCCATAATCATTTGCGCCGCATCACGAAAAGCAAAAGCTTCAGCAGTAAGAGCATCAGATATGAACCCATAATGTTTACATTTGGCTGCTATGAATTGACCTTGTGCATTACGTAGAACCACTCCTGAGGCACTTTGATAAGATTCAGCTCTAAAAGCTGCATCAAAATTCACCTTTATGACCCCATCAGGAGGACACCAATGAGCTTTCTTTATTTGCATCTTCAGAGTGTATGCTTGATATATAGAAATTGAGGTTTTTCCATGCATCCTCTTGTTTCTTGCTGTCCATAATGCCCACATAGCACATAATATGTAGCCACAACTCTCCTGTGAACAAAATGCAGAATCAAGGAGGTCCTGACACCATGTAATTGGGTGCAACATTGGTAATTTAATACCATACATGTTTTTAAAAGATTTCCAGAAAGCTCGGGCCAAGGTGGATATGTTTTCGTTCATCGGGTTGTATGAATCCGTTCGTCGTGTTGGATCTGCTCGTAGGGTTAGATATTCTGTAGCATGGGCGAACACGGGTAGCAGCTTTTGAGTTTTGCGGTCTCTTGCGAGTGCTTGTTGCCTCTTTGCCCTCAATCTCCCTTTTCTCATGTTTTCAGTATGGACGAAGACCATTGGCGACGGCGCTCACGATCCCCACCTTCGAGGACGAGCTCAAGCACCCCACCGACCCCTTCCCACAAGAAGCAAAGAAACGAAGGACCAAGACTGAACATGCGCGAGGTAATAAGTACAACCAAAGCCCCAGTTTTTATTGCATATTTCTCAATAATGAACCTCTGTTTGTTTGTTTCCCATGGGCAAGTTCACTCTGAATTTATTTAGGGGTTTTGGTGCTTCGTTTCTGCTTACCAATGCGTAACAAACAGCGGAAGAGGGTTTAGCAGTAGGTGCCCGACAGCTGGCGGCCGCATTGTCTGCTTGCCAAGACACTGTGCTATGCGGAGCATTCTAGCTTTCTATCATATTTTGAGCAGATAAATAAGTTTGAAACTTTCGATCTGAAGGTTTTTTGAATAACTTTCTTACAAAAAAAAGTGAAATAATTGGGAATTTTTTGTAAATGAACAATTTGGTCCACTTTTAAAGTTGAACACACCGGGGTAGTAGAAATGAAACAATACTATTGTCTTGAAATATAAACATTATATGGCAGTCTTGTTCTTAACAAACTTATATACAAACAAATGTTCTTCTTTAGATAGGGGAGTACCAGATTCTAGCCAACGATCACACCAAATCATAAGAGATTCAGCTGAATGATGTCCCTATTCAAGAAACAAGCATATGAAAATAAAAAAAACTTAACAATATTTCTACCAATTACAATTCTTTGATTTTATAGGTGACGAAAGCTCAATATGCAGGAATTGTGTAGGTGACACAAACTTAAAATCAAAAGCGAACAATGTCAAGGTGACGCTAACTCAATACCGAAAGTGAATGATGTCGCTTTGGAAGATCAAAACAAAAGGGGGCACCCATTCCAGAATTTGAAATTAAAATCTGCATGACAGCAGCAGCTTCAGAAAACTTTTACTTGTGTAGATTCATGAAGACTTTATCTAAGTCGTCATTCAGAATAAACACGAAACATCACTTTGATCAGTTTCCAAAAAGTGACAGTCACTTTGAGGCATTGAGCCTTGTGTGGACTTCAGGGAATGACAGGTTTCGATTTGTAATAACAACAATTAATACTATGACCAGACATGATGACAAGAAAATTTTATATTCTAATATGAGTTAGTTTACCCATTCTGAGGATTCAAGGAACATAGCCCATGATGAAAAGGAAGCAATCTTCACACAAAATACATTTGCCAAGTACTGTTTTAGTCTAGCTTTCTCATGGGAAATTCAAAAGAGCAGCAGACATAAGAATCTCTCATTTTCTTGAACAAAACATAACTGCTAATGCTAACATCAAGCAATATCCAATTTTTCAACTACAAAAGGACACCGATCAAGTTGTCTATTATAATTGGACAAATTTCAGGACTGACTGAATTCAGACACTCACAAGTCACAATTGAGTCATTTTAATGGCCGAGCTGTGGCAAAAGTGTGATAAGAGTGTGCTCAGTTACTGATACTGCTGAATTTTTGGGGACTATCCAACATTACACGCCAAAATTCAACGAAAATACCACGTCTACTTCATATAGTGAAAACAACCTCATCATTGAGCCAATTGGGACCGGTTACAAATCGGCCTGATGCAAAATGCCATGCTGTCTGTGTTCATACTACCATCCAGTCCGAAGCGTGCTTTGATTACAAGGCAACAGCATTATGTAATAGGTGTGCCATTCTTGTAGAGGACGGTGTACACTAATAGAATCCCATAGTGCCACTAATTCTTGACAGTCCGTTTCAACAATCACCTTTGATAATCCAAAATCCATAATCATTTGCGCCGCATCACGAAAAGCAAAAGCTTCAGCAGTAAGAGCATCAGATATGAACCCATAATGTTTACATTTGGCTGCTATGAATTGACCTTGTGCATTACGTAGAACCACTCCTGAGGCACTTTGATAAGATTCAGCTCTAAAAGCTGCATCAAAATTCACCTTTATGACCCCATCAGGAGGACACCAATGAGCTTTCTTTATTTGCATCTTCAGAGTGTATGCTTGATATATAGAAATTGAGGTTTTTCCATGCATCCTCTTGTTTCTTGCTGTCCATAATGCCCACATAGCACATAATATGTAGCCACAACTCTCCTGTGAACAAAATGCAGAATCAAGGAGGTCCTGACACCATGTAATTGGGTGCAACATTGGTAATTTAATACCATACATGTTTTTAAAAGATTTCCAGAAAGCTCGGGCCAAGGTGGATATGTTTTCGTTCATCGGGTTGTATGAATCCGTTCGTCGTGTTGGATCTGCTCGTAGGGTTAGATATTCTGTAGCATGGGCGAACACGGGTAGCAGCTTTTGAGTTTTGCGGTCTCTTGCGAGTGCTTGTTGCCTCTTTGCCCTCAATCTCCCTTTTCTCATGTTTTCAGTATGGACGAAGACCATTGGCGACGGCGCTCACGATCCCCACCTTCGAGGACGAGCTCAAGCACCCCACCGACCCCTTCCCACAAGAAGCAAAGAAACGAAGGACCAAGACTGAACATGCGCGAGGTAATAAGTACAACCAAAGCCCCAGTTTTTATTGCATATTTCTCAATAATGAACCTCTGTTTGTTTGTTTCCCATGGGCAAGTTCACTCTGAATTTATTTAGGGGTTTTGGTGCTTCGTTTCTGCTTACCAATGCGTAACAAACAGCGGAAGAGGGTTTAGCAGTAGGTGCCCGACAGCTGGCGGCCGCATTGTCTGCTTGCCAAGACACTGTGCTATGCGGAGCATTCTAGCTTTCTATCATATTTTGAGCAGATAAATAAGTTTGAAACTTTCGATCTGAAGGTTTTTTGAATAACTTTCTTACAAAAAAAAGTGAAATAATTGGGAATTTTTTGTAAATGAACAATTTGGTCCACTTTTAAAGTTGAACACACCGGGGTAGTAGAAATGAAACAATACTATTGTCTTGAAATATAAACATTATATGGCAGTCTTGTTCTTAACAAACTTATATACAAACAAACATTTTTCTTTAGATAGGGGAGTACCAGATTCTGGATGGCCATGAATGACCGTGCCCAAACTAGATTTCACAAGGTACCGTGAGTGAGCAATATTTTATATATTACAGCTAAATATTCCATAGAAACCTGTTTGTGCACATATGTTGCCGTAACAAACAACACTAGTTAACTCATACTCCCTCCGTCCCGAAAAAAGTCATTTTAGAAATTTTAGGAGAGACTAACGAGATAGTAAAATGACCTAATTGTCCTTAATTATTAGTCATATTTGACATTAATTGGTTGTTGCATACACATGCACCTAATAAATATAAATATAGTAGAATAACTTGTTTTTTGATAAATTTTGAATTCTAGAATGTCTTATTTTTTTAGGACAGAGAGAGCATTGTATCATGGACTGCTTCTGCATATTTAACAATGGTGTAAACTAGTTAAAACAAAATCATGCATCCAGGAGTAGTTCACTTTCATATTCGTGTAATCTTATCACAGAAGGGCAGAGTTTAGCTGTGCCCACATGTAAACAGATATATGCCATTGCCTGCCAGTTGTTGTGCTGCGATATGGAATATGGAAAAACCCTTTCACTCAGATTTGACTAGTTGAGCAAATTACTGAATTATTATGGCTTCAGATGTGCAAATTCAAGCCACGGACTATGAGGTGACACAGAAATCAAACGGACAAGACAACATCAGAGCCAAACTGGATGAACACCACTCATTACACGCAAAATTGGGACCGGTTACAAATCGGCCTGATGCAAAATGCCATGCTGTCTGTGTTCATACTACCATCCAGTCCGAAGCGTGCTTTGATTACAAGGCAACAGCATTATGTAATAGGTGTGCCATTCTTGTAGAGGACGGTGTACACTAATAGAATCCCATAGTGCCACTAATTCTTGACAGTCCGTTTCAACAATCACCTTTGATAATCCAAAATCCATAATCATTTGCGCCGCATCACGAAAAGCAAAAGCTTCAGCAGTAAGAGCATCAGATATGAACCCATAATGTTTACATTTGGCTGCTATGAATTGACCTTGTGCATTACGTAGAACCACTCCTGAGGCACTTTGATAAGATTCAGCTCTAAAAGCTGCATCAAAATTCACCTTTATGACCCCATCAGGAGGACACCAATGAGCTTTCTTTATTTGCATCTTCAGAGTGTATGCTTGATATATAGAAATTGAGGTTTTTCCATGCATCCTCTTGTTTCTTGCTGTCCATAATGCCCACATAGCACATAATATGTAGCCACAACTCTCCTGTGAACAAAATGCAGAATCAAGGAGGTCCTGACACCATGTAATTGGGTGCAACATTGGTAATTTAATACCATACATGTTTTTAAAAGATTTCCAGAAAGCTCGGGCCAAGGTGGATATGTTTTCGTTCATCGGGTTGTATGAATCCGTTCGTCGTGTTGGATCTGCTCGTAGGGTTAGATATTCTGTAGCATGGGCGAACACGGGTAGCAGCTTTTGAGTTTTGCGGTCTCTTGCGAGTGCTTGTTGCCTCTTTGCCCTCAATCTCCCTTTTCTCATGTTTTCAGTATGGACGAAGACCATTGGCGACGGCGCTCACGATCCCCACCTTCGAGGACGAGCTCAAGCACCCCACCGACCCCTTCCCACAAGAAGCAAAGAAACGAAGGACCAAGACTGAACATGCGCGAGGTAATAAGTACAACCAAAGCCCCAGTTTTTATTGCATATTTCTCAATAATGAACCTCTGTTTGTTTGTTTCCCATGGGCAAGTTCACTCTGAATTTATTTAGTTAACCACATACAGTTTGCTGGGCTGATGCTGTCTGAAACAAAACCGAACCTGTCATAGTGTCACCAATGAGCAGCTTAGAAGAGTTTGCCAAACAACAACGATATTATATAAGCTGCTGACCTGTAACATCATGTAGAAAAATACTAGTACATGTGAAGGGCGGATGCTTTGTGATGCTTTGTGAAAAGTTTTTCTTCACAAACCGAACCTGTAACATTATGTAGAAAAATACTAGTACATCATGTACAGCCCCAGTTTATTATTATTTGTAGAGCTAGAAACCAATGAGATGCTTTGTTTACCATGCCGCATGGGACTAACGGGAGATGTCTGTATTCTGTAGTAGCTGCGTTGATGTAGAATTCGGATCATCATACTCGTTCAATCCATACCTCTGTTTGTTTGTTTTATGGATATTAAACTGTGTGATGCTTTGTGATGCTGCCAAACAAATCTTTACTGTCATTGTAGGCTGGATCTGAGTTTGTTTGTCAGGTTGGATTGTGGGACTGATTTTTGTTTTGTTAAATTTTGTAGTACGTGTATCCAGAGAATCTGAGTCTTGGTGATAATGAGCGACTCAAAGGGTTGAATGCTGCCCTGCGTCGTAAGTGCATACAAATTGGGGTCATCTATGACTTACTCTCTGCTGCAAAGGAGGAACGGGATCATATTGGGCAGGACAAGGGCCATAGGGCGACGGAACAATGATACTGTTAATCGTATGTTCTTTTACAGATTCATTTATTCCTGTCCTCTTTCAAACTTTTGGCTGCTTTTGATTATTGTAATTGTTGCAGGTGAACAACAAGCACTAAATGCCGTTCTGTCTGATGCAAAAGCTTTGATCGCAGAGATTAAATCAATTGGTGGTGCTGTTTTTGTGCCTCCAATGTTGGAGGGAATAGTGCTTGTGGAAGATTTTGTTCCTGTCGGCTCTATGAAGTACCTCATCAACAAGGATTATTTCTTCAAAGAAAATCTGGTAACTTCACTTATTGAAGGCCATGTTTGGTTCCAAATAAGTCACTCATTGCACCCCTACTTGAAAAAATCACCCATAGTCAAGCAATAAAAGACGTCTGCCAGGCTTTGGAGACGTTGGCTATGCATGTTTTTGCCCGCCATGGATGGAGATTTAGTAATAGGATTACGAACTAATGCTTCCTTCGTTTGTATGGTGTGGCCAACGCTTTGATTTGTGTGTGATGGGCAGACGGAAGTGCTGCTAACTCTTGTTTTTGGGCCGTAGCCATTTTGGTCAAGGCCAGATATTAATATCAAATATCCATTATCTAAAAAAAAATCTACAACCAATGTTTTTCTTATACTAAATTGTGGTACTCTTAGGAGAACGTTGCTGGCGTGGAGGAGGAGTGGCGCTCGAATTTGGAGTATATTAGCTTCCTAACCAACAGGTTGATCTTCCTGCATGAGTGTAGACGCACCGGGCGTTTTGCCTATAGAGGTGATTTAATTCTTCTTCGGTATCTCAAATCTTGTTCGGAAGAACTTATTGCTGTTTAAGATCGTTGGATTTGATTCTACACAGTCTTATTTTTTTTCCTGTGTTTCTAATCCAGTATCACCCATTTTCTCTTGGATGAATTAGATGCCTATTTAAGCTATCAGGATTTGATTCTTCCCCATTATCATTATTTTCCTGTGTTTCTAATCCAGTGCCATCCAAAATCTCTTTACCTGAATGAACTTGATGCCTGTTTAAGCTATCATGATTTGATTCTGTCCCATTCTCATTATATTCCCGTGTTCTGTGTAGGTCTTCAGCTTGAGCCGCGTCAAGCTTTTTACTCTCTGTCGAGATATCAATTAGAAAACTTCCCGGATATCTTCAAAAAGGTAGTAGAATTGGTGGGTCCTAAGCATAAGTGGGCAAGGAAAACCTTTTGAGGATGGGGGATAAGTAGTTTTGGATTTAGTAGGGATTGGGTAACTAGAAGACCTTGAACTTCCACGGTTTTTTCTTGGAACCGCGTGTACATTTGAGTTCTGAAATCACTGGACCTTGTAGAGCTTCCACGGTTTTTTTGTGGGAAACGACGTTTCCATTTGAGCACTGAAAAGACATCCTGTATCAACTTTTGGGGGCGGAAACGGCCTGTCCATAGGTGCATTTTTTTTCTTCCGGATTCTTGTTATTTTTGTTTTTTGGCCTGACTGTAAACTCTCGGATGACCACCTGACCATTGGATCAAAATCTAAAAATTTTCAGCGGATTCAACAGAGTACAAATAGTGCACCGTTTCTTTCCTTATTTTTAATCTTTTGGATTTGGATTATTTTGGACCGAGATTTAAATCGTTTTGTAACAGGCCGCTCCTTTCCGCTTGAAATCAGACTACCTCAAGCTTAAAAGCAGTCACTCTTTCCTGCACTAGATCCTGCTGTCCCAATATATCCATGGAACTCACAATTTGTATCTGTACCTTCATCACGTTCACTGCTACTGTCAGCTTGATTGTGGTCCGTATCTGTCTCTTATGCCATGCTTCCTTCAGGGCACCCACATTGGGTGACTCATAAGCTAAGTTAGATCTTGATTCTTTTTATATTTTAATGTAAGAGAAAAGTTAACTCTTCCTCAAGAGCTATACTCGTACCCACGTACCAAGATCATGTGCAGTCATCTAGCAACTAGTTCATACTGGATGCCTCTAGCTCTAAGCTTTGCGCGGCACGCTGACCCAAGTGACCCAAACTTTAGTCACCTGAAATTAGGCACTTTGACCCAAACTAAGTCACGTGAAATTAGGCCGCGGGTTGGGAGCCGCTCCTTGATGCTGAGTGCCATGGGGTCCATAGCTGCTCTGCACGGCAGTGGGGCCTTCCAAAAAGACAACTCCCAAATTCACTCAAACGAAACGCTACAGGATGCGGGACTGTGCGACGTGACCCGCACAGTCCCAATTCGGGGGTCACGTTTCTGCATCTAAACACGGCCTGGATCTTGCAGTGGATCCCTGAAAGACGTAGAAAATGGCACTAATCCGGAGAAGAATTGCAATGGCATGTTTTAGAGCAACTCCAGTGGGATGAGTAAAAATAGGCCTCTATGTTTCAGTTTGAGCGCTAGTTTTAAAAATTTAGAGGCCTAAATAAGAGATGTCCCCCAACCCAACTGACTAAACAAGCTCCTTATCCATCTGACAGTGGGCCCCATCTTCCTCCCATCTCTCTCCCGACGCCCGACGCGCCCGACGCGCCGCCGCCCTGATGCCCCCGTGCCGCCGCCCCCGCGCCGCCGGACCTCCCTCCCCGAGAGTAGCACGACCATCGCGTTCACCCGGTTCATCTGCACGACCATCGCGTTGAGCTCGAACAAGTCGTACAGCGTGTCGCGCGGCCCGCCGACGCGGTCGGTGCTCCTGGTCTGCTCGCCGCGCCCGTGGCCCTTCGACGTCGCGCGATCCACGCCGCGGACCTTGGCGTCGTCCGGAAACATGCTCAGCCGGCCGCGCGCGGATCGAGCTCTGTCTGTCATGTAGAATCGCCAAGCTTTATCTGGCGCTCAGCTTCGGCCGCCGGCCCTCCCTCCCAGAGAGTGGCAAGATCCTCGGCACCACTCAGCAGGTGAAGATTCAGGTGGCGAAGATCCATTCCATCTCAATGTTTCTTGCCCAATGTTCTTGATAATTGTTGCTCCCTCACCGCCGGCTGCTTGTTGTAATTGAGAAATTGTATGAAAAATTTGATGATTGATGGAAACAACCATTGATAAAAACTTGTAGTTCAGAAATTGTATCATCTGGTGATGCCTGAATGATACCGTGTACTTCTGATGATGCCATTTGCCATCTGAATGATAATTTATATGCTCATCTGGTGATGCCTGATAATTTGGATTGCTCATCTGGTGATGCCTGATATTGTGTACTTGATTGTATCTGTATGAAAAATACTACCTTTTTCAGTTCATATACTGTACTTGACAGGTTCTTCAACATAGCCCCTGATCGATCTTGGTTGTTCTTGTCTGTCAGACAACTAATGCAAACATCTAGTTCAGGAGCATTATTACTTTTCATCAGATGAGACGATGCGGCCATATTTCAGTACCATAGTTCAGTTCAGTACATTTTTTTATTTCTTATGTTTTTAGATTGCATTCACATGCTCCTGCAGCTTGGTTCAGGCAGCATTGTCAAAAAATTGACAGGTTCAGGCAGCATTGTCAAAAAGATTTATCACTCACACATGGGAAAAAGATTCTGCATAAATTACACAGTATACAGGGCCCCCCTGAAGTAGAAGCAAAAAGATTCTGAAGATTTATTCAGACAATAGAAGGCTCCATGAACAGAACTTGTAGCAGCAGAGTTTAATGAAACTTTGTGGATTCTATTGGTTTATATTTAAAGCTGGAGCTATTGGATAGTATGGAGCATTCAGAAACAGTGCAGGTTTTTTTTGGGTGTAAACAGTGCAGGTTCAGGAGCATTATTGCAGGTTTTTGGTGTAAAATTCATCATATTTCTTATAGACAGGATTTCAAGCTGGAACTGAAAAAATTGTGTCCGAAGCCTGAACTTTCTCTGCAGCTTCAGGTGCATCAAGAGAAGCCTCCTACAGGACTGAAGGATTGTGCAGTCCTTCTGTAAAATTATTTCAGTTTACCTGATTTTCTGTCATGGTTTTGTGGTTACCAGATTGCTGAACATAACAGTAGCTTCAGAATTTCATACAACAGAGCAGTAATTTCACACAGTCTAAACAAAGCAGCTTGCAGGAGGCTTAGGATCAGATAATGCAATAGCTAGATAATTCACCAGTGATTAAAACCGGAAGAACAGCAAAGCATAAATCTTCCAGCTCATCTTTCAAAATGACCAGCACACATATCTGTCAAAAAAACACACATACACAACACCAGAGCACGGCTGCAGCCTTCCAGAGCCAGACAGAAAAACTTGGACAGATCCACTACATAAATTAAATTACACAAGACACAATGGAAAACAGCAGCATCACTACATTTCAAGAAGCAGCATTTTCAAGCAGCATTACATAAATTACCATCCAAGCAATATTCAGGAGTATGCCGACCAATAAATTACATAGAGTACTTGGTCCACCAATAAATTACCATCCAAGCAATATTCAGGAGTATGCCGACCAATAAATTACATAGAGTACTTGGTCCACCAATAAATTACCATCCAAGCAATATTCAGGAGTATGCCGACCAATAAATTACATAGAGTACTTGGTCCACCAATAAATTACCATCCAAGCAATATTCAGGAGTATGCCGACCAATAAATTACATAGAGTACTTGGTCCACCAATAAATTACCATCCAAGCAATATTCAGGAGTATGCCGACCAATAAATTACATAGAGTACTTGGTCCACCAATAAATTACCATCCAAGCAATATTCAGGAGTATGCCGACCAATAAATTACATAGAGTACTTGGTCCACCAATAAATTACCATCCAAGCAATATTCAGGAGTATGCCGACCAATAAATTACATAGAGTACTTGGTCCACCAATAAATTACCATCCAAGCAATATTCAGGAGTATGCCGACCAATAAATTACATAGAGTACTTGGTCCACCAATAAATTACCATCCAAGCAATATTCAGGAGTATGCCGACCAATAAATTACATAGAGTACTTGGTCCACCAATAAATTACCATCCAAGCAATATTCAGGAGTATGCCGACCAATAAATTACATAGAGTACTTGGTCCACCAATAAATTACCATCCAAGCAATATTCAGGAGTATGCCGACCAATAAATTACATAGAGTACTTGGTCCACCAATAAATTACCATCCAAGCAATATTCAGGAGTATGCCGACCAATAAATTACATAGAGTACTTGGTCCACCAATAAATTACCATCCAAGCAATATTCAGGAGTATGCCGACCAATAAATTACATAGAGTACTTGGTCCACCAATAAATTACCATCCAAGCAATATTCAGGAGTATGCCGACCAATAAATTACATAGAGTACTTGGTCCACCAATAAATTACCATCCAAGCAATATTCAGGAGTATGCCGACCAATAAATTACATAGAGTACTTGGTCCACCAATAAATTACCATCCAAGCAATATTCAGGAGTATGCCGACCAATAAATTACATAGAGTACTTGGTCCACCAATAAATTACCATCCAAGCAATATTCAGGAGTATGCCGACCAATAAATTACATAGAGTACTTGGTCCACCAATAAATTACCATCCAAGCAATATTCAGGAGTATGCCGACCAATAAATTACATAGAGTACTTGGTCCACCAATAAATTACCATCCAAGCAATATTCAGGAGTATGCCGACCAATAAATTACATAGAGTACTTGGTCCACCAATAAATTACCATCCAAGCAATATTCAGGAGTATGCCGACCAATAAATTACATAGAGTACTTGGTCCACCAATAAATTACCATCCAAGCAATATTCAGGAGTATGCCGACCAATAAATTACATAGAGTACTTGGTCCACCAATAAATTACCATCCAAGCAATATTCAGGAGTATGCCGACCAATAAATTACATAGAGTACTTGGTCCACCAATAAATTACCATCCAAGCAATATTCAGGAGTATGCCGACCAATAAATTACATAGAGTACTTGGTCCACCAATAAATTACCATCCAAGCAATATTCAGGAGTATGCCGACCAATAAATTACATAGAGTACTTGGTCCACCAATAAATTACCATCCAAGCAATATTCAGGAGTATGCCGACCAATAAATTACATAGAGTACTTGGTCCACCAATAAATTACCATCCAAGCAATATTCAGGAGTATGCCGACCAATAAATTACATAGAGTACTTGGTCCACCAATAAATTACCATCCAAGCAATATTCAGGAGTATGCCGACCAATAAATTACATAGAGTACTTGGTCCACCAATAAATTACCATCCAAGCAATATTCAGGAGTATGCCGACCAATAAATTACATAGAGTACTTGGTCCACCAATAAATTACCATCCAAGCAATATTCAGGAGTATGCCGACCAATAAATTACATAGAGTACTTGGTCCACCAATAAATTACCATCCAAGCAATATTCAGGAGTATGCCGACCAATAAATTACATAGAGTACTTGGTCCACCAATAAATTACCATCCAAGCAATATTCAGGAGTATGCCGACCAATAAATTACATAGAGTACTTGGTCCACCAATAAATTACCATCCAAGCAATATTCAGGAGTATGCCGACCAATAAATTACATAGAGTACTTGGTCCACCAATAAATTACCATCCAAGCAATATTCAGGAGTATGCCGACCAATAAATTACATAGAGTACTTGGTCCACCAATAAATTACCATCCAAGCAATATTCAGGAGTATGCCGACCAATAAATTACATAGAGTACTTGGTCCACCAATAAATTACCATCCAAGCAATATTCAGGAGTATGCCGACCAATAAATTACATAGAGTACTTGGTCCACCAATAAATTACCATCCAAGCAATATTCAGGAGTATGCCGACCAATAAATTACATAGAGTACTTGGTCCACCAATAAATTACCATCCAAGCAATATTCAGGAGTATGCCGACCAATAAATTACATAGAGTACTTGGTCCACCAATAAATTACCATCCAAGCAATATTCAGGAGTATGCCGACCAATAAATTACATAGAGTACTTGGTCCACCAATAAATTACCATCCAAGCAATATTCAGGAGTATGCCGACCAATAAATTACATAGAGTACTTGGTCCACCAATAAATTACCATCCACTTCTAAATTTACTGTGCAAAAAGAAGATTCTCCATCACATCAAAATGTCATAACATGCATGGAGTACTAAATGTAGATAAAATCAAAATCAAAAACTAAGACCTTGGCGTCGTCCGGAAACATGCTCAGCCGGCCGCGCGCGGATCGAGCTCTGTCTGTCATGTAGAATCGCCAAGCTTTATCTGGCGCTCAGCTTCGGCCGCCGGCCCTCCCTCCCAGAGAGTGGCAAGATCCTCGGCACCACTCAGCAGGTGAAGATTCAGGTGGCGAAGATCCATTCCATCTCAATGTTTCTTGCCCAATGTTCTTGATAATTGTTGCTCCCTCACCGCCGGCTGCTTGTTGTAATTGAGAAATTGTATGAAAAATTTGATGATTGATGGAAACAACCATTGATAAAAACTTGTAGTTCAGAAATTGTATCATCTGGTGATGCCTGAATGATACCGTGTACTTCTGATGATGCCATTTGCCATCTGAATGATAATTTATATGCTCATCTGGTGATGCCTGATAATTTGGATTGCTCATCTGGTGATGCCTGATATTGTGTACTTGATTGTATCTGTATGAAAAATACTACCTTTTTCAGTTCATATACTGTACTTGACAGGTTCTTCAACATAGCCCCTGATCGATCTTGGTTGTTCTTGTCTGTCAGACAACTAATGCAAACATCTAGTTCAGGAGCATTATTACTTTTCATCAGATGAGACGATGCGGCCATATTTCAGTACCATAGTTCAGTTCAGTACATTTTTTTATTTCTTATGTTTTTAGATTGCATTCACATGCTCCTGCAGCTTGGTTCAGGCAGCATTGTCAAAAAATTGACAGGTTCAGGCAGCATTGTCAAAAAGATTTATCACTCACACATGGGAAAAAGATTCTGCATAAATTACACAGTATACAGGGCCCCCCTGAAGTAGAAGCAAAAAGATTCTGAAGATTTATTCAGACAATAGAAGGCTCCATGAACAGAACTTGTAGCAGCAGAGTTTAATGAAACTTTGTGGATTCTATTGGTTTATATTTAAAGCTGGAGCTATTGGATAGTATGGAGCATTCAGAAACAGTGCAGGTTTTTTTTGGGTGTAAACAGTGCAGGTTCAGGAGCATTATTGCAGGTTTTTGGTGTAAAATTCATCATATTTCTTATAGACAGGATTTCAAGCTGGAACTGAAAAAATTGTGTCCGAAGCCTGAACTTTCTCTGCAGCTTCAGGTGCATCAAGAGAAGCCTCCTACAGGACTGAAGGATTGTGCAGTCCTTCTGTAAAATTATTTCAGTTTACCTGATTTTCTGTCATGGTTTTGTGGTTACCAGATTGCTGAACATAACAGTAGCTTCAGAATTTCATACAACAGAGCAGTAATTTCACACAGTCTAAACAAAGCAGCTTGCAGGAGGCTTAGGATCAGATAATGCAATAGCTAGATAATTCACCAGTGATTAAAACCGGAAGAACAGCAAAGCATAAATCTTCCAGCTCATCTTTCAAAATGACCAGCACACATATCTGTCAAAAAAACACACATACACAACACCAGAGCACGGCTGCAGCCTTCCAGAGCCAGACAGAAAAACTTGGACAGATCCACTACATAAATTAAATTACACAAGACACAATGGAAAACAGCAGCATCACTACATTTCAAGAAGCAGCATTTTCAAGCAGCATTACATAAATTACCATCCAAGCAATATTCAGGAGTATGCCGACCAATAAATTACATAGAGTACTTGGTCCACCAATAAATTACCATCCAAGCAATATTCAGGAGTATGCCGACCAATAAATTACATAGAGTACTTGGTCCACCAATAAATTACCATCCAAGCAATATTCAGGAGTATGCCGACCAATAAATTACATAGATTCAAGCAGCATTACATAAATTACCATCCAAGCAATATTCAGGAGTATGCCGACCAATAAATTACATAGAGTACTTGGTCCACCAATAAATTACCATCCAAGCAATATTCAGGAGTATGCAAGGAAATAAACTTTCCTATCAGCTCCTAACTAGAACCACCTGCACAACAGTTCTCAATGGCAACTGATTAACAGATGAATAACAGAATCTCCAGCAGATGTTGTATACTGAACTCTCCTATAAATCTCCAGGCAGCATCACCAGTGATCAAAATTGAAAAACTCAAGCTCGCCATTCTTGAGACGAAACAATGGAAAGGTAGGTAATCCCTGTGCACGAATTCAGTCAAGTTTCTCCAAATTCACTTTCAAAATCCTCTCTTTTTTTTCTCTATATCGCTGCAATACTGCATGGCCTCCCCGCCAACCCTACTGCATGGCCGCCGGCGCAGACCTTGGCTCTCCCCGCCGGAGATGTCGGAGTTGGTGGGTAGTGTAAAATGAGGGGTATAGAGGTCATTTCTCTTCCCTGTTATTTTTTGAGTTTGAATGCTCCCAGGACCTTATATTTTGGGACGGAGGGAGTACACAGTTTTGTTGTACTCTACGAGATGAACATTTGGAGCCTAATTAATAAATTTTTGGACAATTTTTCGCACATACAAACGAAACGCTACAGGATGCGGGACTGTGCGACGTGACCCGCACAGTCCCAATTCGGGGGTCACGTTTCTGCATCTAAACACGGCCTGGATCTTGCAGTGGATCCCTGAAAGACGTAGAAAATGGCACTAATCCGGAGAAGAATTGCAATGGCATGTTTTAGAGCAACTCCAGTGGGATGAGTAAAAATAGGCCTCTATGTTTCAGTTTGAGCGCTAGTTTTAAAAATTTAGAGGCCTAAATAAGAGATGTCCCCCAACCCAACTGACTAAACAAGCTCCTTATCCATCTGACAGTGGGCCCCATCTTCCTCCCATCTCTCTCCCGACGCCCGACGCGCCCGACGCGCCGCCCGGAGCGACAGACGTGGGGGGCGTCGGGCGTCGGGGGAGACGTGATAGAGGGCCTCCAGTTCTAGGGGCTGTGGACCAAAATTTGGTCGCCTCCATAAAATGGTAGCCCGATTAGAGGCCCGGTTGGAGTCGGTTTTTTCAACTAGGTGACTAGATGAAGGGATAGAGGCCCATTTAGGGGCCCGGCTGGAGATGCTCTTAGAATATACTTAAAGAGTAATGTCAGATTTAATGGTAGGGACTAAAAAAATAAGTTGCTATATTTCAGTCGCCTGAAAACCTGAAAAAAAAGGATTTCTGTAGAATATTGGGCAAACACCACACACCCAAGATGGGGGGGTGACCTTTCATTATATAGGCCGGATACGGCTTGGAGTACAAGTAATACAATACAAGACCATATACAACTCTATATATCTAACACCCGCCCGCAGTCGCAGGTGGACTAACGCCTAGACTGGACCTAAAATCTGTAAATAACTGTACAGGAAGACCCTTAGTCATAATATCAGCAAACTGGCGCGACGAAGGAACATGAAGAACTCGAACTTCACCCAAAGCCACCTTCTCGCGGACGAAATGAATATCAATCTCAATGTGCTTCGTTCGTCGATGACGAACCGGATTGGCAGCCATATAAACTGCACTGAAATTGTCACAGAAGACGAGCGTAGCCGTTGAGAGAGGGACATGAAGCTCTTGAAGAAGCTGTCGCAACCAGCAGCACTCAGCAACTGCATGAGCAACAACACGATATTCTGCCTCTGCACTGGAACGAGAAACTGTAGTCTGACGCTTTGACGACCAAGAGACCAATGTATCGCCAAGAAAGACACAATATCCAGAGGTAGAACGTCGAGAATCAGGGCAGCCTGCCCAATCAGCATCAGAGTATGCCGTAAGAGAGTCAATCGGACCAGTGCCAATCCGAAGACCATAGGACAGGGTACCCTTGACATAGCGCAAGATGCGCTTAAGAAACGCCAGATGAGACTCTCGAGGATCATGCATGAACAAACAGACCTGCTGAACAGCATATGCAAGATCCGGACGCGTCAGAGTGAGATACTGAAGAGCACCAGCTAAACTCCGGTAAGCAGACGCATCAATCAGGGGGGCCATAGACTCTGCATATAGCCATCCCATCATGATAATTCTGTATCATATAGCGTCTCCCTCCAGTGTGTGATGCAGGTAGTACAGTTAGTTTACCCATTTCACGACCATCTATGCAGCCACGTCCTACAGCATCAGCGATACCCTGTAGATTTTCTATTCGAAGCCGAGATTGGTTGTTGAGTATGTACCATAATCGATTTTCGTCTATACAAGCTCGGGCATCAACCTTAGCTTGAGTAGATAGAGCACCGTAACATAAATATGGGTTAGGTTGACTTTTTCTGTAGTACATGTTGTAACGGTAATAATCTTGCATTGTCATCTTCACTCTTGCCTTTTTTCCTTTTTTAGTCACTCCACTATACGGAATGCCAACTTGGAAGCCACGTTCTCCATATGGAAATAATAATGGATATTGTAATGCCATGAAAGCAGGATGTAAAGATGATATTTGTTTAAGCTGCCCAGCATGAGTCTCCACTATGATATCACGTTTGAATGTATCCAAAGAGAAGTCTCCGACAACAAGCATTGCAAGTTGATCTGTAGTAGGGAGATTATACATTATACTGAACAGGATCACCTTCTTTTGCACCAACAATTCTTATTACAAATTCTTCATCACCATGTTTTGCTAATCTGTCCCTTGCAAGCCTGAATTTTTGTGTGAAAGGATTATGTTGGTCTAACATTTTTATTAAACCCTGAATAACATTTGGATCCAAAGGATATGATGTCCTTTCATCTGGATTTAGAGCTTGTATTCTATTTCTCACTTCATTTGCAGTATCATAAATATAAAGTTGGATGAACTTAGGAGGACTGCCATCTGGTGGAAGCAAAGAGCCAATGCGATGATGTACTTGACCATTGATTTTGAAGACAGGAGGACCGCTACCATCATTCATTGAACGGTCTATATTTGCTCCCATTGATGTGAAAGCAAACAAGCAATTGTATTGCCGTATGTTTTTCATAAATTTGTTACATTCCACTCCACCATTGAATCTTGCAAGGGAAGCCAACGGTTCAGGCCGTGGTTTGAATGGTGGTATGACCACTTTACCACCTTTACAGCAGTTGTTAAATATTATTTTCCCTTCACGTGATGAAGAATCAGATTTAATTCTCTCTTGATACCAGAACACAG
>OAMR01000668.1:612728-634692 GCA_900205405.1 Echinochloa crus-galli | reverse complement strand
AGGGGACGTTCCTGGCCTGGGGTTGACCGACGAGGGCGTCGGTCTTCTAAGGGGGTGAGATTGTCACAGCCCAGGGCTTAATAGGATTGATTAGAATACTCATACCAACAAGTTACAACTTCTTTTCCGGAAGCCCATCTCGTAAAAACTCCAAAGTTAAGCGGGCTTGGCTTGGAGCGATGGGTGACCGACCGGGAAGTCATTCCCGGGTGCGCATGAGTGAGGATAAAGTGCGCGGAAAAGACGGGATAGCTGAGTCAATTATAGGGATTTTGCAACTTCTCAATAGAAATACAGAATATTCTTGCTCCAGTAAAAAATAAGAATATGCTCAAATTAACTGTCCAGACCATCTCCATCTGAAAACCAGATTAATATCTTTAGTGACACAGATGACTCCTGTCATGCTTGGTTTCATGGTAACTTATTTGTGGTTATGCACTATTGGAGAAACAAATCAGATGGATACATTATGCAAAATTTTATGATGTCCACTGTTTATTCATATACATGTAGATGCAGTACATCTCAGACAATATTGAGAAAACTGCAACGAGTGGCTATAACTCATTTGCTCTTTGGTATTCATTATTCATTTGTTTCTGCGATGCAGTTTTACTCCTTGTGATGCTGCAATTAAATGTCTAACCGTAGGACATTCATGCTAAAGCTGTCAAGAAGAGGTGTCGCACCACCAAGAAAGCATACTCACGCTCAATTGTTGGTGCCACTTTAAAAGTTTCCAAAAGAGAAGTGAGAAGCCTGACGTTGGTGTTCCTGTCAATTGTTGGTACTGCTATTTGTGAAGGGAAAAAATCTGAATATTTTAAATCGAAACGTTCTCCCCTGAGACTCCAGTTTTTTTCTATTTATTATGAAGCATTGCGCTGTCAGATGAAAATTTTAAGTTCTGTATTGGTACGTTGTTGTCTCCCCACCAAAGGCACTGAGCCAGCTATATCCTCTATTTTTCTCTATTCATTATGGAGTATTTTTCTGTTACAGGCAAAAGTGTTATTTTTAGCTAACTAGGTTCACAGAACAATTCAATTTATTTGTTCCGTGCGTGGGGAAAAATATCATTAGTATGATTGGTTGTTTTGATGTTTTTCCATCAAAGTGTTTTTTGAGTATTTCCTACCATCCAAGTTGTTGTTAATGATACTTGTCGTGGTACTTTGATGAGTTTTCATCATTTTATTTTATGATGTACAATTCTTATATGAATTAATTTGAATTTTTTGTTGACTGGATGAACGGCCTAATGATTTTCCTTCTTGTGGATTCACTATAGTCTTTACATAGACCGGTATTATTTTATTTGATCTCAATAAATATGTATCTTTCTGAAAACTAATATTTGAATGGAATATGTAATAAACCAAATGTCATAATGTCACACTTTAGTTTTTGCGAAAAACAAAAATACTAATTTTAATAGACTTCGGTGCGATCTTAAAGTCATCAAAATTAAATTTTTGTATGCCTGATTATCTTTCTTTCATGTATCGTACCCGTAGCAATGCACGGCATTTACCTAGTCGTTAACACATCGCAGCTAAGGGTGAAAATGGTACGGATATTTTCCGACCGTATCCGAGTTCGTATTCGTTTGGAGGGGTTTATATCCATCCGAATAGTTAGTATCCGTTACCGATCCGAATCCAAATAGTTAAAGTCGGATATTTTGAATGTCGATATCAATTCCTATATTATCCGTCACAAGTGAACACTATCCGTATCCGATCCGGATCCGGGAGAAATAATCCGTATCCGGTAATATCCGTCCGTATTCCGTATCTAGCAATATCCGTCCGTATTTGATGTTTTCACCCCTAATCGCACCGTAAGCGATACCGTCCCATAGAAATTCGATACCGCTCCCCACGCCCCGTTATCCAATCCCTCTCCGGGCTCCCCTCGCGATCCCCCTCCCCGCCGCCCCTCGCGACTCCCTCTCCCCGCTGCCCCTCTCCGGCTCTCCCCGCCGCCCCTCGCGCCTCCCTCCCGGCCTCTTCCCACCGCCCCTCGCGACTATAAGAGACAGTCACAGCCCAGGGCTTAATAGGATTGATAAGAATACTCATACCAACAAGTTGCAACTTCTTTTTCGGGAGCTCATCTCGAAAGAATCCGGGGTTAAGCGTGCTTGGTCTGGAGCAATTTAGGGATGGGTGACCGACCGGGAAGTCATTCCCGGGTGCGCATGAGTGAGGATAAAGTGCGCGGAAAAGACGGGTGTTGGTATGTGAGGGCAGTCTTGCGGTCCTAGCAGAGGCAGGCGTAGGTGTGCCCGGCCTCGGGGAGGCGGGACGTTAGAGCAACTCTAGCAGACCCTCTAAACAAGCCCCCTAAGTTAAATTTAGAGGGCCAAACAAAAAAGTTGAACTCCAGCAGGGCCCCTTCTTCGCCCCGTATTTTAAGGAGGCCTCCAAATTTATCCTCCCATCCTCCATTCCTGGGGGTCTCTAGGGAGGGCTCCATTTTTAGGGGTTGTTGTTGGAGTTGAAATGTTTTCAGACCCGTAAAAAATAGATGAAGCCCCCGTTTAATATTTGGAGGGGCTGATTTAAGGGCTATCGCTCGAGTTGCTCTTGCACCCGGCCTCTCCCCGCCGCCCCTCGCAACTCCCTCGGAGCAAATCGCATCGGGAGACTCCAAGAAATCTCTGTCGAGGCAGCAAGCCGGTGCATCCGAGGACTCCAGGATTTCCCCGACGAGGCGTCGAAGCAGCGGTGAGGACTCCTTTCCGTCTCCCTCTCTATCTCCCTCTTCACCTTGCATCCCGCTCCTTTCAAACGTTCCGCCAAACCCTAATCCCCCTGTGTTCTTGATTTTGATAGATTTGTGAGTGAGCAGGGGAGAAGACGACGTGCGTCCATTGGATCAGGAAGGAATCAGATTGGGAAGAAGGATCTGTAAGGTTTGTTTTTTCTTCCTTCCCCTGTGAAAGTGTGTTGAAGATGCCTGGTTCTGTACCTGTGTTGATGCCAATGCAATGCAACACTGCATCTTGTGTGAGTGTATGTGATACTTGCTTCTTGCACCGTATATGCTTGAATGATTTTTTTTTAGTATGTAAGGAGAATCTGAATGTTAAAATATTCAGAATTGAACAACGAGTTATTGATCCAAACTGTGTATTCATAGTAAACTGACAGATTGATTCATTAGTCAAATGAAGTTGGTACTCTTTTTTGTCAGATTAGTTCCAACTGTTGGATCAGTGACGTAATAAGAAAACTTGTTCATGCTGTGAGCCTGTGACATTAATGTGCACCTTCTGAATAAGACTGTTTTAGTTATTATTTTGGTAGTTAATTACCGATTTATAATGTAGCATTCTAACTTTGAAGCTGTGTTTTTCCAGTTGTGATTTTCTTGATACCTGAATGTTGGCATTCAGAGCATAAAATTTGTTTGCAGCCTTCAGCGATCTGTTTAGGTCCAACATGAATCTGTTTGGTTCTTTGATCATTAAGGTTCTGTGCTGATTCTTAATTTTCCACCTGAATTTTGGTTTCTGGCTTGAATGCTACAGCTTTCTATTTATCCACTTCTCCTATTGTGTGGTTATTACTAAATTTTCCATAGAATCTGTTTCTGGAACTTGTTCATGTGCAATTGTTGCTTGCAATGACTATTATGGCTTTGAATTGGAATCGTGATGTTGATATGAGCTGTCTCACATTCACTATATTAATATACTTATGTGCTCATCTATCTTTTGTTGTTGTTGGGGAAGGCGATGAAGAACGGGGGTGGGGCGATGGAGGAGTGGGTCATGTGTTCCACGTGCTCCGGTTTTGTGTCCAGGACAATGCGCGCAGACGTCCCCAACCCTGATGATGAGGTGGTGGAGGTGGTGACGGAAGCTGATGAGGAGGTGGTGGAGGTGGTGAAGGAAGCCGAGAAGATGCGGGACTTGATGGAGGCGGTCCTGCTGCATGGACCCCTCCAGGAGATAGAGCCGGCTCAGGCGACCAAGGAGCAGCGGGAGGTTCTGCAGAGGAGCAGGAGGATTATGATGGAGACCAAGAAGTGCCTGACGTGCTCCGGTTCGCCGCTATTAGAGGAGAAGGAGAGGAAGAAGATTGCGGCGGAGTACGAGGCGGCGGTGGCAGACTTCAGATCGGATCCCGAGTGGTTGAACTACGACCAGATGCTGTTAGCCGCCAGATCGGACCCCAAGTTGAAGCAATCCTGGGAGGAAGACAGGAGATCTATCAGAGGATTGAAGGAGAAGAAGAAGGCAGAGAGCGAGCCTAAGGAAGGCAGCGGATCAGAGAACAAGAAGGCTAAGAGATCGAGCGAGGTATTTCTTTTTATTTTCAGAGTAGCTTTCTTTCGATTCTTATTCTTATTATAAGTTCGATTAGTTCCCCTTTTTTATAGTTAGAACTGTTTGAATTCCGGGCAAAAAGGGGTACAACCTGTATAACTACACTGTATAGTCTCGAAATGCCTTAAGCGCGAAATAGCTAGCCTATAATTTATCTGATATCTGATATAGAACACATATCCAACTATTTACTTACTTACAAGGGCACGCATCCTACATCGGTGACCTATGTATATAAAGGAGATTTTTTTTGGATTTGAAGAAAAAATAAAAAGGAATTCTATCTATTTTTATTTTCCATTTATTTACTTTGTTTCACTTAATGAAATTGAAATTTTTAACTAACAGATGGAGGGCAGTCGATCTAAGGAGGCGAAGATGAAGGGCAGCGGATTGAAGGAGTCATCGATCATTGTGGACCTCATCAATTGGGACAGAACAGGTTGCAAGACTATGATTGAGACTTGGAGGTTGAACAAGAAGACCTTCGAGCTCATGAATGGGCCCTCTGTGAATGAGCCCCCTGTCAAGTCTCAATTGAAGGAGGCAAAGATGGAGGACAGAGAATCGGCTGTCGGAAATAGGAAGACTAAGATGGTGACTGAGAGGCTGGACAAGAAGGCTATTGATATTTTTAGTGAGCCCCATCCCAAGCCTCCCATCGAAGATTTGTATTATGTGGACAGAAACTTGGTTGATTTTATTAGTGCCCGTGATGACGTTGATCGTCTGTTCGCTGAGTACTTGAAATGCCATTACTCTGTCAAGGGGTATGCTGAGTACCAGGTGGAGCTCACTGATGACGAATTCTGTGACCACAAGTTGGTGTAGCACTGCTCTCATGAGTTAAGGCTGTCTAGCATAATAATTATATTTTATTATAAGTGTTGAACATGTGCTTGTATCAGAGATATTTATCTTTGTTAGCTTGTACTAGTAATTATTTATAAGTTGTAAAAGTGAGGAGGTTGCTGGTCCTCTGATAAGTTACAAGCCATGATTAAGAGCATGTGGGTTTCAAATGGCTGACTGTATGCCTTAATGGTTATTGTTCACAATAATGGTTATTGTTCATGCCTTTAAAATGGTTATTGGTCACAAGGAAGCTGAAATTGCTAAAATATACATCTATAGTTATTTTGTGTCAATCATTATGTTTCTGATATGTGGTTTCGTCCAACAAGTTACAGAGTTGGTCACAATAGAATTTTGTTTCAATGTCACATGATCTACTATGCAAATACTTTTTGTTATGATTGCCTGATCGTTATCCTTCAGTAATCAGTACTAGTGTCCTCAAACATGAAGCTGAATATACCATAGAAGCTTAATTCGGTTGAATGGAAACATAGTATCACACCTCAGGTATGAGATGGAACTGAACTTCCTGTAATCCTGCAATAACCAAAAACAATGGAACTCCTTTGATTCACTGTTAACAATCTTGTTTTGGATCACTTTAACAATATAGCAATGCAGCTATGGAGAATAAGGTTGCTCTTACTGATGGGGCAACGCTGTATGGTGATAATGGCGCAGCCGCTCCTGCTCTGGATTCGTAGGCGGGTTCTGATGAGAAGCCGCTTGAAGCAGCAGCTCCACAGCAGGAAGGTGACAATTACTAACTTGCTTTTCGTTTCTAACTTTCCAGTCTGTCGAGGCAGACGTTTTGAAGAACTTCAACTCTGGAAATGGCATTCGAATGCCTGCACCATATCTATCAAATGTCCTGGTATTCTAACAGAGTCTTCCGTTCTAAAGAAAAAAAAGAGTCTCTTCCTTGAATGATGATTGTTGCCCTACATTCTGTGAGAACAAGGAAGATTACGAGCTTGGTAGATAAGTGTGTCAAGTTAATTGTCAACAGCAAACATCTGGGCTTCCTCAAAAACATTTTGTCGGTGCCATTATTTTTTAACTGATGATAAGAGTATGATGCTTTTCAGATTGCAGAACATGAACAGATTGGTTGATCTGAGGAGCTCAGTGATGCGGACTGACTGGATGCTTGTGTCTAGCAACTTCCCTGTTCTAACATATATCCTGGTGAACCATTGATAACAGGTTAAGTGATCGTACCATGTTCACCTTTTGCAGATGATACTAGGATTAGTGAATCTAACAAAACAAAATAAATATTGTGGATTTACAATACATATAAATTGATAGTATATGTACATGGTTCGACGTGATTATAAAAATGTATAGTTCAACTTCAAGGTGATTAAGGAGTATTACCATAGAAAACAGATGGGGCCTTCATGAATTTCAGCAAACACCTGGCCATCTCAACCGCAGATTGATTCCTCCTTTCCACTACTCCATTTCGCTGTGGATTATATGGAGCAATAGTGTAGTGCTTGATCCCACCCTCATTGCAGAAGATTGAGAACAGATTAGAGGTAAATCCTGCCCTATCTATTCTTAATGCCTTTAGCTTGCCACCAGACTCAACTTCAGCTCTAGTTGTGATCTTCTTGAAACACTCCAGAGCCTGATCTTTAGTTTTCAGCATTTCAATCCACATGTATCTACTATGGTCATCCACCACCAACAGAAAGTAAGATGCCCTACCAATGCTTTTTGGACTGATTTTCCCACAAAAGTCTGCATGTACTAGCTCTAGGCCACTTGCTGCTCTAAAGTTTTACACTTGACGATATGGTTTTCTATGTTGTTTCCCAAGAACACACCCATCACACACTTGCTCAATTCTTTTCACAGCTGGCATACCTCTGCCATGTTTTTACTCTTAAGCTCGTGCAAAGCTCAAAAGTTTAAATGGCCATACCTAGCGTGCCACTGCCGTGACTTATCTTCTGAATTTGCTAACAGACAAACTGGTTTTGTTAACCCAAACTTGATAGTGTACAATCTATTAGCGGTTCTTGGAGCAGCAATGATTAACTTTTGTTCTTGATCAAAAACACACAACTTCCCATCTCCCAGAGTGCACTTAAACCTCTTCTCCTCTAACTGACCCAAACTGACAATACTACTCTTTAAGTTAGGAATGTAGTAAACATTTGTCAGTACCCTATGCTGTTGCTGACGGCCTTGCATCACGACTAATCCCACGCCTTCAATCTCCACGCGAGATCCATCACCAAAACGCACTGTGTCATGGATTCCTTCATCTAGCTAAGTCAGGGCTGACCTGGTGCCGGTCATATGATTGTTGGCACCAGTGTCGAGCACCCAAACCCCATCAAGAACGTCCACGCCATCTTCTTGGTTAGGTCGTCCACACACTGAGCCGGGCCTGCCACGCCGTCGCACGTCGCCAGCATGAGAGCGCGTGCATGATCAGCGCCCCCGATCACCATGTTGGCCTCCTGCTACCGCCCATCCTTCTTCTCCTTCTTGGGCCTCCTGGAGTCCTCCGGCTAGTGGCCTTAGGTGCCACAATTGTGGCACTGTCACTTGCATCGCGGCGCGCCCTCGGATGTCAGCTTCACACCCCTAGAGCCGCCACCATCCACCAACAAGCGTGTCACCGACTTGTCCTTTGAGGATCCGCCACCCGATCGGTCGCCACCCTCGTTGTGGCCAGAGTGGAGGCAATGCTTGTATTTCTCTAGCCAGTCTTCCTCTGCAAGGAGGAGACAGTTGGCCTTGTCGGTGATCTGGTCAACCTTGTCATCGAGGCGATCCTTGGCCGCCCGCAACAACCCCACCAGGTCATCCACCGACAATTTCTTCAGATCTTGAAACATCTCAATGGAGACAACCACCTGAGTGAATCTTGCTGGTACCACGCGCAAGAATTTCTTGACGATGCATACATCTTCTATTATCTCACCCAAGGACTTCAAGATGCCGACGCGATTTGTGATTCTCATCACAAAATCATCCACTGATTCTCCATCATTGAAAGCAATATTCTCAAACTCCTTTAGTAATCTTTGGGCATTGACCTCCTTCACCCGATTAGCACCAACTCACATTGTTCTCACCGCCTCCCATGCCTCCTTCACTGTCTTGTGGCGTCTGAGCAGTTGCCACATCTCCTTCAGCTCAGAGCGCATAAGCGAGCTCGACGATCTTGCGGTCTCTTGGGATTGGTACCCAGATCAATCACCTCCCGGATCTCCAAAGCCTCGAAATTGCATTCATCATCATGGCCCACTCCATGTAGTTGTCCTGTGACAGCATCGGCCACATCATCGAGGTTTCCTTCACGCGCCATGGCTGCCGCTGGATGACCCGTCTCCCATCTTCTACTCATCCGGTGTTCGGTGGCGTGGGACGACATACTTCTTCTTCGGCGGCGACGACGGGGGACTCATCGAGCCACCATACTGCATAAACCGGCTCTAATGCCAGAGTGTTGGAACCAAGCTTGACGGTAGCGAGCCTAGCGACGGCGCGGCCCAGGTGAGTGGTGACCGCGGTGACGAAAACCCTAACTATGTGCTGGAGCGAGAGAGAGAGAGAGAGAGAGAGTTAGACACGATGTCACTGCGAATGGCGCAGCTTGTTCTAGATGCATTGCTTGGTCTTTAACCTCCCCCGCCACACCCGGCTGCTGCGTGGTGATCCATCTTTCTCGGAACCCACGTGACAAGCACGGCGAACCAGTCATGGCGGCGGTTACAAAGCATGGCGCGGTCACGGCGCTGTGCGTGCAAGTCTCTGCAGCAGCCCGCGATTCTACGCACTGAACATAAACGTGATTACAACTTCTTTTGTAACACACTATCTAATGCAACTATATGATGAAACAACGTTTGACATGATTACAAGATGCAAATGCAACAACTAACCCAAAAATGGCCACGAATAAAGTCCTCTACCGAAAGTTTGCTCTCTACAAGTGTTCCATCTTTGAATCTGGCTGTCTTTTGTGAGCTCCTTGGCTTGGTGTGTGTTTACAAGTGAAGTGACCCCCTATTTATACTTGGACATGGCGGTTTGAGGCTGGGTAACCGCCAAGGCATCCAGGGGGATATTCCCTGGATTCGGGCGAACGAGGCGGTGCCACCAACTCCTAACTGGGGAATCCTACAGGCCGAGACGGACGTGATGGGCTACGAAGACCGGAAGGGCTGTCACCACCTAACGGCTACCACCTAATGGCTATCAATATAGGCTGGGTAACCGCCAAGGCATCCAGGGGGGTATTCCCCTGGATTCGGGCGAACGAGGCGGTTCGGCCGAACCAGAGTGTTCGGCCGAACCCTCAGATGCACCGACCTGGCCACCAAGGGCCAGGATTTTTGGCCCCAGGGGCGGTTTCCCTTGTTGGGGGCAGTTCGGTCGAAGCCAGGGGTTCGGCCGAACTGGGCCTGGCCCCTGGCCGGCCTCCCAGCACCGCCTCTGGTGCCTGGACCTCTTGGGCTGCCCTCTAATGTCGGTTCTTCAGTTGTAAAGGACGGCCTTGCCTCCTTCGTGGAAAAGGGTCACAAGTTAGTGGAACCGAGGAAAGTGGCTTGGAGTGGATAAGCCCGCCTTTCGTAGGCCCTCAACGGAGACGTAGGGTTCATCGTGTCTTTGTGACAGCCTTAGTGGCTGCGGTGAATCCGAACTTCGGGAAACAAATCATCGCGTCTCTCATTTGGTTTACCTCACAAGTTTAATTCTAGCATTTACATTTGCTTCCGCTTCGATCTACTTGGCTGTGCTCTAATTGTGTGCAGGGACTAAGTGAACCTGCTAGATATCATCTACAAGAGCTGTTTATCAAGTTTGGTCAATTGCATTGTTGGTTTTCTCTGTGCAAAACCGGGTTTGGGAAAACGATCTGACCGGTTTCGGTGCTGACAGTGTGAAAAAAATGTTAATTTGCAGATTCACCTATTCACCTCCCCCTCTAGGTGACATCAAGGTTCTTTCAATAGCACTACCTTTTCCCTAAAGAATTTGTTATAAATTTAGACCATGAATCGTTGAAACATCTAAATGAACAACTAAAACTGAACCGAAGACATGCTAAATGGAGTGAATTCATTGGATCTTTTCCTTACATTGTCAAGTATAAGAAAGGGAAGGATAACATTGTCGCAGATGCTTTGTCTAGACACCAAGTTTTGCTCTCACAACTTGATGTTAAAATTCTTGGACTAGAAAGTGTCAAAGACTTATATGCTACCAATTCATATTTTGCTGAACCATTTTCCAAATGTTGTGATGGTAAGGACTGGGAAAGATTCCATTGCATGATGGGTGTTGTTTCGAGATAACTAATTATGCATCCTAGCTTACTTTATTCGTCTAATCCTTGTGCGGGAAGCTCATGCCAGTGGATTGATGGGCCACTTTGGTTCCAAGAAAATGGAGCAAGTATTAACTGATCATCTTTTGGCCTAAAATAAGAAGAGAAGTGGAGAGGCATGTTCAACGCCGTATCACCTGTCACAAAGCTAAGTCACGTTTGAACCCTCGTGATTTATGCACTCCTCTACCTATTCCTAGTGTTCCATGGAAGACGTTTTTATGGACTTTGTTCTTGGTTTACCCCAACCAAGAGGGGGACGGATTCAATCTTTGTTGTGGTTGATCAGTTTAGCAAAATGGCTCACTTTATACCTTGCCATAAGAGCGACGATGCGACACATATTGCTGAATTGTTTTTCATGGAAATTATGCGCCTTCATGGTGTACCTCAGACTATTATTTCAGATCGTGATACTAAATTTTTGAGCTATTTTTGGAAGACCTTATGGGGAAAACTTGAAACAAGGCTGCTATTCTCCTCAACATGTCATCCGCAAACTGACGCGCAAACAGAAGTTGTGAACCACACGTTATCAACATTGTTGCTCGTTGTCCTAAAGAAAAAACTTGAAGCTGTTGGAAGAAAGCTTGCCTCACGTGGAATTTGCATACAATAGGGTGGTACACTCAATCACAAGATTTTGTCCATCTGAGATTGTATATGGTTTCAAACCTACTACTCCCATTGATCTTTTGCCGTTGCCTATGCAGGAACGAGGGAACTTTGATGCAAACAAGCGTGCTGAAATTATCAAGAGACTTCATGAACGAGCAAAATCCAACATTGAAAAGATGGCCAATATATATGAGAGACGTGCTAACAAGGGATGCAAAAAGATGTTTGAACCAGGAGATTTTGGTTTGGGTGCATTTACACAAGGAGTCCTTAAATATATACGGTACCGTCCTTAAATATATATCATCATTTGTACATGAATATAAGCATTTCTGTAAACGTTTTCGCCACCACTAAGGGTCTAAGGCAATTTCAATTGGACACTGTACGAATCAGAGGCTACAACTGCACAATGACATCGCGGACTGACCGTCCGTGATGTCCAAAATGACACCTGCTTCTGACTGAAATAAACAATAGCATAGTTCTAGACCTTCACCGTCGAGAGCATTGAGCATGTTGCATCAAGATTAAATTTTTTGCAATTTAACAAATGACACAATTCAATTCGGTAAGCCACAGTCCACGGTCAATATATTTTCAAGACTGGTGAGTGCGGTTACATTCCCAAATTTGAAGCTTTAATAAGTTCTGCAGTACACTTATGATGTTGTGAAACCGGTTTTATTTGAAATGGGACGACTGGAGTTGACTTGTATCAATTTGCAGTCCTGGGTTACTATGAAACAGGTACCCAAAGAATATACTCCCAGCTGGCCCTATTCAAACGTCTTGGGGTTGTGGTAAATCATCAGAACTCAACCCTGCCACTGCATGCATGGGTCGAGAAATTATTTCTGCAATAACCCAACAAGATCATACACGCTATTCGTGTAGAGATCTGGATGTATGTTATTCGAAGCATCCTGCAGTTCTGGTAAGGTAGTACAACCTGCAATTGCAATCCCACGCATGAGACATAGCATGTGAAAAGGGATTGTGGGATAAATATCAAAAAAGAGCAGGAGCTTCTGACCAGACAAAACAAGGAGGGTCTTGCAACCGGTATTCTGGCCAAATAGTATGTCTGTGTCCAGTCTATCACCCACCATGCACATCCTTGATGTTTCCAGATTGAAGCTGCGGCAGTTGAAACAGCAGGATTTTATCAATAACAATAACTTGTCTACGATATTTTCACATCAAAAAATCAATACAAAGAATGCAATCACTATCCCACCATGGTATGCTTTGTGCACATTTTTATCGCTGTCTTTGAACAAGAAAACATTTATGGAAAGCCGAATATGCATGAGGAAACTTCACAAAGCCCTCTGGATAATCTTCCTTATTCATTTTATCTCTATTTTTGTGTGGGGTTGTAAAGTTAATTGTAGTGAATGATATTAGAAAACAATAGGATATGTGGAAGACTATTTGTCACAGAAAACTCTCAGTCTATTACCAATTTTTCACAGCAAGTGAACTTGAGAACAGTAGTTTTAGTAGACTTCCCTTTTTCTCCCTCACAAACAATAAAAATATGCTCTTTTGATGGCAAAATGGTATGTTTCGTGCAAACCTTTTCAGAAGAAAGTCCATCAAAAAGCTTGAAGGCTTCCCAACAACAATGGGCTCTTTCTGTACTGAGCAACTTACTGCAGCAACCATAGTTCCAGCTCCTGTGAAGGAAAGTGATTCCAAATTATACTGTGACTCAGATAGAAAATTCAAAAGTCAATAACAATACCTGGCCATTCTTGGGCAGAGGTCATATGCCCAGTTGGATCACGGTTGGTCGCAATAAAAAGGCAGCCTGGATTCTCACTAATACATGTTCTTGCATACCTGCAAGAATATTACTATGACTTGATCATCACAAAACTCATGATCTGAAAGATAAATAGCATTGATAGACAGAAGTCAGAACTAATGTAGAGAATGCAATTGGGGGGAACACCACACCCAATCAGGGGGTGACCTTTCATATATATAGCCAATGTGGCTTGTGTTACAAGGAAGCTATCCTAGTACAAATCAATCAGCTATACATGGCAGCTATAATCAGCTATATATGGTAGGCTCTATACATTTCCTAATACCCACCCGCAGTCGCAGCGGGAGGAGTGCGGACACAAAGACTAGACCGAAACTCTGTGAAGAGCTGTACAGGGAGGCCCTTGGTCATAATGTCAGCGAACTGATGAGCGGAGGGAACATGAAGAACCCGGACCTGTCCAAGTGCCACCTTCTCGCGGACGAAGTGGATGTCGATCTCGATGTGCTTCGTGCGACGGTGGTGGACGGGGTTGGCCGTCATGTAGACGGCACTCACATTGTCACAATAGACAACGGTGGCGGAGGCGAGGGGAACATGGGGCTCCTAAAGCAGCTGGCATATCCAGCAACGCCTATCCAGCAACACTCAGCGCCGGCGTGAGCCACTGCGCGGTACCTCGCCTCGGCGCTGGACCTGGATACCGTGGTCTGACGCTTCGAGGACCACGAAATCAGGTTGTCGCCGAGAAACACGCAGAAGCCGGAAGTCGAGCGCCGGGAGTCCGGACAGCCAGCCCAATCGGCATCGGAGTAGGCAGTTAGACTGTCGACGGGGCCGGTGCCGATGTGGAGACCAGAGGAGAGCGTGCCCTTCACGTAGCGCAGGATGCATGTTATGATGGGAATTACATATCAGCGCCGCAACAGAAGAGATCGTGGCTAGATGTCGTAGTGTGTTCAGTTTGGATTAGTTTTCAGTGGGACAAGTTGTTAGCGTAGTCAGTTGGGAGTCTGTTAGTTGATAGGATTTGCTATGTAATCAGTTTAGATTGATTCAGGGATTGTAAGGCTATATAAGCCAAGACATCGGTTAATGAAAGGCAGGCAAGATCAACATTCTGTTGGTCGTGCCCTTCGGGTGCAATCTACCTCCCTCGTTCTCTCGTCTCGCCGTGCGCCAGCACGGCACCGCCGCCGCCTCGCCGTCGTGTGTTCAAGCCGCGCCCGGCGATCGTTCACAACTACAACCTGCGAAGTCTCTCCCGTTCGTTAGGCTCTATCAACCTGGTATCAGAGATGTTGGGTTCCAATGCGGGATCTGCGGGTTCTACGCCCATCACCGCCGAGCTGAAGGACGCCATGAAGGAAGCTTTCGGCGAACTTCTAGGCGATTTCAAGGAGGTTCAACAGCAGTTCGGCGACATCGGGGTGCAGATCTCCAACTTGTCGACACGCCTGACGTCGTTGGAGAAGGCAGCGCTCCACGCGATGCCACCGCCAGCAACGACGCAGTTCGGGTTGCCGGGATTTGGGGGCTTGCCGATTACAACCACGGAAGCCTCGGACTCCTCCTCATCTGCGGCTCCGGTCATGTCCACGGTGGTGACCACGACAATGGCTGCCCCGTCGCAGTCGGTTCCCATCCACAAGATCAACTTCCCGCCATCCCCGTCGCCGATTCCATCGGGCCCCCCACCGCCCCATACGCAAGCACCACCCCCCCGGAACACGGACGCGCCACAGCTGGGTGGTTTCGGCGTTCCTCGCTTCCACAGCCTCGAGTTCCCATTGTTCGACGGGAAGTCGAGCGCCGGGAGTCCGGACAGCCAGCCCAATCGGCATCGGAGTAGGCAGTTAGACTGTCGACGGGGCCGGTGCCGATGTGGAGACCAGAGGAGAGCGTGCCCTTCACGTAGCGCAGGATGCATGTTATGATGGGAATTACATATCAGCGCCGCAACAGAAGAGATCGTGGCTAGATGTCGTAGTGTGTTCAGTTTGGATTAGTTTTCAGTGGGACAAGTTGTTAGCGTAGTCAGTTGGGAGTCTGTTAGTTGATAGGATTTGCTATGTAATCAGTTTAGATTGATTCAGGGATTGTAAGGCTATATAAGCCAAGACATCGGTTAATGAAAGGCAGGCAAGATCAACATTCTGTTGGTCGTGCCCTTCGGGTGCAATCTACCTCCCTCGTTCTCTCGTCTCGCCGTGCGCCAGCACGGCACCGCCGCCGCCTCGCCGTCGTGTGTTCAAGCCGCGCCCGGCGATCGTTCACAACTACAACCTGCGAAGTCTCTCCCGTTCGTTAGGCTCTATCAACCTGGTATCAGAGATGTTGGGTTCCAATGCGGGATCTGCGGGTTCTACGCCCATCACCGCCGAGCTGAAGGACGCCATGAAGGAAGCTTTCGGCGAACTTCTAGGCGATTTCAAGGAGGTTCAACAGCAGTTCGGCGACATCGGGGTGCAGATCTCCAACTTGTCGACACGCCTGACGTCGTTGGAGAAGGCAGCGCTCCACGCGATGCCACCGCCAGCAACGACGCAGTTCGGGTTGCCGGGATTTGGGGGCTTGCCGATTACAACCACGGAAGCCTCGGACTCCTCCTCATCTGCGGCTCCGGTCATGTCCACGGTGGTGACCACGACAATGGCTGCCCCGTCGCAGTCGGTTCCCATCCACAAGATCAACTTCCCGCCATCCCCGTCGCCGATTCCATCGGGCCCCCCACCGCCCCATACGCAAGCACCACCCCCCCGGAACACGGACGCGCCACAGCTGGGTGGTTTCGGCGTTCCTCGCTTCCACAGCCTCGAGTTCCCATTGTTCGACGGCAAGGAGGACCCCTTGGGATGGCTCCATCAGTGTGAGCAGTTCTTCAGCGCTCAGAGGACCCTGGAGACGGACAAGGTGTGCCTAGCGACGTACCATCTGCGCGACGTGGCGCGCACATGGTATTACACGCTCGCTCGCGACACGGACACGCCATCTTGGGCGCGCTTCAAGGAACTTTGTTCGGAGCGCTTCGGACCTCCTCTCCGAAGCAACCACTTGGGCGAGCTCGCCCGCCTCCAGTTCCACACCACGGTGGACGAGTATCAAGAGAGATTCCTCGCGCTTCTCTGCCACGCGGATCCTCTCACATCCGCGCAACCACCTGTTTACGGCCGGGCTGCCGGACCGTATTCGCGTCGACGTCGAGCTCCAAAACCCACAGGACCTGCAGGTGGCCGTGGTGTTCGCGCGCGCATATGAGCGCCGTTCGCCACTACCGGACCCGACGCCACAGCCACGGTTCAGCCGCCCTCCATCTCGACCAATGACGTTGCCCACTCCGCCTATGCCATCCAAGCCACCGCAGCCGGCCGTGCCTCCTGCTCCAGCCGCGCCCTGCGTCCTGCGTCCTCTACGCCCTGCGCGCGAAATAGCTCTTCGTCAAACGCTCCAAATACGACTTCGGCGCACAGTCAGTGGCTTACTTGGGGCATGTAATCTCAGCGGACGGAGTGGCCATGGACCAGGACAAGGTGCCCACAGTACAGTCCTGGCCGACGCCCCGCTCGGCTCGTGGGTTGCGAGGGTTTTTGGGCTTGGCCGGATACTACCGAAAGTTCATCCAGAACTTCGGTGTGATTGTCGCCCCGCTCACCAAGCTCTTGCGCAAGGAAGGTTTCGCCTGGACCGCGGACGCTGAGACGGCCTTTGCTGCACTCAAGCATGCATTGTCGTCAGCGCCCGTTCTCCACTTGCCAGACTTTGCCAAGTCGTTCATGGTGGATTGTGATGCATCAGGATCGGGATTTGGTGCGGTTTTACATCAGGGCACCGGACCTCTAGCCTTTTTCAGCAGGCCCTTTGCTGCTCATCATCTGAAGATCGCAGCTTATGAGAGGGAATTGATTGGATTGGTACAAGCCGTGCGCCATTGGCGGCCTTATCTTTGGGGCCGCCGTTTCATCGTTCGCACCGACCATTACAGTCTCAAGTTTATGTTGGACCAGCGGCTGTCGACGATCCCTCAACATCAGTGGATTTCCAAATTGTTTGGTTATGATTTCGCCGTCGAATACCGGCCAGGGCGCTTGAACATTGCAGCAGACGCTCTCTCTCGGCGTGACAGTGACTCCGGGGGCGTGGCGGCAATCTCTGGCCCGACTTTCCAATTGCTTGAGGATATTCGCCGCGAAGGACGCACCGATGAGGAAACATGCCGCCTGCGCCAACAGATTGAATCGGGCGCACGGGAGATGCCATGGCACGTGGCGGATGGCCTTGTTCTGCACGGCTCCCACGTGTTCTTGGCGGCACAGTCACCGCTTGCATCCACCGTGCTGCAGCTTGCGCACTCGGGTCATGAAGGAATCCAGAAAACACTTCAATGCCTGCGCCGTGACTTTTACATACCCCATGATCGGCAGCTGGTGCGTGACTTCGTCCGAGCCTGCTCTGAATGCCAGCGTAACAAGACAGAGACACTCCATCCTGCTGGCCTCCTTCAACCCGTGGAGGTGCCGTCACAGATATGGTCCGACATTGCCATGGACTTCGTGGAGGGCCTTCCAAAGGTGCACGGCAAGTCGGTGATCTTGACTGTGGTTGATCGCTTTTCCAAGTACGCTCATTGTATTCCCCTCGGTCACCCGTACACGGCATTCTCGGTCGCCAGGGCTTTCTTCGATGGGATCGTGCATCTTCACGGCTTTCCCACCTCAATTGTGAGTGGTCGCGACGCTGTCTTTACCAGCAACCTTTGGCGTGACATGTTCAAGATGGCCGGCGTCAAGCTCCGCATGAGCACAGCATTCCACCCGCAGACAGATGGACAGCCCGAGGTCGTGAACAAAACCATCGCTATGTATCTGCGCTGCGTCACGGGTGACAGACCTCGCAAATGGCTGGAGTGGCTTCCCTGGGCAGAGTATTGCTATAACACCTCGTTCCACATTGCTTTGCGCGCCACTCCATTCCAGGTAGTCTATGGGCGTGAACCGCCGGCGCTGCTTCCATTCGTCCCGGGCTCGGCGTGCACAACAGCAGTTGAGGACCTCTTTCGTGAGCGGGATGTGTTCTTAGCAGAGGTGCGTGATCGCCTTCTTCAAGCCCAGCAGTATGCCAAGCGGTACTACGACGCCAACCACAGGGATTTGGAATTCAATGTTGGGGACTGGGTCTGGCTTCGTTTGCTCCACCGGCCGGCACTGTCCCTTTCTGATCGGCCGAAGGGTAAGCTCGGTCCACGATATGCAGGGCCGTTTCAAGTCTTGGAGCGAGTTGGACAGGTGGCCTATCGTCTTCAGTTGCCTCCAGGTGCCAAAATCCACGTCTTCCATATGGGCACGCTCAAACCTTTCCGCGGTGATCCGCCATCAGCTCCTGCAGCACTGCCGCCCTTAGAGCATGGCCTTATTCTGCCTGTTCCAGCCAAAGTGCTCCGCGCCAGTTTGCGCCGCGGTGTGTGGTACGTGGAGGTACTTTGGACAGGTCTAAGTGAGGCCGACACTACGTGGGAGCCATTGGAGGACTTCAAGGTTGCTTATCCTGATTTTCAGCTCGAGGACGAGCTGTTCGTCGAGGGGGGGGGGGAGAGATGTTATGACGGGAATTACATATCAGCGCCGCAACAGAAGAGATCGTGGCTAGAAGTCGTAGTGTGTTCAGTTTGGATTAGTTTTCAGTGGGACAAGTTGTTAGCGTAGTCAGTTGGGAGTCTGTTAGTTGATAGGATTTGCTATGTAATCAGTTTAGATTGATTCAGGGATTGTAAGGCTATATAAGCCAAGACATCGGTTAATGAAAGGCAGGCAAGATCAACATTCTGTTGGTCGTGCCCTTCGGGTGCAATCTCTTCCCTCGCTCTCGTCTCGCCGTGCGCCAGCAAGGCGCCGCCGCCTCGCCGCCGCGTGTTCAAGCCGCGCCCGGCAATCGTTCATGGCGAACTCAGAGGCGAGTTTGGCCATGATCTGCTGAAGCAGCGTCGAGGACGAGGCGGTGAGGACGATGTCATCGACGTAGAGCAGCAAGTAGGCGGTGCTCGCGCCCTCTTTGAGCACAAAGAGGAAGGTGTCGGAGGCCGAGGCGATGAAGCCGAGCTGTCGAATGAAGGTGGCGAACCGCTGGTACCACGCTCGCGGCGCCTGCTTGAGTCCGTACAGGGACTTCTGCAGGTGGCAGACGTAGTCAGGAGCAGCGGGGTCAACGAAGCCAGGCGGCTGCTGGCAGTAGATAGTCTCGTCGAGGTGGCCGTGAAGAAAGACGTTCTTCACGTCGAGCTGGTGAATGGGCCAGACGCGGGAGGTGGCAATGCTAAGAACAGCCCGGATGGTCGCTGGTTTGACCACCGGGCTGAATGTCTCGTCGTAGTCGATGCCGTGCTGCTGTGAGAAGCCGCGGACGACCCAGCGCGCCTTGTGCCGAGCAAGAGTACCGTCGGAGTGGTACTTATGCTTGAAGATCCACTTCCCGGAGACGACGTTGGCACCAGGCGGTCGTGGGACAAGACGCCAGGTGCCGTTGTCGATCAGGGCCTAGAACTCGTCGGCCATGGCCGCGCGCCAGTTCGGGTCGGCAAGCCCGCTGCGGTAGTTCGACGGAACCGGCGACGGCACGATGGCGGGCAGCCCCTTGTACTGTACGCGCGGGATGACGCCAGACTGTGTGTTTGAGTCACAGGTCTGGGGGGCTCCGGCGGTGCAGGCACAGGGAAGAGTGTTGGCAGCGTAGGAGTCGCTGGCGCTCGAGGTCGGCGAGAGTAGACCAGCAACAGCGGTGCTGGAGGCGCAGGGGCAGACCCGCCCGGAGTCACAGGTCCTAGCGGGGGCACTGGACCACGCCCGCCGGACCTGAGGAAGCCTGTGGTGCTGACGGAGGCACGTGACCACGCCCGTCAGTACCAGCGCTGGTGGCCGGCGGTGCAGCTGCTGTAGTGTCGGGAGCTGCATGGTTAGTAGAACAAGGCACCAATACCGCGTCATCGTCTAGTAGAAAGTCGAGGGAGGCGGTGGGTGAAGGCGGTGCCACGGCAGAGAAGGAAACTTGGACTCGTCAAAGACTACGTGACGCGAGATGATGATGCGGCGAGTCATGAGATCGAGACAACGATACCCCTTATGGGAGATCTCTACACAGAAGAGCTGAAAGGAAGGCGAACATGTTTGCCTAACTGACATGAGTGGCAAATGCAGCGTTCTATCTTATTACAAGAAATGGAACTGATTTTATTAAGACTGGCGAGGGCTGCTGGAGCGGGGTGGCCGAGGCGCTGGTGCCACAGTGAAGCGGACACAACAAGGAGGCTGGATGCAGAGGTGGGTGCGGCTGCCGGCAAGGTGTAGAGATCTCCATCGCTATTGCAGCGAAGAATCACGCGACCCGTCCGAGTGTCCTTGACAGAGAAACCGAAAGCGTCAAATTCAAACGAACAATTATTATCGCGAGTGAATTGTCTAACGGAAAGAAGGTTTCGGGCAATGGAGGGGACGACAAGAATATTTTTAAGAGAGAAATTGGACGTGCTGGTGGAGATAGTGGAGTGACCCCTAGACGTGACTGGTATAGAAGTGCCATTGCCTACTATTATGGAAGAAGAAGATGGAGGGAGGCGGTGGGTCAGTATACCATCATTGGACGTCATGTGAGCAGATGCGCCTGTATCCACCACCCATGGAGAGCCGCCTTGCATGGACATCTGCTGTAGTGCCGCAATGAGGCCAGCCTGATCCCAAGATTGGGACTGGACCGGAGCCTGTTGGGCCTGGGAGGCATGCAAGGGCGCGAAGGCGGTGTGGGCCTGGGGGGCGGGGCCCAAGAGGCCGGGCGCGCGCCACCCCTGGCCGCCCCAGCCTGGGCCGGCCTGCCCGCCCGGCGGCCAGCCCAGGGGGACATGCACACCCAGGGGCCAGCGGGAGCCGGTCCCCGGAAGGGCGCGCCGCCAGCGCCGTAGAAGGAGCCGCCGCCGCCGTAGTAGGGCTTCTTGCCGCCGCCGCCTTTCTTCTGCCACTTCTTCTTGCCGTCGGGCTGCGATGGCTGCTGCTGCTGGTGCCCGGCGCTGGATCCCGAAGGGATGGAGCGGCAGGCGGAGTTGGTGCAGGCAGGGGAGACGGCGACCAGAGCAATGGCCGCCGTGACCTTCTCCTCGTTCGACAGACACAGCTCCTTCAGATTGAGCTGGTTGCGAGCGTCGGCGAGGGTGAGGACGGACGAGGCGGCGATCTGGTCAGCGACGCCGGAGTACTTCTTGTTCAGGCCTTTGAGCAGGGTGAGCACCAGAGTCGGCTCTGGGACTTCGTGGCCGACATCGCGAAGAGCATCGGCGGCGAGCTTCATCCGAGTAGGTGTCAATGGAGTCATCACCTTGAGTCATGGAGTGGAACTCGTGACTCAAGTAGATGGCGCGCGGAGCCTTGTTCGCCTGGAACTGGTTTTGGATCGCCGTCCAGAGCTGATGCGCCGTCTGCTCGGAGTCCATGGCGAGGTCGAGGACGGCGTCGGAGACGGAGCCGAAGAACCAACTGCGGACACAGTAGTCCGCCTGCAGCCAAGAGGCATCGTCGGGGCGAGGTGGAGAGCCATCGATGTGCGCCAGGAGGCCAAATTTGCCGCACATGGCCTTGAAAGCAGAGGACCACTTGGAGAAGTTGGACTGCTTCATCTCCATGGTATGATCACGTGCGTCTTCACGTTGATGGTGGCATAGGGGATGGTGAAGACAGGCCCAGAGATGGCTGGCGCCGACTGGGCCGCCGTGGTGGAGCCGCCGGTGCCTAACATGGCCACCGGCAGATTGGATCAGAGAGGAAGGAGGGGCAGCGGAAAGAGAGGGGGGGAGGCAACCGAATCAAGGGAGGTAACCCAGACTCGTGATACCATGTAGAGAATGCAATTGGTGGAAACACCACACCCAATCAGGGGGGTGACCTTTCATATATATAGCCAATGTGGCTTGTGTTACAAGGAAGCTATCCTAGTACAAATCAATCAGCTATACATGGCAGCTATAATCAGCTATATATGG
>OAMR01000668.1:586098-606789 GCA_900205405.1 Echinochloa crus-galli | reverse complement strand
GGACATTCATATGATAACCTACTCGATCTGAGACCACTTGCATAAGGCAGGCAAGGTAACGGCCAGCTACCTGTTGCATGTTTGTTAAACATTCATTTAATCCATAGCCATTTTCATCATTCTTTATACATGTACAGTTAAGCAGTCTTCTGTTTCATGGGTTTAAGTTCCAGATTATACTAGTAAGAGTTGTAATATGTGCTTGCTGGTTGAAAATATGTTAATGTTTTTTTCGTGGAGTGTTATTCATGTTTCTAGCATCCTGGGTGTGTTTTTTGTTTTGCACCCTTATCTTTTCCAGGGTGTTTGTGCTGTGTGGTTATACTTTTTTTAACGCGGGAGAGTTGTATTTCATTGCATTAGAGACAGAAAATGGCCCACATATATCCTCTACCTCTCACACGGGGCCCAAGTATTGTTGCTTTTCTTATTTACACAATATAATGACATGTATTTCTCCTGCATGTTCAAGAATAAAACAACAGTTCTTCAGCCAGATCCACTAGCGGAATGTAGTACAGAAGTGAGATCAGGGCGATGATTCTTTTGTGGCCAAATCAAACACTTCAATGGATCTACTTATACTCTAATGTTAAAATTATTAAGGTGTGTAGAGAATGAAATTGGGGGGAAAACACCACACCCAATCAGGGGGTGACCTTTCATATATATAGCCAATGTGGCTTGTGTTACAAGGAAGCTATCCTAGTACAAATCAATCAGCTATACATGGCAGCTATAATCAGCTATATATGGTAGGCTCTATACATTTCCTAATAACTAAGTTGAATGCTGATGAAAAGATGCTTCGAAATAGGTTATTACTTTTATTGTGGTAAACAAGGCTCCTTGCCAACAACCATTAAAACCTGGAAGTGCTATGTCATGTATTGAGTTATAAAACATAAAATAAGGTGGATATAAGGTTTTGTCTTTATAGTAGCTTGGCTGAATTATCTGAAATTAGAAACCTCTGAATTTCAGATCCGAATTAAATACGGGATATTCTTTCAACAAATTTTCAAGCAACCCAAACAGCAAACAGTTAACCAATGCCGAGTAATCGATGAAATTTATAAAACTGTTAAGATATAAGCGACTAAAGGAAACGAGAAAAAGAGCATGCAGCAAACAATTATAGTAAATGATATTAGAAAACAATAGGATGGTCTTATTAGTAATATACAATGTTCTGATAATGTTACAAAGGAAGCCGAAACTTCCAATTACCTAGATAAACGTGGAGTATCCAACATACAGAAAAAAAATATGGGGAAAAGAAAGATCAATTGCCTTAATGGAACTGAGTGTAGTTTATCTCCTTTCTATTTTTCAGAAGCGGGATAGAACTATAAATTTATATACTATATGGAAGAAACATCAGGTTTAATTCATTGTAGAGTATAATAACACAGGCAGGTGCATCAAGTATCAACACTTGCATTGAAACTAAAAAAGAAGAAAGTGCCATGTGTATGACAAAAGTGAAGTATTAATTGATCAGCATGCAGAGCAACAAAGATAAGCTTATAGACACCAAGGTTAGAGCACTAACTGCATTTTGTAATAATTGAAGTACTGATCAAGTCCAACAACTACAGCTCCAACCTGGAAAAGAAATTATGTTAAGATTGGAGCTCAGTAGTTGTCATTTGTGTCTCAAAAGGTGGTTCAAAGATCAGATAAACAGGTTTGGCATTACACTTTTGTCATGTTCAAAGTAGAAGTCTGCCTCCAACATTATGTTTTTCTTGCCATCCTCCTGCAGGAAACATCATTAATTGAAAAGGAATATTCTTCAGAGGTAACTAATGTCTGAAGGATATTTATGTAACCAAGCTGTCAGCAAGTATCACAGCAAAAATACTTTTGACTGTTTGAATGTAGTGGCACGCTTGACATGTTTTTCCAACCGTAGGTATAATATAATGGCATCAATTATGTGCCATTATTTGTGGCCTATTTTGTTTCAAAATAGCACAAGCATACACATAAAAATGGCTACTGCATTCTTCATAGCAAACCACTGGAAAGTAGCATGTAATGCCTTGAAGTGGCCAATCATCAAGGAAATATCCCATACAACGATCCACGATGTTTCTATTGTTTTTACATAGTATGATTATGTAAAATACAGAATTTGAAAATGTTAATGTGTACAAAAGGTCACAAATGAAACAATTCGTTAGCATGGATGCATCATTGGAGCTATATCACACCAGTATTTAAAACCATACCATCTTCACATTTTAGTAAAGGAACTCTAAGAAAAAAAATAAAACAGATAGGACTTCCGTAAAAATATTGAACTAACATTGTTTCCATTCCCTAAAAGAATCCATTGTTTCCATAATTCCGAGTATAAAGAAAAAAGACATTTCTTATTTGTTAACCTACAGCTCACGTAATTCAGAAGGGGCCAAAAGTGAGCAAAGGAAAACAAGTCTTACCGGACCACCAAAACATTCAAAACCAGCTAACTTGAGCTCTTCCAAGATTCCGTTTTCACCGACAACATAAACCTAAATAAGGAAGCAGTTCAGTCTTTGTTCTCGAGCACATAAACATAAACAAGTACAAAATTATGTTAAATGGACACACAAAGGCATCAAGTAGTGTGGAAAGAGTGCAAGGAGGTGAGCTAAAAGGTCCTACCAGAACTCAATCATCATTATTAATTATGTCCTATGAAAAATGGTATCTAACTAATACTTTTGAATAAATCATAAAAATCTTCTGAAGTTATGCAAGGAAAATCAGTCAAGCTAACGGAGAGACCAGCCACCAGAAAAGGAGCTGGATCTATAAATTGAGATCTCTAGGAAAGGAAACAGTGAATCAAAACTATGGCGCAACATTGATTGGCTGCCTTTTGGTTGGTCTTCTAGCATACAAGTCCACATGGCTTCCACACAGCTTTTTCTATCTTATCATAAATCCTTACCGGTCAGTTTAAGGCATCCAATCCTATTGCAAATTGTAGGCTGTTGTATTATTAAGTTCCTAGCGTATATATCTGCTACTGCCTTAATATTTTCCTCTTGATGATAATTTTATTCACTTTCATATACTGACTAAATTATAACCATTTGCATAAAACAGGAGGAGATAATTTATGATACCTTCTTTTCTGGAGGAAAATTGTTCAACTTCAAGAACATGGCTGCCGCAAATGATGATGTAAAAATCTCTTCCTACAAAGAAGATAATAAATAATTACAATATAACAAGTTATCATTGGGAGAGTCTGCTCATATCAAAAGGGGAAAATTGGCCCCTGGACACCGTTAAAACATGGCTTTTGCCATGAGCCACTAAAAAAAGATGTCTTTGCTCAAAGACACTAGTTTCATGGTAATTTGCTGTAGGACACTGGATGCAATATTATATTCAATTTTAATTGAAAGTCATGAAAATTGACCCAAATACCCCTTTGCCTATCCTAACTCCGAGACGGTCCGACCGAATCAGCCGAAGCCGTCCTCTTCCTCTCGTCGCACGCGAGAAAACAGATCTTCTTCGAAAAAAATCGGCACCCCTCCCCAACGGCCACACTCAAGTTCTGCCTCGGCAGCGCCCGCCCAAGGCAGCGGCAACCCACGACGGAGCCGCGACGACCGCTCCTGGAGGCCCGGCCGCAGAGCTCGCTCCCGCGGAGGCGAACGGCTCCGGCTGCTCTAGGCATCGGTTGCTCCCGACGGCGGCGGCAGCGGCCGCATCCGGAGGCATCGTTTGCTAGCTGTGGAGCATGTTTATAGCGGCCACACGCTCTCGCGCGGCTGCGCTTGCTCCTGCAGAGGCCGTATCAGGCAACTATTGAAAACTTGGTGCGTTCTTCAGTAATTTAACTACTGTTTCTCTGAATTCGATTCCTCTTCTTTTGATTTTTGCCACGGATTCCTGAAAAGAGGGGTTAAAGTTGGGTGAAAATGTCACATCGGACATTGTAGCGCACGGTAGCATTTTTCGTTTGTTTGTGGTAAACATTGTCCTACCATGACCTAACTAGGCTCAAAAGATTCCTCTCGTCGTGTACATCCAAACTATACAATTAGTTTTTTTTATTTACCTACGTTTAGTGCTCTATGCATGAGGAGAGAGATTTGATGTGATAGTGAATAGTGAAGTTTAGAGAGAGAAAGTTTAGGGGAATTTTTGGAAGTGAACACGGCCTTTAATGGTGCGCAAAAACGTTTTTAGTGGAACGAGAGAGACAGTGGGGGAAGTAAGGAGCGGCTGGTGGAAAAATATAACTTTTAGCCCCTTTTAGCACTATGACAATTTACTTGGGCTAATTCACTTCCGACTCCGACGTATGAGAAATTGGATAGAATTCTTATGTCTACAGAATGGGAACACAAATTCCCCTTATCTACGGTTGTTGCACTTACCAGAGACATCTCTAATCATACGCCTTTGCTATTAAATATTGGTGAATCCTCTTCGTGTGGTAACCAACCTTCCTTTAAATTTGACTTAGGTTGGTTACTCTGTGATGGATTTGTGGACATGGTAAAGAAAATTTGATTAATGAGGATAGAGGAAATACAGCACTAGAAAGATGGCAATCAAAGATAAGGAGGGTCCTACAATATCTAAGAGGATGGGCTAAGAACACTAGTGGTCAATATAAAAAAGAAAAGAAATAGATACTAGATAAACTTGATTCTTTGGACAAGAAGGCGGAGTCTAGTCTCCTGTCTGAACATGAGATTGACTTAAAACGCTACCTTCAGAATCGTATAGCTGAAATGCTGCGAAAGGAAGAAATCAAGTGGTACCAACGAGCTAAAGTGAGAGATTTATTAGAGGATATTCTAATACCAAATACTTCCAGCTTGTGGCGAATGGTAGGCACAGGAGGACAAGAATTTACCAACTTCAGGATGGAGAAAGGGTCATACGAGGTGATGATGAACTTAAGAATTATATCACCACGTACTATAAAGGCTTGTTTGGTCCTCCTGAAGATAATAATCAAGTTGCTGATATCCCTCAGGTCTCGGCGCTTGAAAATGAGTTGCTTGTGTCTATGTTCACTGAGCAGGAAGTCAAATAGGCAATCTTTAAGATGGAACATAATAAAGCTCCTGGTCCTTATGGTTTTTTCTATTGAATTATATCAGGCTTTTTGGACTTCATTAAGACGGATTTGATGCTTCTGTTCAAGAATTTCCATAAAGGGGACTATTATTTTGTTGCCAAAATGTACTGAAGTGAAAGTGCATCTAGGCACTTAATCAATTTTAGTGATTAATGATAATGAAAATTTACATATAATGCTTTGTATGAGTGTGCAAGAATATGTATGAGTGTGCAGGAATAAAATGAAAAGAAAAGATAAGAAATGTGAAAGGAAGGTCCCTAATTCTTATTTGTATGGTGGAGGATTCGATTGAAGATTTAAATTTAGTTTTCTGTTTGAAATTGAGTATAGGACCACCATACTATCAAGGGGGATGTATTCGATAAATCTTGGTTGTCAAAAGTGCTATGCTTGAGATGAAAATCCCATGAGAGACCCAAAAATTGCCTAGTTTAACTTTTATTGGTGGGCCGGAACTTAGGCCGGAATATCCGGCCAGAAGTTCCTATAGGCTCGGTTTCGAGTTTTTCTCGATCGGAAGATCCGGCAGTAGCATCGGAAGATCCATGACTTAGCCAGATTTCAGCCTTTTGGAGTGTCCTATGGAAGTTCCGAACCTTCGGCTGGAAGATCCGGCTAGAAGTTCCGGCCGGCTCTGTCTTGGCTTATTCCGGGCCGGAAGTTCTGGGGACCCCGTAAGATCCGACCGTGTGTCGGAAGATCCGGCTCCTGGAACTTTCTCTGGGTTTTTCTAACACTTTCTGTCACTTGCCGGAAGATCCGACCGAGTGTCGGAAGATCCGATACCCCTTCGCAGAGCACATAATGGTCATATTTTGGGGGTTGATATAAATACCCCTCACCCCCTCATTCATTTGCTGCTGACTTACTCGACCCAACACACCTATTGAGCTTTCAATCCATCCCTCTACTCCTTCCCAAAGCTCGATTCTTGCAAGGATTCACCTAGAGTTTGAGTGTGGGAGAAGATTTGAGGTGTGATACAAGAGCATTTCGTGAGCTTCCCTTTGTTCATCTCTTGAAGCACTTGAAGCAACTTTGATTCGTCGATTCACGTTTGTTACTCTTGGAGCCTTGCTCCTAGACGGTTAGGCGTCGCCGGTTGCTCCCATTCCTTTGTGGTTTGAGCACCGGAACGTTTGTATCACCCCTCTCTTGTGAGAGCCAATAGTAAGTAACTCGATCCTCCTTTGTGGTTGATTGAGGGAGACTTGGGGCTAGTGTGACAGCCCGGCTCTTTGTGAGCTTCTCAACAGAGACGTAGCTCCTTTGTGGAGTGAACTTCAGAAGTAAATCCATTGTCTCCGTGTGCTCACTTGTTCTTATTGTTATTTTCACTCGATTTGGCCCGATCTATTTGTTTACTGTTAAACTCTGATATTGTTCATATTTAGAAGTCTCCTTACATCATTTGTCAACTTTGTAGTCAAGTAGAATCATCAAAAGGTCTGTAGAATTCAAATCTCGAAGTAAGTTTTTCACCCCGTCGGAAGATCCTACACAGTGTCGGATCTTCCTGGCCGGAAGATCCGAGGCTGCGTCGGATCATCCGACAACTGACAGTTTTTTGGAGAAAATTTGCAGAATCTTATTACAGGCCTATTCACCCCCCTCTAGGCCTAGTGTTGATCCTTTCATGAAGCCATTAAAATTCAACAGTATAGACCGATATGTCTGCTGAATGTGAGTTTTAAAATCTTTACAAAGGTGGCAACAAATAGAATTTCACAGGTGGCTCAAAAAGTTATAAGTCCCACACAAACAGCCTTCTTGCTAGGAAGGAATATCATGGAAGGAGTGGTAGTGTTGCATGAAACAATCCATGAATTACATAGGAAGAAACAGAGTAGGGTGATTTTTTAAAAATTGATTTCGAGAAGGCTCATGATAAAGTTAGATGGCTTTTTGTACAACTGACATTGAGGATGAAAGGATTCTCCCAAACCTAAAGAAAATGGATTGAAGCCTTTACTCCGAGGGGACACGTGGGGATAAAAATGAATGATCAAGTGGGGCAAGATTTCCAAACATGGAAAGGCCTCTGCCAGGGTGATCCATTATCACCTGTCCTCTTTAATATTGTCGCTGTTATGCTGGCAATCATTATTAATAGAGCTAAGGAGGATGGTCAAATTGCTGGGGTCGTACCGCATCTTGCTGATGGAGGTTTGTCTATCTTACAATATGTGGACGACACTATACTCTTTATGGATCATGATGTAGCTAAAGCTACGAATTTAAAACTATTGTTGTGCGCGTTTGAACAGTTATCTGGCCTTAAAATAAAATTTCATAAGAGTGAGATATTCTGTTTTGGACAAGCAAAAGAACATGAACAGGAATACACCGAACATTTTGGGTGCCAATCGGGTTCATACCCATTTAGATATTTGGGTATTCCGATGCATTATAGGAAGCTTAGTAATTCAGACTGGAAAACAATTGAGGGGAAGTTTGAAAAGAAATTGAGTAGCTGGAAAGGAAAACATATGTCAGTTGGGGGTAGACCGGTGTTGATTAACTCAGTCTTATCTAGCTTGGCAGTGTTTATGCTATCTTTTTTTGAGATACCGAAGGGTGTTATAGAGAAACTGGATTACTTTAGGTCAAGATTCTTCTGGCAATCTGATGAACATAAGAGAAAGTATAGATTAGCCAAATGAAATGTCTTGTGTCAACCTAAAGAAATCGGGGGGCTAGGTATTAAGAAGTTAGATATACCGAATCAATGTTTGCTGAGTAAGTGGCTTTATAAGCTTATAAATGAGGAATGGATGTCGCAGCAGTTGTTACCAAATAAATACCTTCGGTCCAAAACTATCACACAGGTAGAACATAGACCGGCGGATTCACATTTCTGGGCAGGTTTGATGAAAGTGAAACAAACCTTTACAGGTTTTGGGTCTTTCCAGCTAAATGATGGTAATCAAGTCAGATTCTGGGAAGACAAATGGTTAGGTAATTTTACTCTTAGAGAGCAATATCCGTCCTTGTTTAATATTGTGCGAATCTGGCATGTTTATGGTCAAGTCGATGTATATGGCTATCATTAACAATGACAATGTACAAAGGAATAGATAAATTTGGAACTTAAAGATCCTGTTAAAAATTAAAATATTTATGTGGTATTTAAAAAGGGGAGTGATTCTTACTAAGGACAACTTAGCCAAGAGGAATTGGAAGAGTAAAGTTTGTGCTTTCTGTTCTAGCGAAGAAACGATTCAGCATCTCCTTTTTGAGTATCATATGGCTAGATTTCTTTGGGGGATTGTCCGTATCGCATTTAATATACGAACTCCTACTAGCTTTGATCATTTGTTTAACAATTAGTTAGTACCGATGTCTACAAAGTTAAAGAACCAGCTGTTAGTCGGTGCATCTGCATTATGCTGGGCATTGTGGCTGAGTAGGAATGATATGGTTTTTGATAGGTCTCTGATGAAAACTTATTTGCAGGTACTGTTCAGAGGGAGTTATTGGCTTCGATTCTGGGCACAGCTACAACTGTGTGACCAAGATAGAGATGCAATAAAATATGCATGTCAGGCGTTGGAGATCTTGGCTATGCGTCTCTTCGCTCACCATGGATAGAGATTTAGCAATATGATTGGGTTGTAATCTCTCATCAAACTGTGTGGTGTGGCGTTTTATCTTCATGAGTTGGCAGACGGAAGCGCTGCTGGTTTTGTATTAAAGCTGTAGCCATTTTGATTAAGGCCGGATTTATTCTATTATCTAAAAAAAGTTTGGATTGATGAAAAAGCAAATGGAAGACCGGACAGAAAAATACAAATCTATGTTTGGATTGATGAAAAAGCAAAATAAAGGGTTTGGTATAGGTAATGAGCATTTGGAAACTAGGTTATGTTTTTTTCTTGGTTCTCCATTTCAAACCAATGATTTTTATATTATTATTAATATCATTTAGTTCAACAATTACAGAACATGTAAGGATCGGCAAAAATTCAAAACAGTAGTCAAACAAAATAGCGAAAATATTTTTGTAAAACTATATGACAGAATATCTACTTTTTGCATACCTTTTGTAAAAATTGATAGGTATTTTTAACAAAAATATATTTCACCATATAAATGCAAATGAAAATAATCTTGGTGACTGCAATCGAGCATATACAAAGTTAAGCTTTCTATATGTGTCCAAACAGTGGTGGTAGAAAAGCTGCTATAATTGTATATTTGTTATGGGTCGATATTATTTTTGGCTCCGCCACCATCAATCAAAAGATGTAAAAAAAGAAAAACTCTTGGCTCCACCATCGTCCAAAAGATTGTAAAGAAAAAAAAACTATTGTTCATATCCGAACTCTTTTTTGCCACATTTTGGACACGAAGGCATACTACAGTCCAGTCCTGATCCCACTACTGGAAATTCACGCAAGTAGCCGTACTGTCGTCAAACACGGCACAGTACAGGTGTCGGACATCCACTGGCCTTCTCCCTGCTAAAATCCTAAACGAACTTGTACTTGAAGGGTCGAGGCATAAATAAAAGGAGCCTAAACCCCCTCTACGGCTTGCTAATCGCGCGCACTTGCATAGTTGCAATCAAGAATTCACCAAAACCCCAACCCCTCCCGGACTCCTCCGCCGGCGCCGACCATGGCCGCCGTCCGCGCCGCTGTCACCGCCCTCCGCCATACGCGTCGATTCCTCAGCAGCTCCTCCTCCTCGTCCGCCGCCGCCGCCGCCGCCGCCGCCTCCCGTGCCCTCCTCGGCCACTTCCACCACCCCACCTCGACGGCCCGCCCCAACATGATGCGGTCTGCCTCCCCGCCCGTCTTCCAGCCGCTCTCCGCCTACTCCCCGCGCCTCTCCCTCGACTTCCTCTCCGCCGACGCCGCCACCTCCGGGTTCACCCTCTTCGACTCCCACCACGGGCTCGTGCTCCTCCTCAAGCACACCGACGCGGGGCCCCGCTTCCTCGTCTGCGACCCCGTCTCCCGCCGCCACGCGCTGCTCCCCTCTCTGCCGGCCGCCGCGTTCTCGGGCGGCGAGTTCCTCGGAGCCGCCCTCCTCTCCCGCGCCGCCGGCAGCAGCCTCGAGTTCCGCGCCGCCTGCCTCACCGCCCACGCCAACCGGCCGCGCCTCTGGCTCGCCTCGTCCCGCGACGGCGAGGGCAGCTGGCTCGGGATGCCGCCGTCGCGGGACTTCCGCATCAAGTGGCCGCTCAGCTGGGCGGAGAACCACTGCGTGCGCGCCGCCGGCAGCCTCTACTGGCACATCAGCCACAACGACTCCGCGCTGGCGCTGGACCCCAACACATTGCAGTTTTCCTACCAGCGGGCGCCGGCCCTGATCTGGGATGACCTCGGCTTCTCCAACTACCGCATCGGGGAGACGCCTAGCGACGGCCGGCTGTGCTTCGCCACGCTGGACAACCAGGTGCTGCGGCTCTGTGCGCGAGGAGCGGGCAGCAGCGACGATGGGTGGGTGCTGGAGAGGGAGGTGAGCCTGGCCGAGGCGTTCGATTCCGTGACGGACCTGCCCATGCCCTGCACCTGGCTCGGCGATATTGACCCCGGGCGCACTGGCAAGGTGTTCATTAGGTCGTTTGGATATGGGCATTTCTCCTATGACATGAACACTGGGAAGCTGGACCGTTTAACAACAGATGATGGCCAGGAGTACGGACACCCGATCTTTGCTTACTTCTCTGCTCCAGATGGTAGTTCCGACTGAGTTTCTTGTAATTAGGTATGCTGGCTCCATCTCTTACCTTTATATGCCTGATCAAACGACAGGAATTGCTCCATGGAATGTTTAAATTGGGTTGCTCATCAGTGTGTATTCTGAATTTCTGATTGTCGAGTAGCTGACGCATGTTTTTCATGATTTGTCTGGTGTACTCGGGATGTTTCTGTCGATTTGCTTGTAGTCATTTATGCCAATGATAATGGTCCATTTGCTAGGCTTGAACTCTTGATAAAATTATTATAGTTTGGCCTTGCAATCAAAGAAATACTGATGTCAAACTGGTTGCATTGTTGTGGACAGGACAGGATGCAATTGATCAGCTTCTTTATACTGTTTTATTTGTTCAGAAACAAAGCGTGGTCGCATCCGTAACACAAGGGCACCTAGTTACTGATTTATATTGTTCATGCATGTTTTTATGACACACTGTTTCCATGTGACACTCCTGCTGATATAAGATACAGGGAGCGCCGTACTGGAGGCAAATTTAATTCACTTCACAAACTTTGCCTAGTTACAGTATCCGTAGCACACATAATCTGCTAAAGTTTCATGCATCTACTCAATGAAGTGTAAGGATCCTACTTTTCATGATAGGAGATTTTTATCATTTTGACCACCAAAGCAATGGGCTTCTCTAAAATGACCACGAAACCGTGGGCTTCTCTAAGATGACCACGAAACCGTTGTCCATACGCTAGAATGACTAAACTCAAGTTTCTCCACCCAATCTAACCAAAATACCCTGTCTTCTTCCTCGTGCTCCCCACGGCTGAGCTCGCGGGCGCCGCCGCGCTGGGGCCGGGGGCTGGCGCCGCCGTCGCCGGCACTGGACTCCCCACCGCGCCATCGGAGGCCACCGCCGCCCGTGCCCTCGCCTGTCTCTTATACACATCTAGATGTGTATAAGAGACAGGCGAGGGCACGGGCGGCGGTGGCCTCCGATGGCGCGGTGGGGAGTCCAGTGCCGGCGACGGCGGCGCCAGCCCCCGGCCCCAGCGCGGCGGCGCTGGCAAGCTCGGCCATGGGGAGAGGATGGAGAGAGGAAGAAGAGAGAGGGAGCACAAGGAAGAAGACAGTGGTATTTTGGTCAGATCGGGTGGGAAAAACTTGAGTTTGGTTATTCTAGCGTATGGACAACGGTTTCGTGGTCATTTTAGAGAAGCCCACGGTTTCGTGGTCATTTTAGAGAAGCCCGCTGCTTTGGTGGTCAAAATGATAAAAATCTCTCATGATAGGCCATTCATTGCCTTTTTTTTTTGATACTTGGCCATTCATTGCCTTTGATAGCAGAGCTATTTTTAACACTAACTAACTAGATGTTACTAGGAGAGCAACATAATTATTTTCTCTTAGGCACCTTGTCTAAAGTTAATTGACATTTGCAATTCTGTAGCTTTAAGAATCGGCAACAAAGCAGATTTTAATGCTGACTTCTTTGCTTCTTGATCTAGACTTCAGTAGTGCATAACTTTTATCACGAGGTCTCAGATTCTACTATGCAGCTTTTCTCGAAGGTTCTACAATGCAGTTTGATTGTTGATTCAGTTAATGGCTTAATGTTGTTATGCTTGAATTTTGGGTTCAATTATTGGCTCTATTTGGTTATTTGTAAGTTTTCAGTTTAGTTTTTGTTTAAGGCTTTCAAAGTAGAGACTTGAGACCAAGCCTTATAGCTTTTGCCTCTGAAACTAGGTACTAAACCTGTGATTGAGGATCAGTTTCATGAAGCAAGCTAGGTTTCAGAAGAATAACTGCTTCAATCAATGTTTCGGTTTCATGGTTACAATATATAATTTTCTACCATAATTTGTCTTTTCAGCAGAAGTATATGCCTAGTATGCCTGAAATCTGCCAAATTGGAACATGTAGATTCTTTGATTTCTTGGTTATGATGCCACCCATCAGCTTATAATAGATGTACATGCTTGCTGTCATTTCTTTCTTCTAATTTTCTTTTTGCACCATAAAGTGCCATGGATCTGATCTGGAACAGAATAGCAAGAACTGGGTTTCCTTGGTATCTCTATGGCTGACAGATGTTCCAATTGCCAGTGTCTTATTCTCATAAAGGAAGCAAAGATACCAGTGTGGTGTTTTTCTAGTATTTATCAGTATGGTCATGCTTAACTATAATCAACAATCAAGTGCGTTAGAAAAAACAAGCACATCACATAACATCTCTTCCGCATTTTACAAGTATTTGTATTTCATATATACAGTTAGTTGGTACTTCTATTCTGTTATCTATTTTGTCCCAGAACTTTAGACACGATTAATTTGTGATAGCTTGCATTAAAAGCTCCTTTAAGAAAAGATTTGAATTTACCCTACAGGTCTATCCGAGTAAGATTAGGCTAAGTATTGTGAATAGCATTTGCACCTTTTCAATTTTAAACATCAAACCAGTTTTTTTATACACAAGTCAATTTGTCCTTTCAACCCTGTAATATAGGGTGTCTAGAACTAGTAATAGGTGGGTGGGTGGGGAAGGGCAGCGACGATGGGTGGGTGCTGGAGAGGGATGTGTGCCTCCGGAAGGTGCTTGACTCCATGCCAGGCCTGCCCGAGTACACGACGGGTCGGACTCGGACCAGCTGCACCTGGCTGGACGACATTGACGCAGGGCGCACCGGGAAGGTGTTCATCAGGACACGGGGATATGGGTGCTTCGCGTACCATCTGGATACAGGGAGGCTGGACCGTCTTACCACGGATGATGGCCTGGAGTATGGGAACAAGATCTTTGCCTACTTCTCGCCTCTAGATGTTGGCTCTGACAGATGAATTTGGGTAATCTCGTAGGCCTCCATCCTCAATTCCTCCCGTTTACATGCCAATTTTCGCACTGAAATGTTTACTCCGTTGATTTTGATATATGTGGCCATGTCTGAATACCTGAAATCGGTCCAGTTCTAATAGCTAACAAAATCAGTGTCTGTTGTGCTTCAAAACTTAGATATTGCTTGTAATCAGATAATACCTACATCTTTCTCTTTAGAATTTCTAATGAGAAAGCTAGACAGATACAATACTTTGCATGTGTGTGTCACACACTCACACTGCTGTTACATGAAAATCGGTTCTTGGACATTCTTAGGCTATGAAGTTATCGTGGTGTGCGTTACATGAATATATCAAATATATGTCACCTTGTGTGATCATAGAAATATAGGATGAATTGTTCCTACCACAAATCAAAATCTGTCATTCATTTTCTTTTGTAATATATGGTCCATACAAAATGCCTGATATTGGAATGGTAGTCGCAATTTGTTAGTATAACATAAAAAAACTTACAAAGGAGTGATGTATGTCTGTTCTTAGCTGCAACAAATATGAGTTATTGATGAGCTACTGAAGCTGAATTTTTCTGAAGTTGCAGCTGTCTAGCAGTGAGCAGATACAATTTTGAATTAGTCTTGGAAGGGACTTGCTTCTGTGTTTTTTATAGAAATCTTCACAAATGACAATGCAAACAGCGCCATTGTGTTTTTCTTATGGTTTTTTGTCACCTATAGTACAAGGAAATATAGATGGTAGAACTATTATTAATTTTGTATGTTTCAGACGGTTGTGTTTTGAATAGGGAGTGACATTATCTTTGTAATTTCCTACGATTCATAGCTGAACCTTATATGTTACTACCCTAGTTAATTACTCTACCTTTGTTTGGGAAATGTGACGTTCCTGTCATATGCTTTGTTTGGAACCAGTTGGTACAGTTCAAAACCCTAACTCTTTGTCCATCTGAATGCGTCCGTAAGATTTGTTTGGGCAAGGTGTAGCATGGTCAGTGACCAGTAGAGTTACGAATTCTGAACCACATCATATCATCACAGCAATTGGGTCCGCGCACCCATACTTCTTTGAGAGCGAGTCAGGAAAATTGCAAAATAACAAGAGTATACCTGCCTCTGTGCATGGATGTGTCCTGGTCATTCCTTATGAATAAGCTTCTGAGTTGATTGCATCGTTTTCATCACTAATACCGCCGATGTCTGAATCTAAGATGAAACTCTGAGGCTGCAGACACCCTTCTTTCCAAATAGAGAGCGTTATGAAGATGGTTGAGCTTGATGCTCTTGTTAGAAACAAGTCTTGTTTGTGCATGTATCTAGTAATACTAGTATTGGTGCATTTAATATGTTTTTCAGCACCTATGTGTCTTTAGTAAAGAGTCAAGTGAGTTGATTGAAATTGCACCTATGGTTGAGATGAAATAAAATTCCTAACAATACTTGCACCCCGAAGGTGACTACTCGCGTCCCTGATGAAAGAGCCCCATTCTCCTGAACTGCTGCATCAATAAAAAACCATCCAAATTGATCTTCATGAACTCTTGTGGCAGTGGTTTCCATCTCTCATGGATGCTTTGCACATCATCTTTTTGCTTTGTAGGCACTGAAGTAACTCCAGGAAGTGCTTCTCAGCCTGACTACATACTAGTATACTACATATGTATTTTCATTTTCCCTTATTCATTTGTATTCATAGCAATAAGCTCTTCGCATACAAAAATGAATTCTGTTTCTCGTATCTTTAGCCAGATTAAGCACAACCACTTCCATTAGTGTAGTCAGTTCCTATGGGTTTAGTCAATCCTCCTCCCAAAGCAAAAGGTTGCCAATACGCTTGACTTACATTTGAACAAGGGACTCCTCTGGTAGTGGATTACTGGATTCCATCTGTCAAGGCCCTTTCATTTTGAACATCTGTCAGACCTAAAGAAACTCCAGAGAGTGGTTCTGTGCCTGACTACATGCTGCATCTGGGATTTATGCTCGTTCTCCACACACATCACAGGAAGTTGCCAACTGAAACTTCTTCTCGTTATGTTTGGCCAAAATGAACAATGCACTTCCGACCTTGACAGTCATCGTCCTAAAGCACAAATCGCCAACAGCCTGATGAATTTACACTTAAAAAATGCTCATCCAAGCCGTCTGCACATGGGACACAATGTATCAATATCAACACCTCTACACCTGATATTCATCCATAATGAAAAGCTATTCTGAGGTCCATACCAAAGGAAAATGTATATCTTGTTTGACTCTTATATGCCAGATTAAAAGTTTGAAACTGTGCCCCTATTGTCAGATGATGAACAGCATCTCCAAAATAGAAATTGGTGGACAAGTCCTTAATCCCTAGGCTATTATAGGCAATGATCTATTCTTTCTTGTGTCATCACATAGGCTATTTGCAAGGTCAAAGCAAGATATTGCATATTTGCATAAGATGGTATCACTTGCATGATGTGGCATGGTTAACCAGAGAGGGAACAAAGGAGTGCCTTGAAATGCTAGAAGTGGTGGGGGGAGGCGAGCTGCGGCTCTCCTCAGTCCCGGACAGAGGAGCTTATTATTCTCCCTTTAGACCTTTTTTTTTTTGAAAGACCCTTTAGACCAGTTACAGGGCCCCTTTCTACATCAGGATCCAGCACTAACAAACTAAAAACAAGCTAACTACTCCAACTTCCCCCTTATGCTGTTGCCTGTTACCATCCGATGAGCCTTAGCCACTTTGTGTTGCCGCATGGACTCTAGTGCAGGATTGTGCCTTCTGTGGCATCTTTGATGGAGATGTGCGGGACAAAGGACTCCAACATGTACCGCAGCTTTGATCAAGATCACCTTCCCTGCGTTAGATATCATTTCTCCTTCTATCCTTGAATGCACTTTCAGTTTGAGATTCGTTTCTTTAAGATATTGCAGGTATTTTGGTCTTGGACTGCCAATGTAAACCCGCAATCAGAAGTAATTTTATTTCTTGCTTCGGCAAAATGAAAAACCCATGCAACAACCTGTGCCATTTGTCTTGCCTTGTTCCTAGTGAAAGAGTGTTCTTGTGCTTATTAATTGCCTGTCCTAGCCACATCTCACTGATGATTTGCAATTTGCAATTGCTTTGTGTTCATGGAATCAGCTCTCAGCTGAAGGAGTCATTTGGCAAAAGACGATGTGACCCACTCGTGCTTGTGGGTTGTGTTTCAAACCTTGAATCAAACTGAGGGATTCTGAATGGTGTAACAAGGACGAAAAGCCTTCAGGCTGTAATAGGAACAAGGATCATGTTGGCGAACTGACAATGTGCATTGATAATTTCATAGAGGGCTCCATTAATCTTTATACACTACTAGCTCTGCTGGCACATTGCGTAAGCACCAACAACCAGTGAAAGCCAAGTTGTCCAGAACAGCTTCCGAGGCTGCCTACTTGACCCAACTGTATCTCTCCAGTCATGCCAAGTTTTAGCACCAAAAATCTCTTCTTATCCGACCTCTTTCTCCATTAAATGTGCCATACTATGTGGCAAAAAGACTATTTAGTTATTAACATTTCCTGAAACTAGGCGCTTTGGTCTTGGGGTATGATATCGTCAAAGAACACCTTGAGTCGATCAATTTACTAGCACTTTCTGAGACAATCTTGTACAGATGCCGAATGAGCTAGGGGTGAAGATCCTTTAGCTTTTCTGGGTTCTTAACTTTTTGTATTATAAAGTTTCACGTTACTAGCTCGGTCTTTTTGCAGCAATTTTTCCATATTTGTCTAGTCTGCTGGAAGTTTTACTAACATTTCTGCCTTTCTTATGTTTCAGGGTGAGGCAAGTTGTCTCAGTACATGCATTTGCGGATGGCATGATCGCTTGTGTCAACTGTGTTGCATCAAGGAATTCTGAAAACGGCAGGTTGTGAAGTAATATGCTGCTGCCGTTGTGTCTCGGAAGGACGCTAGGGGGGCGAATAATTTGGTTTGGCTTCGCATCTTTTACTCTGTGTGTTAACTGATGGCCCAGTGTCGATGAGTGTGTAGCTTACCTGCAGTGACATATTTCAAAAAAAAAACCCTGCAGTGCCACCTAAATCACTTTGCTCAGGAGTATATCTCTCCTTTTGTTCTTCAGAACTTACGTCCGCTGGAAGTATTTGCGAAACAAGTGGACCAACCTGAAGTTGGTGTAAGATCTATCGCGTTTGTTTTGGAAACATATACAGCCGGGTGGGCCGTGTTTTCTGTTGCTTCGTTCTCAGTCTATATGCACATTAGTTTTGGTTGTGCCATAATCCTGGTTGATGCATGTACATTATTTTTAGTAATCTGATTGCGGTGGAAGGTGCATGGGGAAGGGGCTATGGTATTAACTTGTTTGGGGGCAAATTATTCCTGGTTTGAAAAAATTAATTACAATCCCTTAGTATTTGTTATTGATGTGCCTATGCCCACGTGTCACATATTTTGGCAAACAAAATATTGTGTAAAGTTTCATTACAAGGAGTTTTGCAAAATTGCAATCGCAGGAGAAAAATGTTCATAGTTTATATACTGGCCGCATCATATGCAGTGATTGGATGCCGCATGGCTAAACACGTATGCAGGGTTTCGTCATGCCACGCGGGCATGTTTGGTTGTCTGTTTTGGACCCTTAAGCCTTATCCAGTGCAAAAGTGTCGGTACTGCATAGCTCCCTGCCGAGCCAATGTGGTTTTAGTAGGCTGCAGCCTGCACAGCTTAGCTAGGCCAAATTTCGTTGTTCGGGCATGTTAGAAAATTAGCCCTCACGACGACGAGCCCCCACTAATCTCCTCCAGCGAAAACGCCGATTGAATCTACCGAGACGAACTTGTAAGATCACAAACGACATCGGAGACACGATCTTTGTTAACGAGGTTCGGTCATGTGCCTACATCCCCGGGGCATGACTACGGGCGCTCCTCCCCAAACCGCAACACCGGTCGCTCCGGGGTCCCGGCAACGTGCCGCCTCCCCCCAGCGAGCCTGTCGCTATGTCGTCATGGTTACAACAGCAGCCCCCCTCTCATATTTATGAGGAGGCCCAGGTTACAGAGTTTGACACGAACTCTACCCTATACTGCTAAATACAACTCCAAGTCCCGTCGTAACCAGACTCGTACAAATATTCGACACAATATCTAACAGGGCAACCAATCACAAGACAAAATGCCTTCTCAAGCCAAGATTATGGTTGGCCATGCACAATTCCTGGACAGGCTTGGGCATCTGCAACGAACCAATCACTACCATACGATCCATGGCAAGATGCCACACGATTTCGCAAAGGTATGCTGAGACCCTATGTTGGTAGGGAGGTGCAAAAATGATTGGGACATTCAAAATCTTTGAAATGTCTATGTTTTAGCAAAACGAATCATAGACCAAGATATTGAGCTGTGTTTGTTCCCACCTCTAATTTAAGTTGCCTATTTAAATACATTTGATATTTGACTCACATGTTTATATAATCGAATGTGACTAACCTTTGAAAATCTCATTTGATGATCGCACTCCATGTACCCCCACTACCAGAATCCTTCACATCCGCCCGCCTCCTCCGCCTCGGCCATTTTTGGACCCGGTGCTGATGGGGCTTCAGCACCGGGTCCAACGGCTAGAAGCGGGGGCGGCGCTGCGGGATGTCAGGGCGGACACATTAGCACCGGGTCGTGGCACGACCCGATGCTAATGTTCACCCTTTAGCACCGGGTGCAGCCACGACCCGGTGCTAATGTGCCCGAGGCCTTTAGCACCGGGTCGGGGCTGCACCCGGTGCTAAAGGGTGAACATTAGCACCGGGTCTTTCCACGACCCGGTGCTAATGTGTTTGAATATAGGGGCTTCCCCTCCCCCGCCCGAGCCAGCTGAACACTTAGGCGCTGTGTTCATGCTGCTCGGCCGTGGGAGGGGAGGTGCTGCCCAAATTTTTTTCAAAATTTGTGAAGAATCTACTCATCTAAGGAGCACTACAAGGTACACTCTTTCATTCTCTAATATGACCCTGCATATTACTCATACATATATACAATTGTATACTTTTATTGTTGACTTATATATATCCTAATATTTGAATCTTTCAGCTAAGGCCGGGGTTGTACAATGCAAGCGGCCCTTATAGGAGAGAGAAAACTAAGGTCCTGTTTGGCAGACCTCCCTAATTTCTTCGATGAATTTAGGAGGAGCTCTGTCAAACAGTTTTTTTAGAGAGAAGTGATTCTGTGAAGTAAACTAAGACGTTGGGAGCTGAAAAAGTAGCTTTTCCTGATTCATAGATTCTCCATCTTAATTTTGAGAGTAGCTAATAACCTCCTAACTCGTTAAAAACCGATTATATATCTCTCTAGCCAATAGAAAGCATCTAATCTCAACTAAAACATTTTTAAAGACTTATAATACTCCTCCGCCATCATCAATTGAGTAGATCAAGATACAATTAATGAGTTGAGTAGCATGGTCAAATGTTTTCAACCACCACCGATTAGCTACACGATCCAAAAACTTTACCTAGCTGTATTGTTTAGCTAACACTAATACAAACCTCTATTAATTAGTTAGTTAAATTTTATTTGGGTGCATTCATATAGAAACCTTAGTTTCTTATAATACCATGTCTATATATATATGAAACGCGTATAGTTATACATGTAATACCATTCATACCTAACCTCTAATTCTTCCTGTAGAAAAAACAAAAGAGTGAAAATTTTGGGGTGACTACCAACGTGCATCACGACGAGATTTGGCACGTTATACTGATTTAGCCCGACAAGTCACATCATCCGTATCTGGACAGATCAGGCGGGCCCATGATTTAAGAACGTGCATTCAAAACATTGAAAGGTACAACTCAACAACATATTTTATTTTTTGGCATGTGTATAAACTGACTATAGTGACTAGCAGAAAAAGAAACCCCCACGTGTGTAGGTGTCAACTTCATTGTCATGCACAGGAATAATTATGGCATTATTAAGTTTGTTGGTATTGATAAAATGTATATATAGAAAAAGATCGAAAACACATAAAAATAATTTGAATTGAAACATGCATGCATGCCATATGGAGTAC
>OAMR01000668.1:563012-576234 GCA_900205405.1 Echinochloa crus-galli | reverse complement strand
TATTCGGAGATGCCCGGTCTAGACCGTTCTATCCCTTTAGCACCGGGTGCAGCCACGACCCGGTGCTAAAGGGCCTGCCCCGCAGCGCCGGTAGCAGGCCCTTTAGCACCGGGTCGTGGCTGCACCCGGTGCTAAAGGGCCCCTTTAGCACCGGTTATTCGACCCGGTGCTAAAGGGGTACCCCTTTAGCCTCGGATTAGTTGCACCGGGTGGGAAACCCGGTGCTAAAGGGCTTTCCCACCCGGTGCAGATGTCGATCATTCTGGTACGCTGGGTGCACAGGGAAGGTTTTCATCAGAACAACAGGGTATGGTAGGTACTCGTTCGATATGGAGACTGGCAAGCTCGAGTGCTTGGTGACAGATGATGGACAGGAGCACGGCCATCCCATCTATGCCTATTCCTTGGCCTGGCCGCCAGCCTTCCTTCTTTCATCCGAAGAGGAGTTCAATTGACTTTGCCGGTAATTTGCTACACCCCCGTTTCCTGTTCATGACATCGCTCTAGTTTATGCACTCCTAATTGCTTGATCCAAATGATTAATCAGAACCTTTTTCTTTGTTTATACCAAGTTATTTATCTTAGTGTTTCTGTTGAGCAACTGACAAGAGAACTGTGATAATGATCATCGGCAAACAGAGGCTGGTTTTAGATGTGCCGATGACACTTCTTTATTCCTTGGGAGTAGAGGCAAGAAATGCTGATAGAGAGGATATCAATGCATACTTCTGTAATTGGTATTGTTGTCTGTATTATTTCACTTGTTAAAGCTTTGCCCATCACCATGTTGAAATTATCAAAGCACTTATGATGCCCTGAAATCTGCTATATAACTTGTAGGATTCTATTTAATAAAGCTTGATATGTCGCTGAAATCAGGCTGCTGAAATAAAGCTGCATGGGAACACCTTATTGAGACCACTTAAATCTTTTGCCAGCACTTAGAGCAGCAGAAATCTTTTCCAAATTGCTGAGTTTGTTTTGACTATGGTTATTTAGTTGAGTTTTTTAACAAAAAAAAATAGAAGAGCCTTAAGCTGGGTTTTCTTGTTTTTTGTGATGTTACAATAGAGAGCCATTATGATAGAGTACAAGTTCATGCAACTGTATTTTAATTACTGGTAAATGTTATGCATGAGTGTAGGGTACTTTATAGTTATTTATCAGTTTTGTCGCTCAATTTGTTTCTTACAATTTTGCAGTTACTGGATTTTATAACCTTCCAATAAAATTTTGCATCTCAGACTTTTAGCTTTTAGCTTGTGTCTGTAGCTATAGATCTTTGATGAATTGTCATCATAAACCATCGGACTTCATGTTGAGCATAGCAAATTCACTAAAATATTATAATGTGCATCTCGCGAACTTGTATTTTTGTTACCATTGCTATTTAATTGTTTTTTTTCGGGAATTAATGTATGGCTCGTATGACTTAAACCTTCCGAACAGTATTACCTACACATATCAGCATGCTGTACAGTTCGACTTCAATATTGACCGTACTATTATTGAATAACTTATGTTTAGACCGTTCTAATTCCTATTTGAATCCTGAGTCTGTGATGCTTGGCCAATTTTTTAATTGCTCTTGTGTCCTCTTCTATTTCACGTTTTAAAGCTTGGTCCAATTATCAGCTACAGTGTTACAATTTTCAAGCATTTATGAGTTATGAATGGCCAGCATTCTGTTATATAATCTATACTTCTATAGAAAAAAATCTGTTCCCCCAATGGTCCCTGCATTTTGGGCCTTCAACGACTTTGCTAGCCTGAGTCGTATTTAAGAGAGTATAGTTATCTCTGCATACAAAGGATAAACCTTTTACCTAGGTGCCATGCCTACTATACATTGCAAATTAGATTTGACACTGCACTTTTGTTGGTTAAGTTTCAGGTTTTTTCCAATGAAAAGGGAGTTTTAGGCCCGCCTGAGTTTCTTGCTTCATGTTTCTATTGCTTTTTTCCTAGGTTTAAGAATTTAAAATATAGTGTAATTGTTTGTAAAAATTGAACTTTTCAAATTATAAGGAAATGTCGTGTGATCATTGATTAATTTTCATGTAGATTATGTGCATGAATTTAAGGTGTTGCAATATGTATTATATCAGCTTTTGCTGCTCAGTATCTCCCTTTAGAATTTTTTTGGTTCAGTACCTAACGCCTCCACAAGCTACCGAACTTTACTTTGAAATTCATGATTGTAGTAAATTCACCATTAACTAATTGCACTGATGATCCCCTAATTGTGCTTTCGATGCGATTTTGATTTATAAAACATGTGATTTTATTTGTGAGAATTAATATTTTTTCTCGAAAATGCAGAAGGGCTGTGCCTTATTATATTAAGAAGAAGGGACTAGAGCCCTTACAACACATGCCACACATCCCCTTAGCACCGAGTTACAATCACGCCTGTAGAAAAACCTTAAAACGACCACAACTAGCTCTAAGCTAACCATCAAGGAGAGGGGCCGTCAGAAAAGACAGGCCCTTAGGTCCCGCCAAAACCCACAACCGGCACTCTTCTCCATCAAAGTTAAGAACACCACCAAGACTGGGGGAAGCACCTTCGAAAACACAACGATTCCGATGGTTCCAGAGCGTCCACGCCCCAAGTACACTAAGAGAGTTGAGTCATTCCCGTGTCAAGCCACTTGCTGTTCCATTAGCTTTCTCCCACCAACTGTCAAAAGATGTATCCAAGGGTTGTGGTGACAAGGAATGGAGGTCGACCTGCCTTAATATATGGTACCAAAATTGCGAGCAAAGATACATGAGAGTAGCAGGTGGTTGATGGTCTCATTTTCCTGGTCACAGAGAGGGCACCTCTCAGGATGAGGCAGCCCCGTCGTGTGAGTCGATCCGCCATTCAGCACTTGTTATGAGCTACCAACCAAAGAAAGAAGCGACATTTGGGCGGCGCCCAAGTCTTCGAGATCCTCTCATAAGGTCCGAACTGACTAGATCCTAGGAAGAGACCCTCATAAGTGGACTTTGCTGAGTATTGCCCACTAGGTGATAATTGCCAAAGGTGGGCGTCTTCAACATCAGGCTCTAGCTCATAATTGTATAGCAGTTCCCAGAGGTATAGGAAGTCCGCAATAACACCGACAGTGATGGCTTCCTGAATATCTAGTACCCAATTGCGATTAGTAAGAGCCTTCTGGACCGTACGTCCCTTCACACTCCTCTTTGTTAATTGCAGCAAGGAGGCGAGGGGCAAGGTCAGCGATACATTGTCCATGAATCCATAGATCAGTCAAGAAAAGGTGTGAATCCTATTTCCAACTTCTGACACAACAGCCACTAACAAGAAGGCTCTTGGTCAGTAGTCCCATTTCCAAATTCCGAAACGACTTTTTTTTCCCCTTCTTTCTTTCGTTCTTTTCTTTTAGCCTGGGGCACCATACAACAAGTTATTACAGTCAGCATGTATATTTAAATCACCGCATGCAATGGATTCACATCATATTCTAGAGGCTTTGTGCCCTTTGACACCTTTTGAGTTACAAACCTTTGTGTTATGCTGACGTGGAAATTTTTTTGTGTTAAATGGTTGCATTCGCAGCATAATTTTGGTCCTTGGGCAATAGTGTGTGATTCATGTAGCTGTAATCTGACAAATGGTAGTACTTAAGACACCAGTGTGTTTGATGCCCCTTAATATAATTATTGCGGCAATCCTATCTTTGAACAATGTTTATGTTGGCAAAAAAGGAAGAAAGCAAGCAAACTTTTTTTTTTGACTTACAGTCTCTGATGGTTAAAATCAAGGAAATATTTTCCCTTGTTTTTTTAGTTGACCTTCATTAGAGCTGCAAATAACCATGGGCCATATCATATTTGCGCCATCTTGATGCTTCTTTTCTTTTCTTTGCATACTTTTCTTGGATAACCATTCGTTGAGTTACTGAGCATATCTGCTTTGAGTTTTTCCTTTAGGACTGTAGAGAGATAGAATGGGGAAAACACCACACCCAATCAGGGGGGTGACATCTCATATATATAGCCAATATGGCTTGTGTTACAAGGAAACAATCCTAATACAAGATAAGCATATCAGCTATACATGGTAAGCTATAATCTACTCAATCAGCTATACAATCCTAATACCCGCCCGCAGTCGTAGCGGGAGGGGAACGGACGCAAAGACTGGACCTAAACTCGGCGGTGAAGAGCTGTATAGGGAGGCCCTTGGTCATGATGTCAGCGAACTGATGAGTGGAGGGAACGTGGAGAACCCTGGCCTTCTCGCGGACGAAGTGGATGTCGATCTCGATGTGCTTCGTGCGCCGGTGGTGGACAGGGTTGGCCGTCATGTAGACGGCACTGACGTTGTCACAGTAGACAACGGTGGCGGAGGCGAGGGGAACATGAAGCTCCTGAAGAAGCTGGCGAATCCAGTGGCACTCAGCGACGGCGTGGGCGACCGCACGATACTCGGCTTCGGCGCTGGACCTGGACACCGTGGTCTGGCGCTTCGAGGACCACGAGATCAGGTTGTCGCCGAGGAAGACACAAAAGCCGGAAGTCGAGCGGCGAGAGTCCGGATAGCCGGCCCAGTTGGCGTCGGAGTAGGCGGTCAGACTGTCGACGGGGCCGATGACGATGTGGAGACCGGAGGAGAGCGTGCCCTTCACGTAGCGGAGGATGCGCTTGACCAGCGCGAGGTGAGGCTCGCGAGGGTCGTGCATGAAGAGGCACACCTGCTGGATGGCGTACGTCAGGTCTGGGCGAGTCAGGGTGAGGTACTGGAGAGCACCCACCAGACTCCTGTAGTCGGAGCTGTCGGAGGCAGACAGCGGGGCGCCGTCCGAGGCCGAAAGCTTGGCCTGAGTGTCAACGGGAGTCGCTGTAGAGTGACACTCAGCCATGCCGGCGCGCTGGAGAAGATCCACGGCGACAGGAACAAGCCGTCAGTCGAGCGCGTGACGGAGATGCCGAGGAAGTGGTGCAGGTCGCCGAGGTCGGTCATAGCGAACTCAGAAGCAAGTTTGGCTATGATCTGCTGCAGCAGTGATGCGGACGAAGCGGTGAGGATGATGTCGTCGACGTAGAGCAGCAAGTAGGTGAGGCTCGCACCCTCTTTGAGAACAAAGAGGGAAGTGTCGGAGGCCGAAGCGACGAAGCCGAGCTGCCGAATGAAGGAGGCGAACCGCTGGTACCACGCTCGCGGCGCCTGCTTGAGTCCGTACAGGGACTTTTGCAGGTGGCAGACGTAGTCGGGATGAGCGGGGTCGACGAAGCTAGGCGGCTGCTGGCAGTAGACGGTCTCGTCGAGGTGGCCGTGAAGAAATGCGTTCTTCACGTCGAGCTGGTGGATGGGCCAGGCGTGGGAGGCGGCGATGCCCAGAACTGCCCGGATGGTCGCCGGTTTAACCACCGGGCTGAACGTCTCGTCGTAGTCGATGCCGTGCTGCTGGGAGAAACCTCGAACGACCCAGCGTGCCTTGTGCCGAGCAAGAGTACCGTCGGAGTGGTACTTATGCTTGAAGATCCACTTCCCGGAGACGACGTTGGCACCGGGCGGTCGCGGGACGAGACGCCAGGTGCCGTTGTCGATCAGGGCCTGGAACTCATCGGCCATGGCCGCACGCCAGTTCGGATCGGCAAGCCCGCTGCGGTAGTTCGACGGAACTGGCGACGGGACGATGGCAGCCAGCCCCTTATACTGAACGCGCGAGAGGACTGCAGACTGTGTGCGTGTCACAGGTCTGGAGGGCTTAGGCGGCGCGGGTACAGGGGCGGGCGCTGGTGTCGTCGGCGGGGGCGCGGGTGCACGGGGGCGACGAGAGTAGACGAGCAGCGGGGGCGGCGCGGGCGGCGCCGAAGTCAGTCCTGGCGGGGGCGCGAGGCCAGACCCGCCCGGAATGGCACATCCGGACGGGGGCACGGAACCACGCCCGCCCGGATCAGCAGGCTCGGAGGAGAGGGGCGGCTGCTCAACGTTCACTGGGAACGGAGCTACCGCGGGCGCCGGAGTGGAGTGGCGAGCTGCAGGGTTAGTAGAGCAAAGTATAGTATCCACAGTATCATCATCGGTCAAGAAATCAAGGAAGGGAGCCGGGGAAGCGGGGGGTACATCGGCAAAGGGAAAGTGCGTCTCGTCGAAGATGACGTGGCGAGAAATGTAGATACGTCGAGTGGCCAGGTCGAGGCAGCGATACCCCTTGTGAGCGGAGGGATATCCGAGGAATACACATGCCGTAGAGCGAGGCACAAGCTTGTGTGCGGAGGTGGCCTGGAGATTCGGGTAGCAGAGGCACCCGAAGACTCGCAGGTGGTCGTAGCTGGGCGACTCGTGGTACAGACGTGTGTAGGGGATCTCACTGTTAATGGCGGTCGAGGAACGCCTGTTGAGAAGATAACAGGCGGTCGCAAGGGCCTCAGCCCTGTACGAGGCTGGCATGGATGCATGAAGAAGTAGTGTACGCACGGAGTTATTGAGCGTGCGAAGGACACGCTCGGCCTTGCCGTTTTGTGCAGATGTGTACGTACACGAAAGTCGTAACAGGGTGCCGTGAGCCGCCAGAAAGGTGGACGTGGCAGTGTTGACGAATTCCGTGCCGTTGTCAGCCTGAAAACACTTAACGGGCAGACCAAACTGAGTGCAAACATAAGCAACAAAGTTGACAATAGTCTGGTGGACATCAGACTTGCGTCTGAGGGGGAATGTCCAGCAGAAGTGTGAATAATCATCCAAAATGACCAGGTAATATGAAAAACCAGAGACGCTAGGTACTGGTGAGGTCCAGACATCACAGTGAACAAGCTCAAAGGGTGCAGCAGTATAAGAACTAGATGAAGTAAACGACAGTCGAAAATGTTTGCCAAGCTGACATGAGTGGCAAAGAGAGCGACCTGCTTTATTACAAGATAATAAATTGTTCTTATTTAAACGAGCTAAAGTAGCTGGAGCGGGGTGGCCGAGACGCTGATGCCAAAGGGTACTGGAGGCGGCGACAAGTGCAGTGACTGTGGGTGGGGAGGGCTGCCAAGTGTAGAGATCCCCATCGCTACTGCAGCGAAGAATCACGCGCCCCGTCGGAAGTTCCTTAACAGAAAAACCGAAAGCGTCAAACTCAATGGAGACGTGATTGTCGCGAGTAAACTGACGAACAGAAAGTAAATCCTGAACTATTGAGGGAACGACAAGAACGTTATTGAGTGCGAAAGTGGACGCGGCGGTGGACAAGACGAGTGACCGTGAGAGGTAACTGGGATACTAGAACCATTGCCTACTAAAATGGAGGAAATAGAGGTGGGTTGGCGACCGAGGAGTATACCATCCGATGACGTCATGTGGGAGGTGGCGCCGGAGTCCATGACCCAGGGGGAAGTCCCCTGGACCGACATTTGCTGGAGAGCCGTAATGAGCCCAGCCTGATCCCAGGTATAGATGGCCAACGGGCTGGCACGGCCCGACACGGCACGGGCACGGCGAGGCACGACACGGTGAGGCACGGCACGGCGAGGCACGGCTACCCTACCGGGCCGTGCCGTGCTGGCCCACGTGCCGGCGTCGCGGCCCAGGCACGGCACGCTGGCCGATTAGCCGTGCCGTGCCGGTCCGACGGCCCGGCCGTGCCCGCGCCAATCGGAGGAGGTGAGCCGCCACCGTCGCCCCGCGCCCGTCGGAAGGAGAGGAGGTGAGCCGCCGCCGCCACCACCGCCACCTCGCAAGCTCCCCGACCAGTCGCTCCCGTGCACCGGCGATGGCAATGGATCCATGGCGGCGGGACGAGATCGGGAGGAAGGAGCGGAGGCGGAGGTGGAAGTGAGGAAGGGACGGCGGCCGGACGTCGGAGACTCGGAGGTGGAGGGGGAAGGCGACGACTAGAGCAGAGACGGGCCGACGGCGGCGGCGGGCTGGTGGCGTCGATGGAGGCGTAGAGACGAGGAGCCGGGCGAGACTCGAGAGGCTGGAGGGGGGAGGCTGGAGGCGTCGGGCGTTAGGGTTCGGAGGAGCCGGCGCGGCTTTTATACGGGGCGGCGCCGTGCCGCACGACGGGCCGCGCCGTGCCAGCCCAATTTCGTGCCGGGCCGGGCCAGCACGACGTGCCTGGGAAGCGGCCCAGACACGGGCACGCCTACGGGCCGTGCCGGCACGGGCACGATGGCAGCCGGGCCGGGCCGTGCCTGGGGGGGGCTGAATGTTCGGGACGCGTGCTGGCCCATGGGCCTCGTGCCAGATGTCCAACTATAATCCCAGGTCTGCTGCTGCTGGGCCGGAGGCGCGGCGAAGGGCCCAGCAGAGTACTGGAGTGGCGCGAAGGCGGTGTGGGCCTGCTGTGGGCCGGAGCCCAGCAGGCCAGAGCCACCACGCCACTGCGGCTGCCCACCCGGCAGCCCAGTGGGCCACTGCTGGCCGCCTGGAGGCCCGCCTGGCGCGGTCCAGTAACCTCCTCCGGGAGGGAACACATCCAGGGCCCAGCGGGGGGCGGACCGCGCGCCTGGCCACCGAATACGCCACTCCCGTAACCGCCGCCGAAGTTGCCGTGCCCGCCGCCGGATCCGCCGCCGTTGGATGCGCCGCCGCCGAAGGGCTTCCGCCCGCCCTTCCGGTGGGTGCGGCGTGAGTCGCCGCGCTGCTGCTGCTGCTGCGGCGGCGGCGGCGGCTGAGGCGACTGCTGGCCGCTACCGCCGGAGGCGCCGCAGGAGGCGACGAGATTGGTGGCAGCGGCGACCTTCTTGCCATTGGCGAGGCGCAACTCCTTGAGGGAGAGTTGGTCGCGCGCATAGGTGAGGGTGAGGCTTGTGGCGGCGATGTGATCGGCGGTGCCGGAGTAGTCCTCGTTCAGCCCCTTGAGGAGATTGAGGATGAGCTGCGGCTCGTCGACGGGATGGCCGACGTCGCGGAGCTTGTCGGCGGTGGTCTTGATGCGGAGGCAGTAGTCGTCGATGGAGGAGTCGCCTTGAGTCATGGAATGAAATTCATGGCTCAAGAAGATGGCCCGCTGCGCCTTGTTCGCCTGGAAGAGCCCATCGATGGCGACCCAGAGCTGGCGAGCGGTCTGGGTGGCGCTGGTCGTGGCCATGTCGAGGACGGCCTCAGCGACGGAGCCGAAGATCCAACTCCGGACGCAGCAATCCGCCTGCTGCCATGAGGAGTCAGCAGGGGACGGCGGAGCAGAGCCGTCGACGTGGTGAAGAACGCCGAACTTGCCGCACATGGCGAGGAAGTGCGACGACCAGCGGGCAAAGTTGCCGCCTTGAGCTCCAGGGTGGTCGGCACATGATGCTTCACATTGATGGAGGCGAAGGGGTGGACGAAGAGGGGGCCGACGGAGTCCGCCTGGGATCCCGCAGAGGAGGAGTTGGCCGCCAAGGTTGTCGAACCAGAGGAGGCGGGAAGGCAGGCGGCAGCAGGGGAGGAAGGAAGGGAGGCGGCAGCAGGGGAGAGAGGGATCCGCGGTCAGGAGGAGGCGGCGGCGTGGGTAGGCGCCGAGACAGGGGCTCGGCGCGTGGGTGGTGGAAGTCGCGGCCTGGCGGCGGCGACGAAGGGTTTAGCGGAAGGGAGAGGAGCCAGGAGGGACCCGGACTCTTGATACCATGTAGAGAGATAGAATGGGGAAAACACCACACCCAATCAGGGGGGTGACCTCTCATATATATAGCCAATATGGCTTGTGTTACAAGGAAACAATCCTAATACAAGATAAGCATATCAGCTATACATGGTAAGCTATAATCCACTCAATCAGCTATACAATTCCTAATAAGGACTCATCTTCTTTGACTCCATCAGTTTTTTCTTGAGTATTTCATTGTATTAGTACTGATTAAGCCTATCAGTCTGTAACATCAGTTCATGCTTCTGTTCTTTCTTTCTTTCCTTCCTTTTTTTTTTCTTTTGCGCGGGAGGGGGCTTGTAGTTTAGCAGTTTGTCAATCAGAAGCTTCTATGCAATATATATGCTGCACAGACACCATCTAATCATTTTTTTTGTATCGGTAATGTGTCCAAGATAAGTGCATTATAAAAAAGCGGTTCAAGAATGGACTTAGTTTATCCTCTAGACCTATGATTGTAAGATTGGACTTGCTACTGTGTCTCTTCCACAGTAGCTTAACGTTCTTATTATGATCAAGCTTCGTATTTTAAACTGTTCTCTTTTCATTTGCATACGACTTCTATACCTTTAATCAATGGAAGTTGTGCTGGCCAGTCTGCTTCCCTATAATTCAGGGTGGTTTTCAGTAATTAGGTTCAAGGAACTATATCTCTTGGGTTTCTTAAGCAAACTCTGATTATTACTTTTAGCTGATAAGAACAATTTGCCTTACCATTTTAATACCTTATTGTTGTTTCTTTATTTCCTTTACCCCCCCTCCCCCTCCCTCCCTCTCTGTCTGGAGCACCACATGTATGGTAAGCTAAAGGTACATGAAACTACTCTAGCTATGCACTCCAGTTGATATACTCATCTAGTATAACAGATGATCACTTCAGGTGTAACTATGTTGCCAGACTCGTGCTGTCTAGTATTTTTTTTTCAGTTTGGTCATTTAGTCTAGTATCTGGAAGTGGTACTTTAATATGATAATTTTTTTGTGTATTTCATTTTATCATCTGAGTGCTTACGATCTTTAAGTCTGGAAGAATAGATTGGCAAAAGGCGACACATCTTGCTCTATCCATTTGATGAGCATATAGATGATACTATAGAACAAGTACTACCACATGCAAGTATGCAACAATGATTGGTTTAGAGATCCACTATGCAAATGCATATGCATGGTGGAGCTTCAGACCATACTGAGGAGTCCAACCAATTGACAGTCATGATTGCGCAAAAAAAAAAAGTCAGTTACCTGAAGTTCTGAAGAACGGACTTGGTTTATCCCTCCAGACCTATGCATTAAGAAGATTTGACTTTTAACCATGAATACACCAGGCCTGGAACTTCTGAATTTAAACACCATGCATAAGGTCTTGGAGTTTTTTTTACCAGGATAAGCACCATGTTTAATGTTCTGATTATAAGGTGGTTTGGTTGTTACATGTGCTCATTTCATCTGCATAACTAAGCTATTTTACATAAGTGAAAACTCCATGCTGATAGCTCTGGTTTTGTATACTTCAGGGTGGTGACAAGTGGGAGATATCTGTGTGTTTTTGCTTCAAGTCGGCCCACTCCTCGGATTTCAACTCTGGTCTCAGGGTACCCTTTCTTCTTTCCATGGGGCTGTTTGAAGGAACTGTTTTAGCCAAGCTCATTCTGGAGACAGCAGGCTGATCAACAAGGATGCTGTCATGTCATGCGGTTTCTTCTGAAAAACAGTGTTCTGCACGTACTATATGGTGGCTTATCGCACTTCAGTGTTTTCTTGTCAGTTGTCAGTTTGTCACCCTCTTGCCTAGTTAATTTGTCTGGTGCCTTTTAGTTTAACGCAGTAGCTCGTAATGTGCAGATTTCGCGATGCTGAATTCAAATTCAAGCTTGAAATTTCGATCGTCATTTCCCATGTTGACTTTTACTGCCTTACTGGTCTCTGGTACTTAACAATCCCGATAAAGCCTGTTATTACGTTATGAACGATAGTATAGTGTAGAGTTCGCGATGTGGTATTGACATGGCAAGACTGAACGATCGATCTGCTGTTCCAAGGCCCTGCTACGATACATCTCGTGGGCTCTTGGCTGCTCCTGTCAGAAATAGATAACGTAGGCAGCCTACACAGAGGATAAACATTCTTTCCCATTAACACCTGGAAACGTGTATCCACCCGATAAACCCCTAGAACTTGTTTTGTTAATCCTCGGAGGGATCAATTCTTCGATTGGTTAATCCTGGATTGGAAGGGATTGGAGGGCAAGCCCCAAGTTATAATCGTCTCTCTCCCTCATCCATGGTGATCGTATAGCGTGTCAATAGTTCAATACCATATTATGCTACAACAGATGGATCAACCGGCGGTGCCACAGCTGCCAACATTGCCGTCTGTATTAACATAGATAATTGTCGTTTTCCTCAAAATAAAAGGCATAGGTCCATGCAGACCAAAAATATTAAAAAAAACATCACTGGGCAGGTGCATCGTTCTTCTGGAATTTGATTGTCAATCACTTCAGTTGGATGCTTTCTTCTTCTGGAGTTGGAGCTTGTTCATCCGAACTCTGTTCCGGAGATTGCCCGCTACTCTTCTGCTCCTTGATATAATTCGTGACTGCCTCAGCGATAGAAGCAAAAGCACTGGTACTGACAAGGGAGGCATTGCTTATATGCTCTTGGTCAACTTCGTACTGTACGGTTGATCTTATTATTGAGGTCTTATCTTCTTTTCCAATAATCTCAAACCGCACCAAATATTTTTGAAATCCAAGATCTAGGAAGCCTCCTTCAATCACTGCAGACTCCTTGACATAATTTTCGTTGTCAATCTTGATGAACTTATCCTTGCAACTCCCTGAGCTGGCAGTTCCTACTAGCAAACCAATTGAATCGAAAAGACAAAAGAAGAAGTCAATTGAAGCTGAAATCATACCTTACCATGCTTTACTGAAACGAAGTCCATGTGTTCAAATCCTACCAGGAGCTGGGGCAAAAGTGACCAGCAAGACTGTACCGAGGCCACCATCTCCCTCCAAGAGCTCAACCTTTGAGAATAACTGGGGAAGCAGCTGGGGAACTAACTGCCCAACAAGGAGGCCCCCATAGACCTTCCACACATCGGCAGCCGGAAGGTCGGTCTCGAACTCATGGCAGAGGCTCCCCTCCATTGCTTAGGTGAGCTATGCCGTTACGCTAGGGAATCTGCAATGGATTTATGTTTCCTGCTAGTTTCAGTCAGATATATAGACTTATTGTCATCTATAATAGTGTAATACTCGCTCCTGAATGGCTCGCTGAATCTGCGCACATGGTTTCTTGCTTGCAGCATGTGTAAAACATGTTTGTTCTGTCCCTACGTTCTGTTCCCATCTCTATCTCTATCTATTCTATCTATATTTCTATCTCTACCCCTTAAATTCACATAACTTTTCTTTCCTACGTCTACCTCTATTTTACCCCTTAATTTTCTGTCCCTACATGCTGTTCCCATGTGAATAATGCCACCATTTAAGATACAATGATTGAGAAATAGACGACTGAGACCGACTCGAGAGTTCCAGTGCACGACCCCCACGTCGCTCTCGGGTGGCGACCGAGCCACGCCGTTAGCTACCCCACCCTCTGCTTCCTCCTTGCCACCTCTTTTCTTCTGGGAGTGCTCACCTC
>OAMR01000668.1:531432-558824 GCA_900205405.1 Echinochloa crus-galli | reverse complement strand
ATCTCTATCTCTATCTCTATCTCTATCTCTCTCTATTTCTACCCCTTAAATTCACATAACTTTTCTTTCCTACGTCTACCTCTATTTTACCCCTTAATTTTCTGTCCCTACATGCTATTCCCATGTGACTAATGCCACCATTTAGGATACAATGATTGAGAAATAGACGACTGAGACTGACTCGAGAGTTCCAGCGCACAACCCCCATGTCGCTCACGGGCGGCGACCGAGCCGCGCCGTTAGCTACCCCACCCTCTGCTTCCGCCTTGCCACCTCTCTTCTTTTGGGAGCGCTCACCTCTCCTCTTCTAACCTTTCAAGCCCGCATGGGGGGGCAGACTCATCCCGGGAGAGGATGGATCCAGCGAGCTAGCGGCCGTATCCGGCCGTTTGGCCCCTACGCCAGTGGCGTGGTGCATCCAACGAGCTACGGCAACCAAGTCTATGTGCAGTGGCAGCCATGGCGGCTCCGCTGCGAGATCTGGCAGAGCGTGCAGACGCAAGGCCGGCCTAGGTGTGCAGCGTGTGCGCTGAGAGCCGGGAGGACCAGAAGTCGTCTGAGGTGCGACTTGAAGGCGGGTTGGCCAGATCTAGAGCCAGCAGCAGTGCGTCCGTGGAGAAGAGGGCGCCCCGGCGGTGGCACTGCAGTTGGTGTGCGGCGCGCCTGTGGAGAGCCCTTTGCGCGTCAAGCCGGGATCTGACACGGGTGAGAGGGGCAGCACCGGGGTGACGGCGGTGGCCTAGGCGTGACGGAGATGTGGCAACAGAGTGGCACTCGTCCGCGGTGGTGCGGCGATGACGCCGCCGCCTTTGGGTGTCGTTCTCTCTGTTGGGGACGTCTTCATGGAGTTCCAGCCCCACTTCATGGGGTTCTCTGGGTGGAAGTCTTGTCCAGGTCCTAGACGAGCGACGGCGGTGCCTCTGACGTCGTTTTTAGAGACCCAATTTAGCTTGTGGCAATATTGGCCCTCTCTTTAATGCGCTCCTTCATTGGTGTGAATCTCTCTAGGATCTGTGTTTATTTAGCCACTTGTGAGGTTATTGGCGGTCGTTACGGCACGAATTTGACCACCAGTTCTCAAAAATAAATGAGATTATATGTATCATTCCATGCACTTAGGTCTATATTCTAATAAAGTTTCACAATTTTTGGTGAATATCCAATTTGCAGGTATAATATTTACAAATATGTGCTAAAAGGGATAGAATTGGCCGATGTGGCCAAACCACTTGGTTCGGCGAGGTTACCCCCTTACCTATATACATTTCATGAAGCGAAGCATGGTCAGGAGGTCTCATGCACAAGATCCACATCAGTTGTGACCAAGCGATGACGATGCAAGCTACGTGGATCGATGATGTCACTAATTCGGGACATATCATGAAAACCAACTAGAAGCCCACGAAGTGGAAGTCATCCAGGACGTTCTTGAGCCGGAGACAGTGCAACAGAGGGCAACCAAAGGCCAGGCCCAGTTCACCTGAACTGACCTGTTTCAGCCGAAGTGGCCCACATGCAAAACGACTCCAAGAGATGATCAGGACCGTGGAGTGAAGTTGGTGGAAGATCAAGAGTTCGGCCGAACCGACATGGTTCGGTGGTTTGCCCGAACCGCCTTGAGCTCAATTTTGGTACACCCCCTGGTTCAACACACACCAAGCCAAGGAGCTCAATTTCTCACTTTTCTTAGTAGAGTTAGGATAGTTAGTCGAGTCAAGCTTGTCTCGGAGGTTCCGGAGTCGTCTTCAGAAACTCTGGTATAAGCTCTTGTATCTTTTACTTTTGCTTTTGTAAAACTTTGAGTTATCAATGTATCATTTTTATCATTATATCCGAGTCATTTATATCTTGCCTCTACTTTATTCTAGTTGCAAGTATTTTGTGTTTAGACTGTAGTGGTTGTAGTTCTAGTTCTTCTAGTTTCTGTTTAAGTCTCTGTCTTAGCTAGTTCTTCGATCCTGCTTAATACTTGTGGTGAATTGTCGCTAGGGTATCGACAGGGTTGCTTCCTCTTGCTGGTGGAGTAAGTAGTTATTGACTAGATAGTTACCTTGGTTTGCCCCCGATTCAACGTACGCGTGGTTGCTGTTGGGTGGTGACAGCCCTATACGACCTACGTAGTCCACCACGTTCGTCTCGGCATGTAAGAGCCCTAAGAGGTCATTAGCAGCTCCCCTTCTCATCCCTTTCTGTGAGTTGTGTGCACCTTGTCCCGATGTTACGGCAATATATCTAAGCTTGACCTTTAAGTATTGTTCTCCAGCTGTTGTATCTCTTTACTCGAGTGACCCGAATAGATAAAGTACCTACGAATCATTTTCTCGTCTCGTTGTCCTCCCAGCTAGCTAGTCCTTCTCTTTCCTATATATCTGAGTTGTCCTTGAGCTCTGCGTCGTGGTCAATCACTCTTAACATTACTGTTATCCTCCGTCTCGACAGTAGTATATCCCTTTGTGATATCCTCAAATACTCATTTAGTAGCACTCTTACTATAAGCTTCTATGTGGAAAATATAAATTACGGTACCTTAGATTACTCCTTGATAAAATGCTATATCGGTAATTTTGTGCGCTTACAGAATATTTATCTATTTTACTAAACCATAAGAAAAACCATCAAAACACTTCTTGCATCATTGTCCGGAATATCAATCCTGATAGTGGGGCCGTAACAAGTGCCAACAAATGTGGGGCTTTTTCTGTCTCCATGCCTCCCTCTCATTTTCAGATCACACCCATCATATCATATACAGACGCAAGTGGAACCTGTCAACAGCCGACATGGACACACGGCCTGCCGGTGACACGCACCTAGCGTTCCTCCCACTACCATAGTACCATCGACTTTTGTGGCTAGTATTGCGTGGGGCTCATGCCAACTGCTCCACGGGATCCATCCACTCGGTCAATGGCTTCGTTGCATAGAGGGAGGAGTGGAGCAGCCTCGGGCAAGGGCTCTGGAGCACGAGGGGAACCGTCGGGGAGGTAAGAGGGCATCAGGGACTCGCAAGGGGAAGGACGTAGTCCGGGACAATGGCTGGACTGCATGTCGCTGATGAAGGTTATTTGGCATTATTTCAAAAAAAAGGTTATTTGGTAGGTTGAGAAAAGACCGGATTTTGGAGTTGCGATGGTGGCGCCATGGACGGGGATGGACGCACGGGTTGGTATGAAGGGGTGGACGCACGGGTTGGTATGAATTTGTAGGAGTAAATAAAAAAAAGAAATAAACGCCGTAGGGTCAGAAACATCCTGAAAACATCATTCTTTCTTATTGCAGAAAATTTTTCATATTTTTTCCTCTATAAATTCTGCCATGTGAGTACCGTATGAGAGGCGGGTTTAAGTGAAAATTAAAGTATTTTCAAATCTACTTGATTAGAATGGGTATGTATTATATAGCTTCCCTTTGAAAGGTCCCTCTGCCATTCGAGTGACGCAGCAAAAGGCACCTGTCTTCTCTTGTTTTCTACAATATTCATACATATATTTTTCCTATAAAATTGAACATGAGATTAAGTTGAAACTACTGTCTATAATATATAGAAGTCCCAAGGACATGATAAAAACATCGAACAAAATAGTATAAGAAACTTAGCTAACTTGGCTGCTAAGCACTTCAGGTAGACTCGTTCTTCTGATCGACTTTTATTTGAGGTGCTTTCTGAAGTTTATTCGCGGGCTTGCTAGGGACTCTTCTGCTCTTTGATATACTTGGTGATGGCCTCAGCAATAGCAGCCAAAGCTCTAGTACTGACAAGTGAAGCATTACCTGCATGCTCGGCATCAACTTTATACTCGATGGTTGATCTTATAATAGTCGTGCCATCTTCTTGTCTTACAATCTCAAATCGCACTACATATTTCTGAAAGCCAAGATCTAGATAGCCTCCTTCAATCACAGCTGCCTCCTTGATGTATTTTTCGTTGTCGATCATGGTGAACTTCTCCTTGTAACTTCTTGGTCCGGAAGTTCCTAGCAAAGCGGATCAGAAAATACAAAAAGTACTTGAAGGTGAGACCCTGAAATTACATCATCCTGTAGTGAAAATGAACTGAAGTGTTGAGACTCTAACCTGCTGAAGGGAAAGTGACAAGCAGGACTGTTCCGACCCCGCCATCTCCTTCTACAAGCTCAACCTTTGAGAGCACTTGAGGAAGCAATTGGGGGACTAATTGCCCAAGGACGATGCTGCCATAGACCTCCCAGACATCGGTGGCTGGGAGGTCAGTCTGGAACTCATGGCAGAGGCTCCCTTCCATTGATCTAGTGCGCTATGTGGTGCTACTAAGAAGTACAAGATGTGAGGAGTTCTCTTACAAATACTTCTTTCTTATGTGGCTTACAAGGTCAGATGTTGATATATGCACCTATAAGAATGTGTCCAGAGCACGCACCATCCATAATATCTTTTAGATGTGATGCATATATCTTGTCATGGCATGCATATTTCGCTTTCATTCCGATTTGTACATTGTCCTTGTCTTGATTTGTATTGATTGGTCAGTCCTCGACACACTGCATGGAGAGTTTTTTTTTTTCTTTCAGTTATGATATAATGCTATGCAAGTATAGAAATACTATTCCGTACCCGAGACCCCCGGTCGAGCCCAACCGAGCTCCCACCGCGTCTGGTTTTCTAGCTTCCTCCGTACGTCCGAATAAAATAGATCTGGAAACTGAAAAGCGGCGGTTCCAAATTTCGCACCCAGCTTCTTTTTTCCGGCTCAGGTGAGATGGCGACCGGCGAATCATACACCTCCTGGCCGGCCGCCGTCGCTCCCTCTTCCCCTACCGCTCTCGCCGGCCGCGACGCTCCGCCACCGCGGCGCTCCGACGGGCGTGCGGAAGAAAACAGGTGCCCGCAGCTCTCTACCCTCCACTCCCGCCTCCCCTGCGCCCCTCTGCTCGGCGAGACGACGACAGCGACGAGCTGGCCTCTACCACCTTCCTGCTCGCCCAATCAGGAATGGCGGCGAGGTGCACCCTGCCGCCTCCTTCTGGATCTGTTCTGCGGCGGATCCGTCCACCACGCCGCGGCACCCCGTCCGGACTCCGGACCGGCCTCATGCGGCGATCTGCGGCCACCCCAGTATACTCGATGGTTGATCTTATAATAGTCGTGCCATCTTCTTGTCTTACAATCTCAAATCGCACTACATATTTCTGAAAGCCAAGATCTAGATAGCCTCCTTCAATCACAGCTGCCTCCTTGATGTATTTTTCGTTGTCGATCATGGTGAACTTCTCCTTGTAACTTCTTGGTCCGGAAGTTCCTAGCAAAGCGGATCAGAAAATACAAAAAGTACTTGAAGGTGAGACCCTGAAATTACATCATCCTGTAGTGAAAATGAACTGAAGTGTTGAGACTCTAACCTGCTGAAGGGAAAGTGACAAGCAGGACTGTTCCGACCCCGCCATCTCCTTCTACAAGCTCAACCTTTGAGAGCACTTGAGGAAGCAATTGGGGGACTAATTGCCCAAGGACGATGCTGCCATAGACCTCCCAGACATCGGTGGCTGGGAGGTCAGTCTGGAACTCATGGCAGAGGCTCCCTTCCATTGATCTAGTGCGCTATGTGGTGCTACTAAGAAGTACAAGATGTGAGGAGTTCTCCTTATTACAGATACTTCTTTCTTATGTGGCGTACAAGGTCAGATGTTGATATATGCACCTATAAGAATGTGTCCAGAGCACGCACCATCCATAATATCTTTTAGATGTGATGCATATATCTTGTCATGGCATGCATATTTCGCTATCATTCCGATTTGTACATTATTGGCCTTGTCTTGATTTATATTGATTGGTCTGTCCTCAACACATTGCATGGAGAGTTTTTTTTTTCAGTTATGATATAATGCTATGCAAGTATTGAAATTCCAGCTCTGGATTGGCTCCCTCAAATCCAAATAACCTCGAAACCAATCATTCACAGAGTGCCATACTGTTGTCCTCAATTACTTGGCATAATTTTGTTGTGAATATTGATGGACTTTTCCTTGTTGCTCTGTAGGCAAAATAATCATGTTGTGTGTATGCCAGTACAAATGCGTGAAAATTGGGTATGTTAGGTTTAATCCCACATCGAAAATTGATGATTGGGGGATATTGTTAGGTTTAGTCCCACATCGAAAATTGATGATGGGGGAGAACACATATAAGGTGAGGGCAGTCTCACCTATTAAGCTAGTCTTTTGGATTGAATTAGGCCTGAGCTTTGTTGGTTGTTGCTCCGTTGGACCTGAGCTTAATATTGCGCTGGCTCTGTGGACCCCCCGGGCATTACGCTAGGCGTGGGTATTAGAGCTGGGGTTATGAATTTATTAAAAGCCCAGATTGTTCGTCTGCTTTATTGGTAGTTGTGTGTGTTTGGATCTATTGGTTATTAATTTGTTCAATTTTGCTTCAAGTGATCCTACTCTTTGGTTAGTCCGGTGGATTTTGGCATTCAAGATTTGAATATGAAGGTTTATTATTCGTCTACAAAAGGAATTTGTCTGAAGGTGGAGTTTGCTGTGATGTGATCCAAATTCAGCTGGGCAGTTTAGTCCCACCTTAGTAATGCAACCAAGCACAGTGAGTGAGCTGCCTATATATATATGTAAGCCCTACATAGACGGTAGGGTAAGCCCTATATAGACTGGCTCTCCAGGTGCTCCACCGGAGAATGTAAACTCAGGCCAATGACAACCTCTTCTTCGATCACATGGTTGTATGTGATGGAAGAGGTTAGATATGTGTGACAGGGGGAGATTGTTAGGTTTAGTCCCACATCAAAAATTGATGATGAGGGAGCACAAAATATAAGGTGGTTGTATGTGATGGAAGAGTTAGGTCTGAATGTGTGACGGGGGAAGATTGTTAGGTTTAGTCCCACATCGAAAATTGATGATGGGAGAGTACAACATATAAGTCGGGGGCAGTCTCATCTATCAGGCTAGTCTTTTGAGTTGACCTTAGCTTTGTTAGTTGTAACTCCGTTGGACCTATACTTAATGTTGCTCTGGCCCCGTGGACATACTGCTTGGATCGATTTCCGTTGCACGTTTATAACAGGGTACTCCCTCTGTCCCTAATTAATGGTCGTTTTGAGTTTTTGTGTCACACATTGAATTGGATTTGTAGAAAAAACGTGCAACATTTACATCTCTAAATAAATTTGTTAAAAAAACTAGATTTAAATATCTCTCTAATGATATTCATTTTATACTATAATTTTCATGTGGTGCATGGGATTCGAACTCAGGATCTCTTGCCTCATGAATGCAAGGAATTACATCATGGCTTTTTACGAACCAAGCAAGGCTCGATATCCTCTTCTAGGATATCACTAGTTTCCTAGAAGATGCTGTCTATTTCGCGGTTGAGATTAGATAATTTGCTTACCAGTGGGAGCAGGGCTACTTTGGCCAGTTGGTTGTTGTCCGGGGGCCAACCTAGTATGGACCCTATTTGTCCTAATTGCACCTGTTGCTTACACAAATCAGAAACATAAATAGGTCCCAGTAAATTAAACCGATAAGTTAATGTAAAATAAACAGAAACAAATCTAGAAACATGAAACTATATCCTTGTAAAATATGTCATCGCTGGTGGAAAAAGTGCTATCAGTCCAACCGGGACTAAATCCCCCTTTTCATGTGGTGCATGGGATTCGAACTCAGGATCTCTTGCCTCATGAATGCAAGGAATTACATCATGGCTTTTTACGAACCAAGCAAGGCTCGATATCCTCTTCTAGGATATCACTAGTTTCCTAGAAGATGCTGTCTATTTCGCGGTTGAGATTAGATAATTTGCTTACCAGTGGGAGCAGGGCTACTTTGGCCAGTTGGTTGTTGTCCGGGGGCCAACCTAGTATGGACCCTATTTGTCCTAATTGCACCTGTTGCTTACACAAATCAGAAACATAAATAGGTCCCAGTAAATTAAACCGATAAGTTAATGTAAAATAAACAGAAACAAATCTAGAAACATGAAACTATATCCTTGTAAAATATGTCATCGCTGGTGGAAAAAGTGCTATCAGTCCAACCGGGACTAAATCCCCCTTTTCATGTGGTGCATGGGATTCGAACTCAGGATCTCTTGCCTCATGAATGCAAGGAATTACATCATGGCTTTTTACGAACCAAGCAAGGCTCGATATCCTCTTCTAGGATATCACTAGTTTCCTAGAAGATGCTGTCTATTTCGCGGTTGAGATTAGATAATTTGCTTACCAGTGGGAGCAGGGCTACTTTGGCCAGTTGGTTGTTGTCCGGGGGCCAACCTAGTATGGACCCTATTTGTCCTAATTGCACCTGTTGCTTACACAAATCAGAAACATAAATAGGTCCCAGTAAATTAAACCGATAAGTTAATGTAAAATAAACAGAAACAAATCTAGAAACATGAAACTATATCCTTGTAAAATATGTCATCGCTGGTGGAAAAAGTGCTATCAGTCCAACCGGGACTAAATCCCCCTTTTCATGTGGTGCATGGGATTCGAACTCAGGATCTCTTGCCTCATGAATGCAAGGAATTACATCATGGCTTTTTACGAACCAAGCAAGGCTCGATATCCTCTTCTAGGATATCACTAGTTTCCTAGAAGATGCTGTCTATTTCGCGGTTGAGATTAGATAATTTGCTTACCAGTGGGAGCAGGGCTACTTTGGCCAGTTGGTTGTTGTCCGGGGGCCAACCTAGTATGGACCCTATTTGTCCTAATTGCACCTGTTGCTTACACAAATCAGAAACATAAATAGGTCCCAGTAAATTAAACCGATAAGTTAATGTAAAATAAACAGAAACAAATCTAGAAACATGAAACTATATCCTTGTAAAATATGTCATCGCTGGTGGAAAAAGTGCTATCAGTCCAACCGGGACTAAATCCCCCTTTTCATGTGGTGCATGGGATTCGAACTCAGGATCTCTTGCCTCATGAATGCAAGGAATTACATCATGGCTTTTTACGAACCAAGCAAGGCTCGATATCCTCTTCTAGGATATCACTAGTTTCCTAGAAGATGCTGTCTATTTCGCGGTTGAGATTAGATAATTTGCTTACCAGTGGGAGCAGGGCTACTTTGGCCAGTTGGTTGTTGTCCGGGGGCCAACCTAGTATGGACCCTATTTGTCCTAATTGCACCTGTTGCTTACACAAATCAGAAACATAAATAGGTCCCAGTAAATTAAACCGATAAGTTAATGTAAAATAAACAGAAACAAATCTAGAAACATGAAACTATATCCTTGTAAAATATGTCATCGCTGGTGGAAAAAGTGCTATCAGTCCAACCGGGACTAAATCCCCCTTTTCATGTGGTGCATGGGATTCGAACTCAGGATCTCTTGCCTCATGAATGCAAGGAATTACATCATGGCTTTTTACGAACCAAGCAAGGCTCGATATCCTCTTCTAGGATATCACTAGTTTCCTAGAAGATGCTGTCTATTTCGCGGTTGAGATTAGATAATTTGCTTACCAGTGGGAGCAGGGCTACTTTGGCCAGTTGGTTGTTGTCCGGGGGCCAACCTAGTATGGACCCTATTTGTCCTAATTGCACCTGTTGCTTACACAAATCAGAAACATAAATAGGTCCCAGTAAATTAAACCGATAAGTTAATGTAAAATAAACAGAAACAAATCTAGAAACATGAAACTATATCCTTGTAAAATATGTCATCGCTGGTGGAAAAAGTGCTATCAGTCCAACCGGGACTAAATCCCCCTTTTCATGTGGTGCATGGGATTCGAACTCAGGATCTCTTGCCTCATGAATGCAAGGAATTACATCATGGCTTTTTACGAACCAAGCAAGGCTCGATATCCTCTTCTAGGATATCACTAGTTTCCTAGAAGATGCTGTCTATTTCGCGGTTGAGATTAGATAATTTGCTTACCAGTGGGAGCAGGGCTACTTTGGCCAGTTGGTTGTTGTCCGGGGGCCAACCTAGTATGGACCCTATTTGTCCTAATTGCACCTGTTGCTTACACAAATCAGAAACATAAATAGGTCCCAGTAAATTAAACCGATAAGTTAATGTAAAATAAACAGAAACAAATCTAGAAACATGAAACTATATCCTTGTAAAATATGTCATCGCTGGTGGAAAAAGTGCTATCAGTCCAACCGGGACTAAATCCCCCTTTTCATGTGGTGCATGGGATTCGAACTCAGGATCTCTTGCCTCATGAATGCAAGGAATTACATCATGGCTTTTTACGAACCAAGCAAGGCTCGATATCCTCTTCTAGGATATCACTAGTTTCCTAGAAGATGCTGTCTATTTCGCGGTTGAGATTAGATAATTTGCTTACCAGTGGAAGCAGTGCTACTTTGGCCAGTTGGTCGTTGTCCGGGGGGCCAACTAGTATAGGCCCTATTTGTCGTAATTGCACCTGTTGCTTACACAAATCAGAAACATAAATAGGTCCCAGTAAATTAAACCGATAAGTTAATGTAAAATAAACAGAAACAAATCTAGAAACATGAAACTATATCCTTGTAAAATATGTCATCGCTGGTGGAAAAAGTGCTATCAGTCCAACCGGGACTAAATCCCCCTTTTCATGTGGTGCATGGGATTCGAACTCAGGATCTGTTGCCTCACGTGTAGCCTTCTCAACCATCTCACCTAAAAACACATGTGATACATAGGAGGGTACATTCCTTTTAAATTTTTCCGTGAAGCACTTTAGTCCCGGGTGAAAACACCGACCGAGACTAAAGGGTAGCCTTTAGTCCCGGGACCTTTTTAGTTCCGGATGGAAACACCGACCGGGACTGAAGGGTGGCTTTCTTTTAGTCCCGAGTGGAAACAGCGACCGGGCTAAAAGGTTCTTCGGGATCTCAAAAAATACAAACCATGACTAAAGGATATTTGTCACGGTTCAAAACTTAACCGGGACTAAAGGCAGGAGATGGAAAGTCGTTTTTCCACTAGTAGTGCATCTTCAATTTGTTGTAAATATTTGTTGGTTGCTACAACTTTTTTTTAGTCATGCAAACACACAACATTCCTAACCGTGTTTAACACTATATGCTTGGCTTCTAGAGTAAGGGCATGTGTTGTTGGTCAATAACTATATAGTGGTATATTATAGAGCGTCCTCTGAGGAAGAGGAGAGCAATGGACAAATCGTCGATCAATTTCCTAGAGCCAAAGGAGGTAAGAGGAGAGCAGAAGCAGATCGATGTGCCCAGGCAGAGCAGAGACTGTAAAATACTTTTGTTTTGCTAATATCTGGGACTCGATCTGCGTACCAAAGGTTTACGTACGTAGGTTCGGTTGGTTCCTCCTATATTGGGGAAGATTAATCTCAGGTAGAGAACCAGGAGCAGCAACACAATCTTAAACCTCTTCATTCAGGAAAGGAAAGATATTATTGTTCTTATATACGGAGTATATGATTCTTTCTATGCCTATCGAAGTCGCATTTATATGCCAGTAATTCATGGTAGAAAAAATAATATATACAGTAAATTTTCATCTATATATGCATATGATGGCATCCGTGCGCATGCACGGAATTAATGTGGTTGGTTGTACACTGTACATCATCTTGCAATGTTTATTAAGACCCAAATGTTTAGAATCTGATGTCACCTACTTACGTTTTCATTTACAACTCAAATTATATTTTAAAAATGTTTGTGTTGCATTCAGTGTTCTAAACGATAGTTCAGCCGCAACCTGAGACGGTTACTCTGTGGTTTTTATGGTCCAGCTTCACAAACAAATGACATGGAAAGAAGTATCCGTGTCTCTAATTCAAATAATTATGTTTGTGAAAAACTATATGGCCTTGTTATATTTAATTTTTTGGTTTGTTGCATTCAATAAAAGATGTCTGATGTCGTATCAAACTTCCATTGAAAACGTAAAAAATCAATTTCTCAAGCCTCCGAAATCATATAATTGCGATGGTCTTTATTTGGCAATCTAAACTTATCTACACGGGAATGAACCCAGCATGTGGAAGACAACCAGGAACCGCCCAAAGGTGGGGCCACGTGGAACTCACGTGAAAAAAAAACAGCGCGGGAGCGCGAGGGGATGGGCGGGGTCGCGCCTGGCGCCCGAGTCGGAGGTTAGCTCGGGTAGGGAATAACTATTCCGTACCCAGGGTATGAAATAGCGCTGGCCCTATAAATATTAATATATTTATATATATATATACTTAATCAAAGTTATTTCTGGAAAAACGGAAACGACAAATATTTAGAGACCGAGAGTACTTCTGAATGCCTTCATTATGCTTGTGGCCATACCGCTATGGTTTGGCGAAGCGTCCCATCCTAGAGGTCCCTCACTGAGATGATTCGTCACGTATGCCCATGTACATTGCTTTTGTGACCTCAATGCAGGATTTCTCGTCAAACGGGGCAACTGCAACCTGGGGTTTTGTAGAGGAGTAGGGTTTTTTTTGGACGAGTACTCCCTCCGTTTTTTTTATTTGTCGTTTTCGTTTCCCAAGAAACAACTTTAATCAAATATATAAAAATATATATTAATATTTATGATACAAAATAAATATTGTTAGATAGATATTTGAATCTAGTTTTTAATAAATTTATTCAAAAATTAAAATATTGCACGTATTTTCTACGAATCGAATTTAAATCGTGCCACGAAAACCAACGATGACCTATATTAAGGGACAGAAGGAGTAGTTGAGATGTCAGTGTCAAACAAATGAAGAGTTTTGAGTAGGACACTCAAACAGTAGCTATAATAGTGTAGCTAATGCCTACCATAAGATGAGATTTCGTTTTCAATCAGTGTCGTGCATTTTGTCCTGAGGTCTGCAGTATTGCATAAAAAGAAAATTTCTGGTCGGTTACGACAAACCGATCTTATTCATCAGGAAACCAATGCAGACATATGGACCACAAAATGGTTAAGCATCTGAATGGTAGGCTTTGAGTACACACGGTAGACGAAACAAAACGTTCGGTCATGGCTTCCATCAGGCAGATCCGTGCACTAACGTCGTGCTTGAATTGATGTGTACGGAATCTTCATACATTTAATTTTTATAGGCTATTTAATAGAAAGGTGCTTGGTTTATTGGACCGATTTGAAGTGGCCTTCTTGGTGGCGTCACGGGCCATCGGTAGTCGGCAAGACAGCAAGACGCAGCAGCAGCAGCACCAGTAAAGTTGGACCGTAAGGCCAGTCTTAGTGGGAGGGTCATGGGAGTATCATAAATATTAAATTTGATAACATGTACCAATAGTATTATGAGAGAGAAAAGAGGAGGGTCATGAAATGTGAGAGGAGGGCCCTCCTCTGACACAGTTCTTAAGATTCCAGTCTAGGTAACTGTGTCGATGACTTACCTTAGGGATGAAACGGGACTGATTTCTTTTTGTCGGAGATAGATGACGCCAAAAATAGTCAAAAATGGGAAAAGGCAAACGGCCTGATTCTGAACCTGATGTACGCTTATTGTAAGCTTGGTGATGATTAAGAAACGAAGATCCCTTGTCGGAAAAAAAACAACCACGATAAAATCATACGCTCATTTATTCTCTCTTGACTCGATCAATTGCTTATATCTCCGGGGTTTCTCAGGAGGTAGCCTGAGGCATCTTCTTCTCCTTGACATACTTGGCGAATGCTTCGGCAATGGTAGCCAAAGGCCCGGTGCTGACCTTTGATTCAAGGCCCGGATGCGCATCATCAGTCTCAAACTCCAGTGTTGATCTTACCACGGACGAGTTGGGTCCCTTGGCGATGACCTCGAACCGGACCAGGTAGGTGAGGAACCCGAGCTTGAAAATGTCGCCTTCGATCGCTTCTGCCACCTTGATGTACTTGTCGTGGTCGACTACGGTGAACTTTTCCTTGTAGCTATCCAAGCCAGGAACACCTGCCAAGTTGTAAAAGTCATGAGCAAAACAATGCCTTTCTGCCACATGTTAAAGCATACCCATCCATCAAGATGAACATATGAAATGCTTTTTTAATAATTTTTATAAAAGAGATCTGCATGCGTGTTCTACAGATTATCAATTCATTATACATAGTTGGCTCCAGAAATCTCACCAGGTGGAAACGTGAGCTGCACAATGGTACCCTCATCGCCGTCGCCGCTGATGAGGTCGACCTTGCTGACGGCATGTGGAACCAGCTCAGGGATCAGCGTCGCGGCAGCGAGCGTGCCGTAGATCCCCCACAGCTCGGAGGCAGGAACATCGGTCTCGAGCTCGTGGACCTTGCTTCCCTTCATTTGCTCTTGCTCTCGATCTGCCTTCACTCAGCCAGCGGATCAGCTATGTGCTTCTGAACTCGTAGCTCGCTCTGCAGTGTTGGCCGTGAAGTCGATCAGGTTTTATATAGGCAAGGTCAGGTATGGATGCTCAAAAAGGAGAGCTCATTTACTTGGGATCTTCAGAGACTGAGATGCTATCTCAAGAATACAACAGTACAGTAATCGTGGCGTTGCCTTTCAGAAGAAATAAGAAATGAGAGAGTGACTGGCCGGCCTCAATTGTATACGTTTGGCCTGCATCCACTAGTCCACTGGATGCTACTCGCCTCGCCCGTACTTAGGGTCTGTTTGATTGAGGGTCAAGGTTGGATGGGATGATCCCATCCACTCTATCCATGGATGAGTCCATCCCATCACATGTTTGGTTCGATGGATGGGATGGTCCATGTTTTTTGTTTGGTTGGATGGATTAAACATGGATGGGACCATCCCATTTTTTGTTTGGTTGGATGGGTAGACATGTACAACAAAGATATGATCACCTCTATGTATAATTGGTGAGGTTACCTCTCTACATGGCCCACATGTCACTCTCTATATCCCCTCCCTCCTCTCCTCTCGTCACACTCTCTCCTCCCTCATCTTCTCCACAGCGCCGCCGCTCCATCCCCTCCATTGGCGGCGCCGCTCCCGCCCCTCCCCCGCCGGCCGGCGTGGGGATGCAGAGCGGCGGCGGCAGGTCACACGACCATGGCGCGGCGGCGGCGGCAACCATGGCGCGGCGGCGGAGGAGGTGAGCGGAGCGCCGAGCTGGAGGCAGAGGTGAGCAGAGAGCCGGGTGGAGGCGATGGTGTCGTGCTCGCCCCTGACGCTGCCACCCCATCCGCTCGTTTTTTGGGGATGGAGTCATCCAGGATCTTCCAAGAATATTCCTCCAGTGTCAAGGTCATCCCACCAAGCAAACGCCTCAAAAAGATGGCTGGGATCATCCCATCCCTAATTTTCTCATCCCATCCCACCAACCAAACACACCCTTAATTCCGGACCAGCCAACTACTCACTCGTTAATATAATGAAAACTGAAGTCCCATATGGCAGAGTTCTAGTTTTTTTTAAAAAAAATAGATCACTTGGAACTAAGTATTCGCTAAGTATTAGTAGCTCAAGAAATTCCTGAAAGTACCATTTTGTTTATAATTTAAAATAAACATATACAATTAAAGTCAAAAGTTCAATGCACGTGGACGAGAAATAACAGTCGCGTGGCTGAATCGGTCATTCAGATGCTGAATGGTCTTAGCAAAAGTCATAGCAGTCTGACCAGAAACTAAATAAAAGTCAAAGTTTCAATGCACATGGAGGAGAAAATAACAGCACGTGTGGCTGAGCCGCTGAATCCGTCATCCAGATGCTGGCTAGTCTTCACAGCATGTCAGGCTGGATTGATCCTATACGCAGGGCGGAGCCTCGATTTTGGCATAGAGGGGGCCAAGGAAAGAAACCCCATGTGAATGTTGAATTCATCTATGTCATGGCAACACTGCACAAAAAAATCAGCGTGACACGTACTAAAAATTATTGTTGCAATGATGACATTGGCATTCTCAATGATACGGGAGAAAACCTGGTAGGCTTCCTCACCTTCAATCTGAAGCTCAAGAAAGCACCTGTCCATCTTGTTCATGGTAAGGAGTTAAGGGCTTGGCAGAGCACAGTTTCAGTTTGTACACAGACACCTTAAAGGCTTAAACACAATCAACCACACCAGTGCACCATCAGTGATGCGAAGAGCAGTTGTGACTTCCGAAGAAAAATCAACATGTCCAGGCAAATAAAGTTGATCAAATACTCATTCCCATCTTTGTGACCATCAGTGATGAGAAGAGCAGTTGTGACTTACAGGCTGCGGACTGTTGGACCTGAACCAATTTAAGCATTGACAGCAGCAGTCTCCTCTGAAGGATAGATGTATCCAGAATGCCTACATCAGTCTCTAGTTCCACCGCCTTGTACATTTCTTGCACAAGATTGTCATGCTTGCCTGTTCTTCATCCTTGATGGGTGCATTGTTCTACAGCTTCCACAGAAATATTATACTTGTTTTCCCTTTCTTCCCCTACCTGTGTCACATCTTCATTCTGTCCAACATTATCATTTGTGGCTGTTCTCAATTGATCACCGGTGCACTGACCCGCCACCTTATGTTGGTCATCTACACAAGTGTGATCCTCATATTGCTCGGAAACCACCACACCCTCCTGCGATGCCACAGTTGCATCATCCTTGGTTGCATCCAGCATGCCAAGAGTGATGACCAAATCTGCTGCTGCTCTTGAGTTCTCTCCTCTCCCACTCGGCTGGACAGCAGCAGCAAGTCAACTTTGCTGTCCAAGTCATTGTATCACCTAGTATATGATAGTTGGTAGAATTACAAGTAGCAGGCAACAGTGTCATGTATTAGGTAATAGTACTAGTAGCTGACCAAGTAGTGGCAGCAAGGTGTATGTAGTAGTTGAGAGTTGGTAGAACTCTTGTATATGTATCCATCCATGGCAATGAAACAAATCAGTTCAGCCATTCACAGCCCTCTCCACTGAGAGGTGCAGCACTGAAGCTGCTGTGTGTGTGAGAGTTGTGCTCAAGTTATCTTCTTCTTCTTCTAGACTAGAGTGGTGTTTTTTGAGCTTACCTTGGGTGTGGTTGAGTGCTTGAGCCAACAATTGGTATCAGAGCCGACTCTCGCGGTTTCACGGGCGCATGGGTCACAGTTGCGCAGCCCTGCGCATGGCTGGTGTGGGCCCGGATTGGTCACACAGCATGGCACATGTGCTGGCACTGGGCTCATGGACGTGGCCGGAGGGTACGTTCCTGGCCTGGGGTTGACCGACGAGGGCGTCGATCTTCTAAGGGGGTGAGATTGTCACAGCCCAGGGCTTAATAGGATTGATAAGAATACTCATACCAACAAGTTGCAACTTCTTTTCCGGTAGCTCATCTCGAAAGAACTCCGGGGTTAAGCGTGCTTGGCCCAGAACAATTTCAGGATGGGTGACCGACTGGGAAGTCATTCTCGGGTGCGCATGAGTGAGGACAAAGTGCGCAGAAAAGACGGGTGTTGGTCTGTGAAGGCAGTCTTGCGGTCCTATATAGCAGCCAGCCGTAGGCGGGCCTGGCCTCGGGGAGGCGGGACGTTACAATTGGTATCAGAGATTGGTGTAGAGGGAGATGTCAGGGATAGGCGCGCCGGATCCTGATGCCATCGCCAAGGAGGCGACGGCGGCGGCAACAACAGTCGCCAAGGAGATTGCTGACGCTGCGGCAAGTGCTGTTGCCAACAGCAGCTCCAGCACCGTGAAGACGGTGCAGGACGTCAGCGGGGCGCAGTTCCCCATGCTGATCCGCACCAACTACCCCGAGTGGTCGACGATCATGAAGTTCATGCTCAAGGGCCGAGGGCTCTGGGCGGCGGTCACCGATGGCACGGAGGACGAGCACGAGGGATGTCTGGCCATGGAAGCCATCCTCAAGGCCGTCCCGCCCGGGCTAGTGACGCCGCTAGGCTCCGGCGAAAACGCCACCGCGATGGACGTCTGGGAGAAGCTAAAGATGATGCGGCTCGGCAACGAGCGCATCCGCGAGGCTCGGGCGCAGCAGCTGCGCCGGGAGTACGAGGCGCTCGCGTTCAAGGACGGCGAAGCCGTGGAGGACTTCGCGCTCCGGCTCCAGGGCTTGGTGAACCAGCTCGACCTGCTGGGCGACACCATGACGGAAAAGGAGGTGGTCACCAAGTACCTGCGGATCGTGCCAGAGCAGTACGAGCAGGTGGCGATTTCGATCGAGACGCTCCTCGATCGGAAGTCCCTCACAATTGAGGAGGTGACCGGGCGCCTGAAGCAGGTGAAGGACCGCGCCAGCAGGCGCGCTGGGCGGACAATTGCCAGCGGCACGCTGCTCCTCACGGCAGAGGAGTGGGCGACGCGCATGAAGACACAGGCCGGAGAGACCTCCGCCGGTGGCGGCGGCGGCGGAAGCAGTGGCGGCGGCGGCAAGGGCCGCGGAAAGCCGTCAAAGAAGAAGGGCGGCAAGCCGCCTGTCGGTCGGGATCAGTGCCGGCGCTGCTGCGCGACTGGTCATTGGGCAAAGGAGTGACCAAAGAAGCCGAAGGCGGAGGCGCACCTGGCGGAGGTGGACGACGGGGAGCCGACGCTCCTGATGGCGTCGGTCTGCGCCCTCCAAAAGGAGTGCCCAAAGAAGCCGAAGGCGGAGGCGCACCTGGCGGAGGTGGACGACGGGGAGCCGACGCTCCTGATGGCGTCGGTCTGCGCCCTCCACGGTGTCGAGCCAAAAGCAGAGGAGGCGATGGGAGCGGTTGCAGAGGAGGCGGCGAAGCAGAGCATCCACCTCGACGAGCCACGCGCACTGGTCCACCTTGGGACAGTCGGCAGTGCGGCAGAACAGAGGTGGTACCTCGACTTCGGTGCCAGCAACCACATGACCGGCTCCAAGGCTGCCTTCTCCGAGCTCGACAGCAGCATCACCGGATCGGTGAAGTTCGGCGATGGCTCAAAGGTGGAGATCCGCGGCCGCGGCACCATCGTTTTTTGGTGCCTGAACGACGAGCAGTGCGCGCTGACGGATGTGTACTACATCCGGCGGCTGCACTCGAACATCGTGAGCTTGGGCCAGCTCGACGAGCATGGGTGCAAGGTGGAGATCGACGGCGGTGTGCTCACGATCCATGATCAAAAGCGTCGTCTCCTCGCCAGGGTGAAGCGCTCACGCAACAGGTTGTTCCTGCTCGACCTCAAGATCGAGCAACCGGTGTGCCTGGCGGCGCAGCGCACGGAGGAGCCATGGCTCTGGCATGCCCGGTTTGGGCATCTCAGCTTCGACGCGCTGGGGAGGATGGAGAAGATGGTGCACGGCCTTCCGCGCATGAAGCACGCCGGCGAGCTGTGCGACAGCTGCCTGGCGGGGAAGCAGAGGCGGCATCCGTTCCCCAAGGCGGAAGTTCAGAGCAGAGGACGTCCTCGAGCTCATCCACGGCGATCTCTGCAGCCCTATCACGCTAGCTACGCACAGCGGGCGGCGCTACTTCCTACTGCTGGTGGAGTATTACAGCCGGTACATGTGGCTGCGGCTCATCACCGGCAAAGACGAGGCGGCGGAGGGGATCAAGCGGATCCAGGCGCAGGCGGAGGCGGTGTCTGGGAAGAAGCTGCGCGTGCTCAGGAAGGACCGCAGCGGCGAGTTCATGTCGGCGGAGTTCGCTGCGTAATGTGCCACCTCACCGCGCCATACTCGCCGTAGCAGAACGGCGTGGTGGAACCAGACCATCGTCGGCATGGCGCGATGCATGATGAAGGCCAAGAAGATGCCGACGGAATTCTGGGGCGAGGCGGTGAGCACGGCGGTGTTCATCCTCAACCGCTCGCCCACGAAGGCTCTGAAGCTGAAGACGTCGTTCGTGGCTTGGAGCGGAAGGAAACCGGACGTCTCCTTCCTCAGGACGTTCGGCTGCATCGGGCATGTGAAGAAGACAAAGCCGGGCCTCGGGAAGCTGGAGGACAGGAGCATGCCCATGGTGCTCCTGGGCTACGAGGAGGGGAGCAAGGCGTACAGGCTGTACGATCCCCGTGCAGGCAAGGTGGTGGTGTCGCGCGACGTGGTGTTCGACGAAACGACGGCCTAGGATTGGGAGGATCCGGGCACAGGGGAAGCCACAGGCATCGACGGCATGTTCACCATTGAGAATCTGGTGGTGCACAGCGGTGGAGAAGACGGAGCAGAGGCGGTGCTAAGCACGCCGGCTTCAGGCATCGAGGAGGCACTAGGCGAGCCGATGAGCCCAGGTGCTGAGAGCGTGGGCACGTGGTCCCCAGCAGGGGAGTACACGCCACAACAAGGCTCGTCGGCGTCAGCAGCACAAGAAACGCCGGCGGCAATGGTGATCGAGTTCGCCTCTCCCCCGAGCAACATCGTCGAGCACGTGGACACGTTCCACGAAGGCGAGGAGGTGCGATTCCGCACCCTGGAGAACGTCCTCAACGACGACGCGCTGACACCAGGGCTGGCAAGCCGTGAGCTTGGAGACATGGAGCTGCATCTGACGAGCGCAGAGGAGCCGCCTTCCTTTGCGGAGGCAGAGAGGGAGGCAAGCTGGCGGAAGGCGATGGGGGAAGAGATGAAGTCCATCGAGGAGAATGCGACCTGGGAGCTCATCGATCCCCCTCCAGGCTGCCGGCCGATCGGGCTCTAGTGGGTGTTCAAAGTGAAGCGCGACGAGCACGGGAGCATCGTCAGCACAAGGCACGCCTCGTCGCGCGCGGCTTCGTGCAGCGGGAGGGGATTGATTTCGAGGAGGTGTTCGCGCCGGTGGCGCGCATGGAGTCCGTTCGCCTGCTGCTGGCTCTGGCGACAGCGAAGGACTGGGCTGTCCACCACCTCGACGTCAAGTCCGCCTTCCTCAACGGCGAGCTAGCGGAGACGGTCTTCGTCAAGCAGGATCCAGGTTTCGTCATTGCCGGAGCAGAGCACAAGGTGCTGCGGTTGCGGAAAGCCTTGTACGGGCTGCGGCAGGCGCCGAGGGCGTGGAACGCCAAGCTCGACGCCACGCTCCAGGAGCTCGGGTTCACACACTGTGAAACAGAGCATGCGCTCTACGTGCGGCGGCGGGGGAAATTCGAGCTGATCGTCGGCGTGTACGTCGACGACTTGATCGTGATGGGAGCACGGCCGGCGGACATCGCTGGATTCAAGCAAGAGATAGCGAATCGATTCCGCATGAGCGATCTGGGGCCGCTCTCCTACTACCTCGGCATCGAGGTGAAACAGGGGAGCGGCGAAATCAAGCTGGGCCAGCGGGCCTATGCGGAGAAGCTGGTGGAGCGCGCGGGCATGGCTGGATGCAAGCCGTGTACCACACCGATAGAGGAGCGGCTGAAGCTCAGCAGGAACAGCAAGGCGGAGAAGGTCGACGCAACGCTGTACCGGAGCACCGTCGGCGGGCTGCGCTACCTGACTCACACCTGGCCGGATATTGCCTTCGCAGTCGGGTACGTGAGCAGGTTCATGGAGGATCCGCGAGAGGATCACTGGACGGCGGTGAAGAGGCTGCTGCGCTACATCAAGGGGATGGCAGAACTGGGGATCATCTTCCCCAAGTCCGGTGAGAAGAAGGTGCCGCAACTCACAATTACAGTGATGCGGACATGGCGGGCGACATTGATGGGAGGCGGAGCACGTCAGGGATGCTCGTCTTCCTCGGATCAGCGCCAATTTCATGGCAATCACTAAAGCAAAAGATTGTGGCGCTGTCTACATGCGAGGCTGAGTATGTGGCGGCGGCCACATGAGCATGCCAGGGAGTCTGGCTGCATAGTTTGCTGGAGGAGATCATAGGGGAAGAAATCCCTCCTCCAAGGCTGATGATGGATAACCAGCCAGCCATTGCGCTGGCAAAGAATCCAGTTGAAACGAACCGGATTCTCAAAGAATCTGACTCCCTGTACCCTTGAGATAGTCTCAGGAATAGCAGCTATCTCGTACAGAACTCATCTCAGAAGAATATCACATCCATACAACGATAAAAGATTCAGTACAAGACATATATAAAACATAGCGATCTGGTACAAGCCCTCTGGGCTAAATCGACAATGAGAACAGCTACGCAGCGGTAGCTAAATCCTCGGGTCCACTCCCGCAGGCATCCTTGAGCGCACGCGTAACCCTTCAATCGTACCATCTATCCTGGTTGAACTCGTGCTTGGGGTCTTCTCTCTGGTGTGGTCTCCCGTGTGGCTTCGGCCGGCGCGACGCGCGGCGCGCACCAGAGCGCGGCCGGCGGCAAGTTCGCCGGAAAAAGGCTCGGGAAAACTCGTGAAGGGCGCTGGAGCGCGGCTAGGTTCCTGCGGTTTTGTCCGAGGAGAAAAAGTTCAACTCATCACCAGCACCTTATCTCACTCACACTTCCCCAAACCAACCATCACTCACAACCACGTTGGGCTCGTCCTGCCTCAGCAGGTTCCCACAAATATCGACCACCAACACCTTTCACTCACTAGTCGACTCGGTGAGCTCCCTCCCCACCTTGTCTCATCAGCAGAGCTAGGACCAACCTCTCATAACCCAAACCAAGGATGAGGAAAGAAAGCAGAATCCCATGCTAATCTCAAGCAATCCAGATGCGGTCGTCCATAACCGTGGACACGGCTATACGTATAGTTTTCACTCTGCAGAGGTTGCGCTCCAGGAACCACTCGGGCTGCAGACGTCTCCATGGGCTCGGGAAACAATCTGAGCTAACAGCTGCCCCAGGGTCGTGAAACCTTCCCACCGGGGCCAGTCCTAAGTGGATCGCAGCAGCTCGGGGTAGGTGCGTGAAGTGGCGACGGCTTGATGGCGTCCCCTACAGGTCTGGCACCGCACTAAGTAGGCTTGCTGGAACCCTCCCCATTCTGGGTAGACGGTGAGCACTGTAATCCACGTCTGAAAGACGGTCTCGACTCGGTCCTTAATTGTCGGTAAAGCGAGTATCAGCGTCAAAGCGATCCACCGCAACGGTCCGCAATCGGCACCCATGACAGGTATTGCCACCCATCTCCTCAAAAGTAACCAAGTAACCATGTACCCGCAATAGGTACTCGGCAGGGACTACCCGAGTGTAGCCCCCAAGCACCCCGATCAAACGATCGGGTTGTTATTACTCGCTTACACCACCTAGCTACACTACTCCTCCCAAACCACCCACAACACACGCCAAGAGGATCAGATCACAACCATCCCAACACATGCATATCATAGCATTTAATATTCAGTGGATAATAGGATAGCAAGGTAACATGATAATAACAAAGGCAGTGCAGGTTCATCATGCGATTAAAGTAAAGCACTAGCATTCTAATAGCATGTCTAATAGGTATTTCAGAGATTGGTCGGGTGTGAACCTGGGCAAGCGTCCTCCTCCTCGTCAAAGTAGCTGTCGTAGTGGTCCGGCTCCTCCTGACTCTCTGGAGCTCCTAAGGTTGCGATAAATAAAAATAAGACGCGGCTAGGCAAAGAAACACCAAAACAATGAGGAAAGAAGACCCAAAGAATACCAAACTCTACACTAATGCGTAGGTCATGTTTTTAGAAAAATATAGAAACTGGTTTCATATTTTTCTGAGCTACGGTTGATTTATTATTAATTTTTGAAGTTTAAATCATTTTCTGAAAATATTAAATAATTCCGAAAAAGAAAAACACACAGGCTGGGACACATGGCAGCACCAGGGCGTGCCACGTCATCACTGCTGACGGTTGGTGATTCTCCATAGTCATGTGCCTACAAGAGAGACCCTTTGATGGCAAAAAGCACCCATGATGTCATCAGTGGGGCCGGCCTTGCTGACGTCATCGTGGGCCCGGATGACGTCAGCGTTGACTTGGTCAACATTGACCAGTCAACGGTGAACGGGTCAGTGGGGTCAGTGGGCCCACATGTCAACCTAAGGCAGTCAGTGACAGGTGGGGCCGGCCTGTCAGCGCAGTTAATTGAAAAAGGATTAAACGCGGCTGGGCTGGAAACGGGCCGAAAGTGGATGGGCCGGAAGATTTCAGGGTGCACAAATGGACTTAAAGTTTAACTTTAAGCCCACGAAGGGGTTCGGCTAGATCTGGCGCTGTGGACTAGGTCAACCGTGCGCCGTGAGGTGGGTGTACGTGAACCGGGTGCACGGGATCAGATTGTGGCTACTTGGAATCTTCTACGGCTGTGGTGTGGCGTGCTGGTGTGGCCTTGCGTGTGGCTTCGGCCGGCGAGGCGCGCGGCGCGCACTAGAGCTCTGCCGGCGGCGATGGCTTAACAGCGATCAACGGAAAGAAAGGTCGGTGAGGCTTGGGATCGGTGGCTATAGCTCGGCTAGGTTTCCGCGGATGGAAACGGCATGACAAAGGCGATCACCAGGCTGGGGTCTCGTCTTCCCGACGCGTGCGGCGGCGGCGCGGCTATGGCGCCACGGCGGCCGGCGACGCGCGGGCGGAGAAAGGCTCAGAAGCGGCTCGGCTGGGATGGCGTGCGTACGCGCGACACCAGCGCGTGCTGGAACGTGACGTCGCGGCCCTGGGTTGGGTGTGCGTGCGCGGGCACACGGTTGCCCGTGGCCCGCGACACAGCCGCGGCTCGCGCGCGGTGACCGGCATCCCGGCTCGCGGCGACGTTGGCTGCATACATGGCGACGGCGTGTTTGCAGCGAGGTTTAGCGGCTCGGCGACGGGATCCTGCACAGAGATGGCCACAGCTCGAAGGCTGGGTCCCAGAGATGGGCTAGCATGCGGCTGCGGCGGCGCTCGGCCGGAAACAGAGAGGAAGAAGGGGGTTCCCGCGGTGGCTCACCTAGGGGCAAGTAGACGAACTCAGCAGCTCGGTGAAGACTCGCAGGTCAACGGCGATCCTCGCGCTCCCACGAACAGCTCCGCTCCGGCTCCGGCTTGGCGTCTCCACGGGCGGCGGCGCTGCGGCGGCGCAGCGCTCGGCGAAGACGCGCCCGCCTTCTTCCTGCTGCTTCCTCGATCGGGCGTCTCCTTCTTCTCCCTCCACTGGTCTTCCTCCTCCCTCTCACCCCTCGGATTACGAACAGGAAACCCCAAAGGGGGTGCGGCGGCTTGAAGGGGGAAAGGGCTCCGCGGCTGGGGTTTTATAGCGCTGCGGCCGCTAGGGTTTAGGCACGGACGGCGAGATGGCTTGGCGAGCGCGCCCGGGACACGCGTCGCGATCACGACGGGCCGCAGAGCGTGCGACGGGATTGGCCGGGGCGCCTCCTCTGCTTTTCGCCGGGGCAGAGAGAGAAGAGAGGGGAAGAAGAAAGGGGCAGAGTGCGGTGGGACCCGCACGTCAGCGAGAGAGAGAGAGAGGGGTACGCGGAGGCGACGCGGCGGGGGAAAAAGTTGGGCCGCAGCCGGGCCGCAAGGCCGGCTGGGCCAGTTTGGTCGGTTGGCCTCGGGATGGAGTTCAGGGGCTGGATTTAGACTTTTGCTTCAGGATTTCGGCCCAAGAACAGTTAGCTGGGTTAGACAATTAGTTTGGCCAAGTTAATGTTTGAATTCGAATCTAGAATTTGAATTCAAACCAACCAAAAATCCAATAAAGCCAAATTAACTCCAAATCACACTATTTGATCCTTAGCACTTCAAATTATTTTTATTTAATTTACATTTTGCCTAGGAGCAAAGGGAGCAAAATAGAGAGCAATCTTAAGGGTTGGTTCGCATGCACACAATTCCACCAAAAGTTTTTAAATCCTCATTTTTGCATTTCAACAAATCCTAAGGTAAATTTTAGGGTTGTTACAGTCTCCCCCCGAACTCAAGAGCAGCAGCAGATTTGGTCATCAATCCTTCCCAATCTGTTGTTGATCTTGATCCTCTAGATGCTCACCATCCCAATCAACTCTTCAGCTCATTGAACCGAAGTCGTCCAAGTGATTGGTGAGGATATCAGCGAGCTGTCGGCCGCTCTCGACGAACTCGATGAGATCTGCCCTTCATCGACACAACAGCACCAACGTAATGATGACCAAATCTGCTGCTGCTCTTGAGTTCTCTCCTCTCCCACTCGGCTGGACAGCAGCAGCAAGTCAACTTTGCTGTCCAAGTCATTGTATCACCTAGTATATGGTAGTTGGTAGAAGTACAAGTAGTAGGCAACAGTGCCATGCATTAGGTAATAGTACTAGTAGCTGACCAAGTAGTGGCAGCAAGGTGTATGTAGTAGTTGAGAGTTGGTAGAACTCTTGTATATGTATCTATCCATGGCAATGAAACAAATCAGTTCAGCCATTCACAGCCCTCTCCACCGAGAGGTGCAGCACTAAAGCTGCTGTGTGTGTGAGAGTTGTGCTCAAGTTATCTTCTTCTTCTTCTAGACTAGAGTGGTGTTTTTTGAGCTTACCTTGGGTGTGGTTGAGTGCTTGTGCCAACAAAGAGCACCTCGTTCCACTGCCCTCTCCTCTTCTTCCACTATAATGTCATCCTTGACTCCTTTTGACCAATCAATTGCGCATTGTTTTAGAGCTTCCTGAACAGTGTAATACTCAGTTGCCTCTTCTTGCTCCACCAAATCTTGATTTTCAACAGCATGATCATTTGTATGTATTCTTGTAGTGACTTGAATTTGGTGGTGATCACCCAGATCCTCTACCAACTGTTGAACTCCATAACTGAAATTTAAGTTCAAAATAGTTCTGTGTACATTTCGATATGGATAACGTACCTTCTGATCACCGTATTGTAAAACCAAATCGACTTCAACGATAAAATGAAGGTCTACTCGGTAAGGTAGACAAAATATAGAAGGCTTCAGGGGCAAATTAAAGTCAGCCTCAGGCAGCTCAATTAAGGATGTCCTATCAAACAGGACCACACGATGATGTCCGAACTCTTCAGCCCATACTTTAATTGTTATAGACAAAAGACTAGGTCCTTCCAAAGAACTAAAGACTTTTGGGATCAAATTAACTTCAATTTCAACTTCTACAGTATTGGGGATGTAGAGATACGAAATCTCTATTCCTCTATCTATGCCTGCATCGACACTTACTATGTACATTACATATTGATCGTCCTTATTGCTGCTGCTGGTGTTCCATCCCGCTCTGATGGGATCAAATGTGGATCCCACTGGATAAACTTCAATTGATAATGGTCTGAAACGAACCGGATCCCAATTACGAGAATCCGACTCCCTGTACCCTCGAGATAGTCCCAGGAATAGCAGCTATCTCGTACAGGACTCATCTCAGTAGAATATCACATCCATACAGCAATAAAAGATCCAATACATGACATATATAACAACATAGCGGTCTGATACAAGCCCTCAAGGCTACATCGACAATGAGAAACTGCTACGACACGGTAGCTAAAACATCTAGGTCCACTCCACAGGCATCCTTGAGCGCATGCGCAACCTTCAGTCGTACCATCCATCCTGGTTGAACTCGTGGTCGGGATCTTCTCCTGTGTACCCAAAGTCTGTACCCAAGGAAATGGGACAGGTCCACGTCACCAACCATAATATGATGCAAGCTTTAAAGTGGACTATTCTAGTAATAAATTATTCAAGGGATATAAGCTGAGGGTTTCCTATGCAACCAGCAGCAAATTCCCAAGTTCATCTCAACACCAACTCCTGTCCTT
>OAMR01000668.1:507002-527435 GCA_900205405.1 Echinochloa crus-galli | reverse complement strand
GTGACTTAGACTACATTCTTGAGTATTGTTCCACATATGCCATCATATATCTTAGTCATCTAGAGCTTAAATTTCATATCTTTTTGTAAGCTTTAATCATGTTGTCATCAATCACCAAAAAGGGGGAGATTGAAAGTGCATCTAGGCACTTATATTTTTTGGTGATTGATGACAATATGATTAAAGCTTACAAATAGATATGAAATTTAAGCTCTAGATGATTGAGATATATGATGAGCTCCCCCTCAATATGTGCTTTGGATAGAATTTCAAAAAAACCGGCCTCAAATGCCAAATGCACATATAATTGATAAGAATGAGAGCTTCCCCTATATCTCAGCATCCAACATGTGCAACAAGTGTGTGTGACAACATAAAACAATATGTGATGCATATGACATGTATATCACTTGATAAATCAAAGAAAAGGGCACATACTTGCTGTCTCAGGCCAAACCGGTCAGACCGGTCTGGGAAACCGGTCAGACCGGTTTCACCTAGACAGCAAGCATGTGAAACAACAATGCATCAACCAACACATGCATATCACACTAGCAAATTGTCACTTATGATACATAAATAAGTTCAACACACAGAATAGCACACATTACAAATTCTCAAGTCCACAAATAGATAAAGTATGAATTTATTACATCCAAACTCATAAGCGACTACAAGACTAGAAACTAAGCTTTAATCCATTCTCCTCCCCCTTTGACATCAATCATCCAAAAAGGGCCTGGAGAAGCTTGTAGTCGTACTCCCACGCTGCATCTACTTGCCTCGCCATCTAGAAGGTCGGGCTGTGATCATCTGACGAAGAAGTAGTAGTCCAATGAAAACCTTCACTCAATCCAAGAGATATATGTGATAGAGCTAGAGTGAAGTGCTCGATAAGGAGTGAGATGTGGAAGATCAAAGCATACCATGACTAGGAGCAGAAGTGGGTCCGAAGATAGAAGCCGCTGCCTGTGAAGCAAAGTCTCCAGGAGATGGAGATGGTGCTGTCGAAAACTGAACTCCCGCCATCGAAGATGAAGTGCCAGCATAGCCACTATAGACCATGTTAGTATATTTGGCTCATACCTCACATAAACAATATTTAACACAAAGTCAATTGTTAAGAAGGTGTCAACCAAATATCTAATTGGTGCACAAAACTCAATATACTTGCATGGAAATGCACACACTAGCATGACAAAAGGCCTAGATGCACAAGGTAAATACTTAGTCAAAGAAAACATACCTTTGCCTCTAGTCAAGAATGTTGTGATCTGTCATGATGTCTCTAAGCGGGGGTATCTCAGGTAGCTCGAGAGGTGGTGAGATAGGTGATGGAGGATCATCCGGGCTCATCTTGGCATGTAATCTCTTTACCGCATCCCTAGTCTTCTTGTTCTCAATCCTCTGCTGCCTAATGCTCACTTCAACATCCCTTTGACCTTTGCAAATACCAGTGAACATGGAGATGAACTTCCGAATAGGAGATGTCCTGCCCTCTGCCTGAGTGCTGCTGCCAGACCCAAACCGGTCAGACCGGTTTGGGAAGCCGGTCAGACCGGTTTGCCCTGGCTGCATCTGCCTCTGCTGCTGCACTCCTCCCTGCTGTGGCTGCTCTCTAGCTGCTGCATCTGTGTCTGCTGGTGAAGGAGAAGGCATCCTGAACTTGTGAGGAACAGGAGGACGCAATGGCTTGTGTTGAGTGTCCTTTTGAATCTTCAAGAAGTGGTGTTCTCCACTACATCCACTTCCTCAATCTCCTGCTCAGCTGCTCTCTTAGGCCTCCTAGGCCTCAAATTCTGCCCCCAGGTGCTTGCGAGCTGCAGCCAATGGAAGGGTCGTGACGCCCCTTTTTGACTCGATCGGCATGAGGTCCCTTAGGCATCTTCTCTGTCCTTCCTGGGTTCACAAGAGATGGAACACATGTAATAAATACCCAGGAAAAAGATTGATAAAGATTTGATCAACAAGATAGCATCCAACAAATTTTGGGTCAGCTCAGAGCCAAACCGGTCAGACCGGTTTGCCAAACCGGTCAGACCGGTTTTACCTGCGCTGAGCCAAAACAAGTTGGCGACCAATCTAGACAGAGTATGATCAAGATATAGATATGAAGTTGATAAAGATGATATCCCTAGTCCATATGTGAGCCAGCACGGTGCAAAACAGGGACTTGGGCCTTCACTGCCCAAACCGGTCAGACCGGTTTGCCAAACCGGTCAGACCGCTTTGCGCAGTGAAGGTGCAAATCCTTGTTGCGCAAAATGTAGCCAACCAAATTGATTCATCTCTTAGGGATAGATTCCTAGACATGCTAGAAGATGTTCTACCGAAGGGTTTTGACAAAGATATTCATCCAATGAGTAGATCGGGCAATGAGAAGATTTGAATACCTTGAGACCCAAGAACTCGACGGGAAAGAGGATTTTCTGATCCAAGATTGATGGGAGCCAATCTAGCAGCCTTGGGGCACTCCAAATCCGAAGAGAAATCAACTTTTCTTTGGTTGAATCTTCAAATCGCCATTGGGGCGCCTCCCTCGGTGAAGAACAGAGGAGAGAGAGATGGAAGGGGATGAATGGATATGGGAGGGGAGAGGAAATCACGGGTGGCCAGTAAATCCACGTGGGCCCGCTGTCCTGGCCAAACCGGTCAGACCGGTTTGGGAACACCCAGGCAGCTGGCACTTGTCCAATTTTATGGGATTTAAGCTCCGATGATAGTTCACTTGACCTGAGAAAGTGTATGGTAGATAAGATCTCCAGTTTCTCAAGGTTTTCCATATAAGAGATAGGTTTCCAATAAATCCATTTTCTTTCGTTTCTTCTCCGAAAGAAATGGGAGACAAAAGATAGATAGAGGATTTGTGAACTTGAGAGAAATCTCACTATTTGTGACTAGCCATCAATCAAGCAAAGTTAACTATAGTCACAAATAGATCGACAAAGGTCAAAAGACCAAAATCCAAATATTTTTCAAAAACACATACAACCTGTCATGCTAGTTGAGTTTTCCAAAAACTTGTTCTATGTCACATAAGCACATGCACTTATATTGGATTAAGGACCAATTTTAGCACATTTGGCTCACATCTCACAACTTTCGACACCAAGTCAATAGTTCATAAGATGTCAAACAAATATCTAAATAGGTACGCAAGAATGATACACAATATAAATGCATGCACATGCACACACTAGCACAATAGGGCCTAGATGCACAAGGTAAATACTAGTTAAAGAAAGCATACCTTTGCCTCTAGCTAAGCGTGTTGTGCAATATAATCAAATTTCATTCATATCCCCTTTTTTATGATATATGCCAATTCTTGGACAAAAGAGAGACAATATATTAAATTGCACAACAACTAGTTTTATAACTAATGACCTTTGTATGTGGATGGTAAATAGGTCATTGATTATAAAACCTCACAATATAGACCAAATTCCTTTTATCTAGTGCATATGATAAGGTGTGTACATTGAGACTACAAACTTACTCAAAGAAATGTTAGTCTCAAGGACACAAATGTTAAATTAATCTCCCCCTCAATAAGTTCATCATGCTTGGATCACATGGGACATGCACATTGTCTTATTAAGAACTTGGGAGGATTAAGTCAACATTTGGTCAATGGCACAAAATAAATTGCTTATGTTGAAATGTGCCAAGAAAACTTACTACCACATAGGTGCAAGTTGATGTACATATGACAACAATGATATCCCAAGGAAATAACTCAAATATATCTCCATTTCTTACTTCAAAAGCCAAGTGGCAACATTCTGGTTCAAACCGGTCAGACCGGTTTGGCAAACCGGTCAGACCGGTTTTGCCAGAAGTTGCCTCCGGACGGAAATTTCCGGTCTTTAGCCCAATTTACGGCAAATGCGACGGAATCTCCGGTACTTTGGCGGAAATTTCCGATGGAGCACAGCTACATGGTCATATTTGAGTTCCAAGACACCGGGGATTGATTTCCTGCATAATTGACATAGTATTGCTCCACTAGAGAGCCATTAAAAGCACCTCATGGCACATGTTGTGTAATACTTAACATGATAACTTGAGATGAGACATGTACTTGGTTATCACGTAGTGTAAGTGTGATGTGCATATGCCAAAAATGAGAAGTTTCTGAAATAAATTACTTGCGTCTCCATTTTTCTTGAGTGTGCTGAAGTTGAATGTATCTGGGTCAAACCGGTCAGACCGGTTTGGTAAACCGGTCAGACCGGTTTTGCCAGACTCCGCCACTTCAGCGGAAATCTCCGACCTAGATGACAATTTCCGTCAAATGCGACGGAAATATCCGGTAATTTGGCGGAAATATCCGGTATTGCACAGCCAAACACTCGCTTTTGAGATTCTTGCATCGGAGATTGGTTTCCTACAAATTTGAGACAATTTTGCTCCACTAGAGAGCGATTAGGAGCACCATATGGCATATGTGAAGCAATGGATAGGAAGGTAGTCTAAGCCACTATCAAGTATCACGAGTTCCACACTTAGAAATACTTGATCCTACAAAAGGTACTAGTGACTTTGACTAAAACAAGTTAGGCACATAGTTACCGAGATGTCATTGGGTTTAGAGTATAGAGCGGAAGCAACTTTTCTTGGCTTGCCATTTGATCATTAGCCATTTCATTCAAGCCAAGCTTCCAATGCATCTCGTGATCCCTTCAATCTCATCAAGCATGCTTTGGTACCCAACTCATGTTGGGTCCGACAACGTTAGTCCCAATATGGTTAGGGACCCAAATAGCTCTTGTGCCATTCTTTGGAGAGCGAATCACCTTAGAAGCACAAGCGGTATTTGGGATCTTCCCAAGCTTCGAATTATTAGAATGGACATGGTCGATTTTAGGAGTTTCACCATTAGGACAATCATTACCAAGATGTCCTTTTTCCCGACATGTGTAGCATGTCTTGTGCTTGAGATTGGTTGCATTCTTCTTGGGTTCCTTGATAGCCAATTCTTCCTTGTATTTTGCTTGTGCCTTGAGAAAGCCTTTGTTGAGCTTGATGAAAGGCTTCTCTTGGTGTGGTCCCACCTTGTTTGGACACAAAGCAATTTGATGCCCTCTTTCAAGGCATCCGAAGCATCTCCTTTTCTTCATGCTTCTTTGTCTTTTGGAGAGGGTTGGCTTGCCTTCTTTCTTGGTGTGAGCCAACTTTTCACTTTTTTCTTGATCTTGGCTCGTGTTGGACTTGACTTGATTTATGCAAGGGCTTTGCACGGTTGATTCCTTCTCAAGCTTCTTCACCATGGTCTCACGGTTATCTTGAGAAGGTTGTGCATTGCACTTGCTTTTAAGTGTTGTCAAGTCCCTTGTGAGTCTTTCAACCTCTTGCTTGAGTTCTTCATTTTTCTTGGCAATGATGTCGTCACAAGACTCTACACACACTTCATCATACCAAGATCGTTTTGCTTGAGAGCAACATGGGTTAGCACATGATAAATTATATTGAATTTGAGAGCATGTGCATATGTGAGGTTGTGGTTTAAAATATTTTACCGATGTAACTACAACCTCATGAGCTATCTCTAGTGAAGCATATGATTCTACAAGCTCTTCATGAGAACACAAGAGTTCTTCATGTTTCACTTGTAGCATATCATGCTCACTAGAGAGCAATCCTAGTTGTTGCTTTAGCATTTGATTTTCTTTCTCCGCTGAGGCTACACATGAGATAGAGCCAATAGCACAAGCATAATCATCAACCACAGCCTCATACTTACAAATCAAGGAAGCGTTGATGAGTTTGACTCTCTCAAGCTCTTCGGTGAGAGCTTGGATAGTCGCTTCTTTTGACGCTTCGACTTCCTTGTCATTTGTGGCCATGAAGCACTGAGACATCTCATTAACAGAGGATGTAAATGCCTTTGTGCTTGAGATTTTGCTTGCGCGGCGACGTCCACCCTTCTTGCTGTCGGCAGCAGCCTTTCTGCCCAAACCGGTCAGACCGGTTTGGGAATCCGGTCGGACCGGTTTCTGCAGAGAGGGTGCAGCTGAGCATTCTTGCTCTTGTTGCACCTCGGTGGTGGTCACATGAGGTTTGGTGCTTGGATTTTCTGATGTAGAGCACTCCTCATTAGACATGGCTCTTGTTTGCACTTGGTTGTCGCTTTTGGTGCTTGCAAATAATCTCTCTATTTGAGCCCAAATGAGATGAGCATCAAAGAGAGTTGCTGCATCTTCTAGGATTATTTCTTTAATTTCCTTGCTCATAACACCAAACAAGAAGTTAGCGACACGAGCGTTGAGTTGAAGACAATCCATTCCGATATGTGCAACAGGTGTGTGTGACAAAATATAACAACATGTGATGCATATGACATATATTCCATACAAGAATAGAAAAAGAGGATGTGAGGCCAAGCTCTGATACCAATTGAAAGGACCTTGATGTCACCTAGAGGGGGGGGTGAATAGGTGAATCTGCAATTTACAAAACCTTTTCACACTGTTAGTACCAAAATCGGTCAGACCGGTTTCCCAAACCGGTCAGACCGGTTTGGGATCAGGACTCAGCACAGTACACAAAGCGGTCAGACCGGTTTACCAAACCGGTCAGACCGGTTTCCTGCAGAAACACACAAATGTGTATATGACCCTCTTCGAGTTCTAGCACAAATCAAACTTGTTTTGTAGCTCTCCTTTTTCACATCTCTAATACTACGTCAATCTACATTATCTGTGATAACACTTTGTGCCATGTAACTCTTGTAACCCAGGTGTTCCGCCACCTTGTGGAGAGAGTGCGATGCCGCCTGCTCTTTGCCACGCACTACCACTCTCTGACAAAGGAGTTCGCCTCCCACCCTCACGTGAGCCTCCAGCACATGGCCTGCATGTTCAGGCAAAGGAGCGGTGCCCATGACGGCAATGGCGAGAAGGAGCTCACCTTCCTCTACCGTCTCACCTCAGGAGCCTGTCCAGAGAGCTACGGCCTGCAGGTCGCCACAATGGCAGGGATCCCGAACTCGATAGTGGAGAAGGCGTCTGTCGCAGGCCAGGCGATGAGGTCGAAGATCGCCGGGAACTTCAAATCGAGTGAAGAGCGGGCGGAGTTTTCAACCCTCCATGAAGAGTGGCTGAGGACAGCCGCGGCGGTCAGCTTGAAGGACGGGCACCTGGATGAAGACACGATGGACACGCTGTTCTGCGTCTTGCAAGAGCTCAAGGCTCACAGCAGGAAAGCAAAGATGAGCGTTCACCGCCACTAACCACTAATTATCAATGTTTATAACCATCGCAATGTCATCTTGATGTAATATAATCTGCCATTTTGATGGCATGATTCTTGTACTTTATTTGTGTATATAGCCTTTTGAGTTGTGACACAGCTGGTTCAGCAGGTAACCTGTGTCTTGATCTGCCACTGCAACATGGCCTGTTTTTGTTGGAAATATTAGTTTTCCAATTAATTTACTGGTTTGACTGAAAATGCGCACCAAAGAACGGGCAATGGCAACAGCTAAATCTGAAAGTGGTGCCCGTGCCGTGGCACAAGACTGACAGCTCGTTATATTACCAACAATACCACATTAAGATCCATGTCTTCCATTAGCTTGAAATATCTCCAATTAAATTGTCCCATTAATCTTTGACAAGTATCTTATTAATGAGACCAACCAATATGCATACAACCATGTCTCATTTATCATTTCCAATCACTTACCATTGTATCACTTAGTTGCATGGCATTACCATCACTTGTTTGCTTTTGTGTTCTTTGTACCAACAATGGGCTCTCATTCTTCAACAAGTATGTTTCATGAATATCCTTTGTGGCCATGAAGCACTGAGACATCTCATTAACAGAGGATGTAAATGCCTTTGTGCTTGAGATTTTGCTTGCGCGGCGACGTCCACCCTTCTTGCCTGTCTCTTATACACATCTAGATGTGTATAAGAGACATGTGGATAATAGGTAGCAAGGAAACAGGGTAGATAAATGGCAGTGCAGGTATATCATCATGCATATAAAGTAAAGCGCTAGCATACTAGTTTGCATGTCTAATAGGTATTTCAGAAAATGGTTGGGCGTGAACCTGGGTAGGCTTCTTCGTCCTCCTCAAAGCTGTAGTCGTAGTAGTCCGGCTCCTCCTGGCCCTCCGGGGCTCCTAGGGTTGCGATAAATAAAATAAGACGCGGCTACTAGCAAAGAAACACCCAAACAGCGAGAAAAGAAGACCCAAGGAACACCAAATACTACACTAACGCGTAGGTCATGATTTTAGAAAATTACAGAAACTGGTTTCATATTTTTCTGAGCTACGGTTGATTTATTATTAATTTTCAAAGTTTAAATCATTTTCTAAAAATATTAAATAATTCCGAAAAAGAAAATCAATCAACCAGGGACACGTGGCAGCACCAGGGCATGCCATGTCATCACTGCTGACGTCAGCATGACGTCATCAGTGGGGTCGGCTTTGCTGACGTCATCGTGGGCCCGGATGATGTCAGCGTTGACTTGGTCAACGTTGACCAGTCAACGGTCAATGGTCAGCAGGGTCAGCGGGTCAGTGGGGCCGCATGTCAGCCTCTAGCAGTCAGTGACAGGTGGGGCCAAGCTGTCAGCGGAAAAAGAAAAGAGAAAAGGGGTTCGCGGGCTGGTACTGGGCTGAAAGTGGCTGGGCCGAGAGAGTTCAGGGTGGCAATTCGGACTTAAAGCTCAGCTTTAGGCCCACGAAAGGGTCCGGCTGGGTCCGGGCGCTGTGGACTGAGTCCACCGTGCGTCATGAGATGGGTCCACGAGAACCGGGAGCACGGGATCGTTTGTGGCTGTGCGGGATCTTCTACGGCTGGCGTGTGGCATGCGGCTGTGGTCTCCGGTGTGGCTCGGCCACGGCGTGAACGCGACGCGCGCCAGAGCGCGGCCGGCTGCGACGGGCGACGGTGAAGATCGCCGGAAGGGCTCGGCAAGGCTCGGGATCTGATGGGCTAGCTCGGCTTGGGTTCGACGAACACAGACAGGGAGAAAGAGTGGGGAGCTTGGCCGACGAGACGGCTCCCCACGTGAGCGGCGGCGGCGCGGCCAGAGCTCGGCGGTGACGGCCCGGCGAGGCGGCTCGAGGCAACGGCGGGGATCCAGAGGCGCGGGCTAGCGCGCGCGTGACCACTAGCGACTGCTGGGGCGTGGCTGGGTGCTCGTGCGCGGGCACGTGGCTTACCACGGCCGTGACACGGCCTCGGCGGCGCGCGGCGAGCACGGCTCGGCCGCGGCGGCCTCGGCTACGATTCAGGCGACGGCAGGCGGCAAAGGCTACCTAAGCGGCTCAAAATCCCTGCAAGAATACGGCCACGACACGAAGGTCGGGTCCCAAAAGTGGCTGAACGATGGCGAGCACAAGAGCGGTGGCGCACGGCCGGAACAGAGGAAGAAAGGGGAGGGAAAGGGGTCGGCGACGGCGGCTCACCAAGGGGCTAGTAGGCGATCGCTGCTGCTCGGGGTAGACTCGCGGTACACCGGCGATCGTCGTGCTCCAGCGAACGGCTTCGGCTTGGCCTTCTCCGACGGTCTCCACGGGCGGCGGCACCCGCGGCTCCTGCTCTGACGTCGAGCGGGTGCTCTGGCTTCACCTTGCAGCTTCCTTGGCCCGTCTCCTTCTTCTCCTCCCTCCTCTACTCCTCCGCCTCCCTCTACTCACTCGAACGCGGACTGGAATACCCCAATGGGGTGGCGGCGGCTCGGGAAGGAAGTGCGGCCGGCGGGGTGGTTTTATAGGGCAAGGAAGCTAGGGTTTTGGGCATGGACGACCGGATGGGTGAGCGCGGCGCTTGGGGACACGCGTCCGCATCGCGTCGGGCCGCCTCGGGGGTTGATGGGACCAGCTTGGCCTCACGGGCGCGGCAGCAGGGGTAGAGCGGCCGGGCGTGAGGGAGAAGGAGAGGAAGGGGGTAAAGCTGATAGGTGGGGCTCGCTCGTCAGCGGGAGAGGGGAAACGCGGTGACGACGTGGTGAGGCGGCTGGGCCGTTGCTGGGCCGCAAGGCCGGCTGGGCTGGCTGGTTGGGTTGGCTCGGAGAAAAGTTGAAGGGTGGTTTCCGGACTTTTGGAACAGAATTCGGCCCACGCAGAAGGGTTTGAAAATTAGTTTGGCCAAGTTAGTCTTTGAATTCAAATCTAGAATTTGAATTCAAACCAACCAAAAATCCAATAAAACCAAATTAACTCCAAATCACCACTATTTGGTCCTTAGCACTTCAAATTATTTTTAATTTAATTTAAAATTTGCCTAAGAGCAAAGGGAGCAAATAGAGATCAACCTTATATGTTGGTTTGCATGCACTCAATTTCACCAAAAATTTTTAAATCCCCATTTTAGCATTCAACAAGCCCTAGAGAAATTTTTAGGGTTGTTACATGGTCCATCTCCGCCAATAGGTCTGCGAGGTCCGGTAAGCACCAGACCCCTTCCAACCTACACAATACAAAATATATTATATTAGACACATAGACACTGTTTGAAAGCTACGGGCCGTTGAAGATTTGATGCCAAAATGAAAAGAACGCACTAATTGCAGAAACATACCTTTGGATGCGGCGATGCAGAGTACACCATCTGGCCACGATGCCAATCATATATGTTGACTGTGGAAACTGCAAAAGTTGCAGCAATTTCTAATAGCTGGACACGGCAACGTCCAAGTGGCGGCGTGAACTTTGCCAATCATATATCTTTTGCGGCGTGCTCCTTACTGCCACGGCCAACTTTCTTGATGTGACCATTGGTACCTCCGCGAGTTTTTCCATCCTCTCCCCTACCATCTCCACTTTTTCATATCTGTTTTTTTCTCTGCTGAGCAACATGGACCATCGACCGATTAAGCACAAAGTCGAATTAGTCGTAGCGCGTCTCGCGTGCATCTGATACCCAATGACTCCAGACTTACTGCAGTTGTATTCCAGTGGTCTTCGGAATACCCACTCTCCCTCCACATGTGCAATTTGTTACATATAGAAGACCACTTATGCACCTTGTCTAGTAAATTGTTATCCATATCCCTTAAGTTCATTCTTGAGCTCTTTTACGGTGTGCCATACTAGCGCCTGCTAGTATGGTAGTATAAACTGGATACTGATAGTGGTATTATGGTAACATAAAAAAAAGTTCCCCTAAAAAAATTTTCCAGGCGGCCGGACCCGTGCTATCTCGCCCGTGTGCGCACCCCTGTCTCGCCCGTCCGAGCTGCCGGATCCCAAAAAGATATGCCATAATTACATATCTGTCATTCCAAACTTATATGTCAAAATTACATATCTGCCATTTTATTTTTTTCCCATAGTACCCTTATACTACCTATACTACTGAGTTCATACTACCCATACTACTAAAACGGTTACAGTAGTATACAATTAATCCGGTCTGTCCGATCTTTACATACTAGTCATCCGATCTTTACATACTAGTCCTTTTTAAGACTAGTATGGCACACCGTCTCGCAGAGAATAAAAATGATCCCAGCGAGCTTCTCCTGCCACTACAAGAATAACTCACATCCGCACCCCTCATATCATATGCTACTACAAAAGGAAAGCATCTTTTATCTCATCACATGTGTAGCGTAGGTGAGATGGTTAGGTGGGTGTACGTGTGCGAGCCAAGAGGTCTTGAGTTTGAATCTCGCAACACGCAAATATGCAAATATTTTTTGCTAGTGCCCCCACCTTTAGCACCGGTTATTTTACCCGGTTTTTTGCTAAAGGTGGCACCCTTTAGCACCGGAAGATTGGCACCGGGTGGGAAACCCGGTGCTAAAGGGGGTTTCCCACCCGGTGCCAATGCGCATGATTCTGGTAGTGTGCACTTCCTTGTCATCAGACAAGTTTGGGATATAGGATGAGATAACCTTAACAGCCTTTGACATGAAATCAGGGTGTTTGAGCATGGTTCTCAGCTTCGTTTCAACATCTGCAATTTGGTACGCTGCAGCGAACCCAAGCAATATATTGTATTTTACGTCCCAGTGAAGTGATTGAGCACCATATTCTTCTGGGAATAGTTTTGACCGTTGATCCGGCACCAGACAATTGATTGGCTTTGTCAGCTCGAAACAGTAGGAAGTACCGTACCGCTCAATGCAAAAACCACAAGTGTATACATTATCTGAACGCATGATTAGCGTAACAGAGTCAGCACTGTCAGATAGTTCAATGCGAGTGTGTATCCATCTTTTTGGCTTCCCATCATAAGTTTGTCCTTCTAGAAGGGGATGCGGACCTAACAGCTTTAGATCGTCATCACCGTCATATTCATTCAGAATATCATCCCGGTGCTTATGATCTGCAAAAATTTTTCGCAGGTCCTCCTCTCTGTGTTGAAAGGGATTCACGACACTTTCAGTAACACTGATTGTTATGTGAGGATCTCCCATCTGACTCTGAACCCGAACGGGCTGCAATAAAACACAATAGGAGAGCATGTAATACAGTTAATTAAGATTTCCTTCCACTCGGTACATCAGCAATATGGACGCATTGGAGGGATGGTGATTGTTTACAATTTAAGTTACACAATGAAATAAAATGACAAGTTGTGCTAGACACTGAAATTCCAACTAGCTACTCAAGCTTGTTGAATAGTGGTTCTTAGATAACCAAGCATGCTCTGGGAATGTCAAGAAAAGGTAGAGCAAAAAATATAATATAGAATGTATGTATGGTAGCTAGAAACATTCCTCCATATTTCATGCAAAATCATTTCATGGCAAAGAAACTTCAAATTAGTCTTGTGGATGTTAATACAACAACATAGCCTTTTGTCCCAAGCAAGTTGGGGTAGGCTAGAGATGAAACCCACAAGAAACAAGCATGAGATAGACACAAAAAGGACAAGAAAGGAAAACAAAGATCTTGGCTGAGGAACGATGTCAATATAGTTTAGTTTGTCTGTAATAAGTAACCCATGCAGTAAACACAAAACAAATCATTTGCTTCTCTAGATGGGAAGAAATAGTAATGTATGCAAGAGCAGAACAGTCAAGCAAGAACAGTGTTTTTACCTGAAGCAGTTCATCAGATTTTGACTTAATTTTGCTTACGAAAATATCTTTCATTCGAGCCATAGTTATCTGCACAGAAAATAAATGGAGCATTTGAGTTCACATACTGTTTAACTAGGGTAACACACCACTTCACTTGGTTGAAATAGATTTAAAAAATTTAGCTGCGAGCAAGCATTGTTAATTTATGCTGGAGGCTGGAGCGAACTGAAACCATTCTTCCATTAGTAAGGCTAGTAACTGCATTTCCCATCAGAAATGCTGAGAGAAACGTAGCAACTAACATTTTCCTTGTGCAATTATCAATATTTGTTTCAACATTATGCCAATTAATTAGTCACCGTGGATATTGGAGATTAGAATAACAATATATTGAACCCAAATGTTTTAGGGTTTAGGGTCACTGCACAGCTATTTAATGTAAAATAGAACGAAATGGACATGCTAAACACACCTGTAATTTTACATAAAAGTTTAGGCCCGCATCAATGTTGTTGCTAATCGCCCAGTATTTAGCAATAGGATCAACAAATTCCTTGTATCTCTCATGGGAAGCTGAAATAAACAAGATGTTTCAGAAATTGGCACATTTCCCGCAAAGAAAAGGAAATACACATTAAATTGTTTGGAATATCCCATAGGTCTATAAAGTTAAAAATAATTGCACCAGACTGGTATTATTTCAATGCAACAATTGTCGCAATTTAGAATTTAAGCAGAAAAAGGCATGCATACAGGCAGCACCTAGACGCTATATGAAGTATGCAAATAATAGATTACTGAAGCAGATAAATTGCTGCTATTTGCAAAAAAAATGCCTGCAATAGTTGCACACATCTAATGAATCATTGTAAGTGTCTGGCTCAAGAATGAAAAGTCCACTAACAAAATGACTAAATGCATGATAGTTACCATCCATAGGACGAGCAATTCACAAAAAAATAAGTGCGTGATAGTTACCATCCATAGGACGAGCAATTCCCAAAAAAAAGGTTGTTAACAAGTAAAAAAGTGGAGTGACGAAAGGTAGCAGAACATCACATGGATAACTGAAGCAATAACTGCACAACCTTGCTAGCATGAGGTAAATTCGAACAAGTAATCTAAAGAGAGCCTGTTGTAACTTTTGGACTTAATGTATATAGTAAGCTACTACAAGTCAATGTACAGGCATCTATCATAACTATGACAAGAAAAAAAAACACACCAGGAAGATTACCTTTGCAGTCTTCTAGATTGAATTCAGCACGAAATATATTATTTTGCTCCTGTGCAAGGATGCAACATGTAATTTTCAGACATAAGAAGGAAGTAAATGACAAAATATAGCACATGGGACTCTTATAAACACTACTGTCACAATTTCTTTATTTTTTCATCTGTGCTACCACTCACTCGGTTGGAATGCGCATGTTTTGATAGAATATATGCTTTTAAACTAACTTCCAGCATAAAGTAGGTCTCAAAGCAGAATGCGCTAATATTTATCAAGTATGCCTGCTTACCTCTACTTTCACCAATAATTCTTTCTGTGCCGTAATATTCTTATCGATTTGATCATAGATAGAATTATACTTAGCAATCTCCTTGTGAAGATTGTGAGGAGATCCAATATCAGCCATCATCTTAAGAAATATTTTGTCCTGAAAGAAATGAATTTCTTAGCGCACTCAATAGCATAATATATGAATACATCACCAGTTATTTATCACTCATTTCTGTAACAGATAAAATTGAATTTCACCTATGTAAAGACTAAAAGAATTTGAAAAGAAATCCATCAGGACCTCCATAGATTTTTGTCGTAATATTCTTATCGATTTGATCATAGATAGAATTATACTTAGCAATCTCCTTGTGAAGATTGTGAGGAGATCCAATATCAGCCATCATCTTAAGAAATATTTTGTCCTGAAAGAAATGAATTTCTTAGCGCACTCAATAGCATAATATATGAATACATCACCAGTTATTTATCACTCATTTCTGTAACAGATAAAATTGAATTTCACCTATGTAAAGACTAAAAGAATTTGAAAAGAAATCCATCAGGACCTCCATAGATTTTTGTCGTAATATTCTTATCGATTTGATCATAGATAGAATTATACTTAGCAATCTCCTTGTGAAGATTGTGAGGAGATCCAATATCAGCCATCATCTTAAGAAATATTTTGTCCTGAAAGAAATGAATTTCTTAGCGCACTCAATAGCATAATATATGAATACATCACCAGTTATTTATCACTCATTTCTGTAACAGATAAAATTGAATTTCACCTATGTAAAGACTAAAAGAATTTGAAAAGAAATCCATCAGGACCTCCATAAATTTTTGTCAGATGGAATTTGGAGAGGCAATATGAAGCAGAAGAAAAAAATCTTGGAAAGAAAAAATATTTAGAAAAATCACCGGAACAATAGTTATACCTTTCTTCTCATTTCTTCGATCTTTTTCTCAAGGACTGCACTTTCTAGTTCAAGAGAGTCCATTTTATCCTGTGGTCACATATGGAATAAGTTTTCACATAAGGTCGCATTAGTATGCATGTTTAATCAGCTAATGAATTAATTTAAATTACCAAATTTCTCTTGAGGGCGTCAACAATGGCAATTTCATTCCCATCCAAGGACATAGGCTTCTGTTCAAGAAAGGACGTGATAGACCTAGAAATAGTTGAGAGTGCTTCCATCTGCAACATACAACAGGAATGCGTCACTATCTAGATATGAAGAATTTAATAATAAATAGATAATTCTTTCCCCTAAGTAACATACTATGTTAAACACTCACCGGTCGCTCGTCAAGCATAGACATCAGGGGGTAGTTGTCATCCGTGTACCGTTCCATCAACAGGTCAGTACGAGCAGCTTTATGCAGATCAGCAGGGAACACATTCAATCGATGCTGAACATTTTTAAATTGGCTTCTTGATCGACGATTCCTGCGTTTATTCCTACTAGTACTCCTGAAAAGCTCAGGAGATTGCTTCTCCTGCTTTACAAGCTCTTCAACCTGACCATATAGTTCCCAATTGAACATCCTCAAATCCTTAAGCAGCTGCAACTTAAATCTCAAAGCAGCAGGCCCACCATTTATCACGACAGCCTCTAAATCTTTACTCAGATCTACATGAAAGGCTATATTTCTTTCTAACAAATTAAGAGCTTCTGGTAATCCCATTTCCCACAACATGAAACTAATATTGCTCCTACCTTCCAGCACTTTCTCTGCATTGGCATTGACAAGGGCAGCTACCATCTCTGTGTACTCGGACAATGCTTCCAGTGTATCATCATGCAGAAGTGAATTAAAAAGGCTTTCCTTACTGGCATCTAAAGCTTCTGCCGAAGAGATAGGATCCACAGATGATGCGGCAGGGATATCACCCAAGGAATCCGCAGCTGGAACCGGCATCTTGTAAATGCTATCATTTTCCTCAATCGCCCTTTCCAAGTTGGTATTCATCTGACATTCCAGATTGTTGACAGAAGACAGAAGCTCGGGAGCAACATTCGTTGCAACCTTCTTAGATTGTGCCAAGACACCGATTCCAATCTTTAAACGTGCAATTTCCTCACCGATTTCTTTTTTTTCATGAAGATGCAGGGAATATCTGTAACAAGCATCAACACGGAGCTGAGCTGCCTTGAGACGGATATGATGCACCCAGGAATCATGGAACCGCTGATATAGAGGACGGGTATTCAGAGCTTCATATACTTCCTTGTACCATATGCCCACCTGAAAAGATAGTGACCGAGAATTTAGGCAGATAGCACATAGCACATTGACAACAAAGTTTCACAGGAGAATGTACTGGTACCATGAATAAAAAATTAAGAATCTGTCGTGTAATAGTAGCTAAACTAACCATGCAACTCAAAACTCATATATAACAAAGTCGTAACATATATCTAAGAGCATGGTTAATGGTCACGCCGGCTGCCGGCGGTAAACCAAATGCCATGTCATCCATTTAAAATATTGTTTCTTTTTTTATTCACCCACATCAGCCTTCTTTACTGCTTCTTTCAACTCAGCAGCCACGAGAACGAATGAGAGTGGGTGGAGCACTAGTGGTGGGGCCTAAAAGCTGCGAAACAGTGCATCAGCCCGCTTTTCGTTGGCGTTTCGTGAACCGCCTGCTTGCTTCTCTTCCCTGCTTTCTCTCTCTTCCAGGTGGGATTCCGCCGGCTATGCGCCGGTTATAGATTATTTGCAAACACCAAAAGTGACAACCAAGTGCAAACAAGGGCCATGTCTCATGAGGAGTGCTCTACATCAGCAAAGACATGCACCAAGCCTCATGAGACCACCACCAAGGAGCCTCAAGGACAAGACGGCTCAGCTGCCAACTCTCTGCCAAAACCGGTCTAACCGGTTTGCCAAACCGGTCTGACCGGTTTGGGCAGAAAGGCTGCAGCTGGCAGCAAGAAGGGTGGACGTCGCCGCGCAAGCAAAGTCTCAAGCACAAAAGCATTGACATCCTCTGTTGATGAGATGTCTCAGTGCTTCGTGGCCACAAATGACAAGAAAGACGAAGCGTCAAAAGAAGCGATTATCCAAGCTCTCACCGAAGAGCTTGAGAGAGTCAAACTCATCAACGCTTCCTTGGTTTGTAAGTATGAGGCTATAGTTGATGATTATGCTTGTGCTATTGACTCTATCTCATGTGTAGCCTCCGTGGAGAAAGAAAACCAAGTGCTCAAGCAAAAACTTGGTATGGTGACTAGTGAGCTTGAGATGCTACAAGCAAAGCATGACGAACTTAAGTGTTCTCATGACAAGCTCGTAGAATCTCATGTGATGCTAGAGGTTGCTCACGAGGTTGTGGTAACATCGGTAAAACTATTTGAGTCCCAACCTCACGTATGCACATGCTCTCAAATTCAATATATTTTATCATGTGCTAACCCATGTTGCTCTCAAGCAAAACGATCTTGGTATGATGAAGTGTGTGCAGAGTCGTGTGATGACCTCCTTGCACAAGAAAATGAAGAACTCAAGCAAGAGGTGGAAAGACTCACAAGGGACTTGACAACACTTGAAAGCAAGTGCAATGCACAACCTTCTCAAGATAACCGTGAAACCATGGTGAAGAAGCTTGAGAAGGAATCAACCGTGCAAAGTCCTTGCATAAATCAAGTCAAGTCCAACACGAGCCAAGATCAAGGAAAAAGTGAAAAGTTGGCTCACACCAAGAAAGAAGGCAAGCCAACTCTCTCCAAAAGACAAAGAAGCATGAAGAAAAGGAGATGCTTCGGGTGTCTTGAGAAAGGGCATCAAATTGCCTCATGTCCAAGCAAGGTGGGACTGCCCCAAGAGAAGCCCCACATCAAGCTCAATAAAGGCTTTCTCAAGGCACAAACAAAATACAAGGAAGAATTGGCTACCAAGGAACCCAAGAAGAAGGGAACCAATCTCAAGCGCAAGACATGCTACACATGTCGGGAAAAAGGACATCTTGGTAATGATTGTCCTAATGGTAAAACTCCTAAACCCGACCATGTCCATTCTAATAATTTGAAGCTTGGGAAGATCCCAAATGCCGCTCGTGCTTCTAAGGTGATTCGCTCTCCAAAGAATGGCACAAGAGCCATTTGGGTCCCTAAGCATTTTGGGACTAACATTGTCGGACCCAACATGAGTTGGGTACCAAAGCATGCTTGATGAGATTGTAGGGATCACGAGATGCATTGGAAGCTTGGTTTGAATGAAATGACTAATGATCAAAAGGCAAGCCAAGAAAAGTTGCTTCCGCTCTATACTCTAAACCCAATGTCATCTCGGTAACTATGTGCTTAAAATGATTAAGGTCACTAGTGCCTTTTGTAGGATCAAGTATTTCTAAGTGCGGAACTTGTGATACTTGATAGTGGCTTAGACTACCTTCTTGTTCGTTGTTTCACATATGCCATATGGTGCTCCTAATCGCTCTCTTTTGGAGCAATATTGTGTTAATTATGCAGAAAATCAATCCCCGGTGTCTTGGAACTTAAGTATGACCATATAGCTGTGCTCCATCGGAAATTTCTGCCAAAGTACCGGAGATTTCCGTCGCATTTGCCGTAAATTGGGCTAAAGACCGGAAATTTCCGATGGGAGACAACTTCTGGCAAAACCGGTCTGACCGGTTTGGACCAGAATGTTGCAACTTGGCTTTTGAAGTGAGAAATGGAGATATATATTTGAGTTATTTCCTTGGGATATCATTGTTGGCATATGTACATCAACTTGCACCTATGTGGTAGTAAGTTTTCTTGGCACATTTAAACTTGAACAATTTCTTTTATGCCGTTGACCAAATGTTGACTCAATCCTCCCAAGTCCTTAACAAGACAATGTGCATGTCCCATGGGGTCCAAGCATGATGCACTTATTGAGGGGGAGATTAATTCAACATTTGTGTCCTTGAGACTAACATTTCTTTGAGCAAGTTTGTAGTCTCAATGATGGGAGACTATTTCTCTCAATTGGAGTTGTCAACTCAATCTATGATCCAAAATGGTAAAATTGTATCATCTCATACTTTGGATCCCGTGTTTAATGTTTGTCTTGGCAACTCACCATAATATAGTCTAAATCCCTTATTTGATCTTCGTTATTAAACTCTTGTGCATGTGAGCCTCTCATACACATCTCATCACATGTGCACTAGAGAAAAGGAATTTGGTCTATATTGTGAGGCTTTGTAATTAATGACTTACTTGCCCTCCATATACAAAGGTCATTAGTTATGAAACTAGTTGTTGTGCAATTTAATATATTGTTCTCTCTTTTATCCAAGAATTGGCATATATCATGAAAAAGGGGATATGAATGAAATTTGATTATATTGCACAACACGCTTAGCTAGAGGCAAAGGTATGCTTTCTTTAACTAGTATTTACCTTGTGCATCTAGGCCCTATTATGCTAGTGTGTGCATGTGCATGCATTTATATTGTGTGTCATTCTTGCGTACCTATTTAGATAATTGTTTGACATCTTATGAACTATTGAATTGGTGTCGAAAGTTGTGAGATGTGAGCCAAATATGCTAAAATTGGTCCTTGATCCAGTATAAGTGCATGTGCTTGTGTGACATAGGGTAAGTGTTTGAAAACTCAACTAGCATGATAGGTTGTATGTGTTTTTGAAAAATATTTGGATTTTGGTCCTTTGACCTTTGTCGACCTATTTGTGACTATAGTTAACTTTGCTTGATTGATGGCTAATCATAAATAGTTAGATTTTCTCAAGTCCATAAAATCTTTATCTATCTATCTTTTCCCATATCTTTCGGAAGAAACGAAAGAAAATGGATTTATTGGAAACTCTATCTCTTATATGCAAAACCTTGAGAAACTGGAGATCTTGTCTACCATACACTTTCTCTGGTCAAGTGAACTATCATCGGAGCTTAATTCCACA
>OAMR01000668.1:492337-506832 GCA_900205405.1 Echinochloa crus-galli | reverse complement strand
GTTCTTCACCGAGTGAGGCGCCCCAATGGCGATTTGAAGATTCAACCAAGGAAAAGTTGATTTCTCTTCGGATTTCGAGTGCCCCAAGGCTGCTAGATTGGTTCCCCATCAATCTTGGATCAGAAAATCCTCTTTCCCGTTGAGTTCTTGGGTCTCAAGGTATTCAAATCTTCCCATCGCCCGATCTACTCATTGGATGAATAGCTTTCGAAACCCTTTGGTAGAACATCTTCTGGCATGTCTAGGAACCCTTCCCTAAGAGATGAATCAATTTGGTTGGCTACATTTTGCGCAACAAGGATTTGCACCCTCACTGCGCAAAGCGGTCTGACCGGTTTGGCAAACCGGTCTGACCGGTTTGGGCAGTGAAGGCCCAAGTCCCTGTTTTGCACCGTGTTAGCTCACATATGGACTAGGGATATCATCATTATCAATCCCATATCAATATCTTATCATGCTCTGTCTAGATTGGTCGCCAAAACCCAGGAAGGACAGAGAAGATGCCTAAGGGACCTCATGCCGATCGAGTCAAAAAGGGGCGTCACGACCCTTCCATTGGCAGCAGCTTGCAAGCAGCCGGGGGAAGGAATTTGAGACCTAGGAGACCTAAGAGAGCAGCTGAGCAGGAGATTGAGGAAGTGGATGAAGTGGCAAACACCACTAGTGATGAGGAGGATGTTGAGGATGAAAACTATAGGGTTGAATACCGGCACGGTCAGTTGGGCGGTGATGATGATGATGATGAGGAGGAGATGGCAGCAGGGAATGATGAGAATGAGTAGGCAGGTGAGGATGAGTCAGCTAAGGGAAATGATCCTCTTCCTCTTGAGATTTGTCGACCCACTGGTCCAGTTAGTAGGAGAGTGACTGATTATTCAGCTGGTGGGATGACAGATATTGTGAGGAAGTTGAGGAGAACTAGTCCACTTGATGTGGATAAGACTGCCACTGATTACAGATTTTGGACTCTCTTTCAGCAAGATTTCTATGCCACAGCTATTATGAAGAAGACCAAGATCACATCGGATGCACAATATATTGATTGGGATTATATGATCAAGCAAGACAATCCGGTGTTCAATGAGATTATCAGAGTTTGTTCTGAAAAGCGAGTGAAACATCTCATGGGCTTTAGGCATAGTTGGAACAAGGAGGTCATTGCTCAATTCTATGCCACGGTATTCTTTGGTTACCATGAGGAGGGTGGCAGGCAGGAGAGAGCGATACATTGGATGACAGAGGGACAATGCTATCATGTCACCTTTTCTGACTTTGCCTCTATTCTTAGAGTTGGACATGAGAGCACTGACACCGTGAGGATACATGACAGGGGTGTCATGGAACCATCAGAGTTGAGATTCATGTATCCCAGAGATCAGAATGGCAGTTGGGGCAAAGTGAGTGGTCTCTACACCTACTATGGGATTCTCTATAGATTGCTCAGAAAGACACGTGATTATTAGAGTATGTTCTGAAAAGAGGGTGAAAAATCTCATGGGCTTCAGGCACAGCTGGAACAAGGAAGTTATTGCTCAGTTCTATGCTACTGTGTTCTTTGGATACCACGAGGAGGGTGGTAGGCAGGAGAGGGCTATGCATTGGATGACAGAGGGACAGCGCTATCATATCACTTATTCTGATTTTGCCTCTCTCTTTAGAGCTGCACATGAGAGTGATGACACCGTGAGGATACATGATCGGGGTGTTATGGAACCATCAGAGTTGAAGTTCATGTATCCCAGGGATCAGCGTGGCAGTTGGGGGAAAGTGAGTGGTCTCTACACCTACTATGGGACTCTCTACAGATTGCTCAGAAAGACACTCACTCCTAGAGATGGCAACACCTCAGATATCTCTCTTTACATGAGGAATTTGATGTATTATTTGAGGATTGGAGAGGATACACCTCCATTTAGTGTTGCCGATTTTATTTGGCAGGAGATCAAGACCATCTCTGAGAGTCCTCAGAAGATTTGTGCCTACAGCCCTTACATCATGCTTATCATTGAGAGGGTCACAAACCTGAAGATTCAGAAGGACACCCAGCACAAGCCACTACGTCCTCCTGTTCCTCACAAGTTCCGGATGCCTTCTCCACCACTGGATGAGCCTCCACAGCAGCCAGATCCTCAGCAGCAGCAGCAGCACACACAGCAGTGAGGCGACCAGACTCAGCAGCAGCACAGCCAGCTGCAGCCGGGGCAAACCGGTCTGACCGGTTCCCCAAACCGGTCTGACCGGTTTGGGCCTGGCAGCAGCTCATATCCTGAGCGACGGACTTCTCCCATTCGGAAGTTTATCTCCATGTGCAAAGGTCAGAGGGATGTTGAAGTGAACATTAGGCAGCAGAGGATTGAGAGCAAGAAGACTAGGGATGCGGTGAAGAGATTACATGCCAAGATGAGTCCAGATGATCCACCATCACCTATCTCACCACCTCTCGAGCTACCTGAGATACCCCCGCTTCGAGACATCATGACCGATCACATGAATGCGGGCTACTTTGAGGAGTATGGTGACATATTTGGATATGGACACGTTGGATCGAGCTCACAGCCTCCACCACCCCCTCCACAGTCAGTTGGTGCTCCAGGGACCATGCCATACATGCCTACTTCAGAGGGTGACTTGTTTGGTTCCTCGTTCGGGTTTGCACCTCCAGGACCCACCTATGCAGCTCCTAGCATTCCGTCTTCGTCATATGCATATGGTGGCACCGGATCTTCTATGGCAGGACTTCAGTTCTCGAGTGCTCCATCTCCTACTCCCGGAGACTTTGCTTCACAGGCAGCGGCTTCTATCTTCGAACCCACTTCTGCTCCTAGTCATGGTATGCTTTGATCTTCCACATCTCACTCCATATCTAGCACTTCACTCTAGCTCTATCACATATATATCTTGGATTGAGTGAAGGTTTTCATTGGACTACTACTTCTTCATCAGATGATCACAGCCCGACCTTCTAGATGGCGAGGCAAGTAGATGGAGCGTGGGAGTACGACTACAAGCTTCTCCAGGCCCTTTATGGATGATTGATGACAAAGGGGGAGAAGAATGGATTAAAGCTTAGTTTCTAGTCTTGTAGTCGCTTATGGGTTTGGATGTAATAAATTCGTACTTTATCTATTTGTGGACTTGAGGACTTGTAGTGTGTGCTACTCTGTGTGTTGAACTTATTTATGTATCATAAGTGACAATTTGTTAGTGTGATGCGCATGTGATGGTTGATGAGATGTTGTTTCACATGTGCTGTCTGGGCAAAACCGGTCTGACCGGTTTGGCCTGAGACAGCACATGTGCTTCTTTTTCTATTCTTGAGTGAAATATATGTTACAAGGCTTTTGAGATAAATTATTTGAAGAAATTAGGATTTCTTTGGGCTTGATCCATAGCTATGGTTAGAATCAAATTGAGACATGATTACTATAGTATACAAGTGGTCTCAAGTACATGGAAGCTCATGGACAAGTTATTTACCAAAGACCACATACAAGATAATATTGAAGATATTTCAAGATTAAGCAAAGCAATGGATTTCGATGTGGATTTAATGATGATGCAATACAAAGTGGATCTCAAGTGGCTAGATATGGTGAAAGAGTTAAGCTAGATGGGAGTGTCCAGGTACCAAGCAAAGAGAAGGGCAAGTTGGTCTTGTAGCCGAGGGACTTTGCTAGGGTGAAGACTAGCATCATGGTTTAATCTCTATGCACTAATCAAGCCTTACGAGTGAAGCTATGCAATGCGTCTAATTCTTTATTGATCATATATTGGAATGGCTTATGAATTGGTCCATACACTTGGAAATTCTAAGCCTAGCTCAAGATTGGATTTGCTCAAGCAAGAAAAGAATGTTGAAGCCCTCAATGATGAGAATAATCATGTATGGCATCGTTGAAGACTTAGAAGCTCAAGAGGAAGATTTATTTGCTATTTAATTTCTTGAGTATAGGAATGCCGTACTATCAAGAGGGATGCAACATTTAGTTGTGGGATAACACCAAAGTGCTCAATAGATCAACCCTTGTGAGATAGCCTTGAGAGTGTAGTGTTTGGGGTTAGTGTGCTGTCAGGACCCAAACCGGTCTGACCGGTTTGGGAAACCGGTCTGACCGGTTTGGCCTCTGACAGCCCTAACGGCTAGTTTCCTTTGAAAACCGGTCTGACCGGTTTGGGAAACCGGTCTGACCGGTTTGGCCTCTGACAGCCCTAACGGCTAGTTTCCTTTGAAAACCGGTCTGACCGGTTTGGGAAACCGGTCTGACCGGTTTGGCCTCTGACAGCCCTAACGGCTAGTTTCCTTTGAAAACCGGTCTGACCGGTTTGGGAAACCGGTCTGACCGGTTTGGCCTCTGACAGCCCTAACGGCTAGTTTCCTTTGAAAACCGGTCTGACCGGTTTGGGAAACCGGTCTGACCGGTTTCCAACGGCTATAACGGCTAGTTTGGGAGTTTGGGGTATTTATACCCCTTGGCCCTCTCCTTTGAGGGCTGCTGGTTCCCTTGCCTTCCTTGCACGCCTAGAGCCTTCCCAAGCACCAGCAAGCTCTCCCCAAACCTCTCTTTGTGAGAGTTGATTGAATTGTTCATATCTTTGGATTTGGGTTGAGAGAAATCTTGTTTGTGAGCTAGAGTGAGTGAGCTAGAGAAAGCTTGCTAGAGCTAATTGCAACAGCAAAGAGTGAATCCATAGCTTGAGCACTTGCGGTGAAGTCTAGCAACCATTGAAGCATTTGTTACTCTTGGAGGTGAAGCCTCCTAGACGGCTAGGCGTCGCCGGTGAGCTACCGTGTTTGTGGTAAGCCGCGGATCGTTTGTATAGGCCGGCCTTGCCTCCTTCGTGGAAAAGGGTCACAATCTAGTGGAACCGAGGAAAGTGGCTTGGAGTGGATAAGCCCGCCTTTCGTAGGCCCTCAACGGAGAGTAGGATTCACCTTGTCTTTGTGACGGCCTTTGTGGCATTGGTGAATCCGAACTTCGGGAAACAAATCCTTGTCTCTCTCATTTGTTTGCCTCACAAGTTCAATTCTAGCATTTACATTTGCTTCCGCTTCGATCTACTTGGTTGTGCTCTACTTGTGTGCAGGGACTTTGTGAACCTGCTAGAAATCACCTACAGGAGCTACAAAACAAGTTTGGTTTGTGCTAGAACTCGTAGAGGAGGTCATATACATTTGTGTGTTTCTGTAGGAAACTGGTCTGACCGGTTTGGTAAACCCTGACCGCTTTTGTACTGTGTTGGGAGGCGAGGGCGCACTTCTTGTTCGGCTTGAAGGCGTCGTGCCAGGTGAAGATGGAGGGAGTTGATATGGTCGGGGTCGGGGGAGATGGGGAAGCGGGGCTCGACGCGAGCCAGCGCCCGCGCGTAGGTGAGGAGAGCGTCCAGGCGCTGCTCGAGGGACGTCGAGTCGTCCTTGAGGCAGGGCCGATCGACGCCGGCGCGGAGGTCGTCCAGCAGTCTGAGGTTGTCGTTGGCCGCGTCCACGCGCTCCGAGTAGGTGGAGGCGATGTAGAGGTGGAGCGGGTCGTAGAGCTTGGTGTAACGACCCAAATTGAGCATTGCATCATAAACATTTTTGGTTGCCATTATTATCATTTATAAGCTATGTTTGAATGTTTTTAAATATAAATTTGAGTTATTAAACAAAATAGAAACACATGCAATGTGAAGCAACTTGCATTGTTACAAAGTACTTTGGTTGTAACATCATTTACTAAAATACTAGTTTTCAAAAGAAGAATTTAGGTGAATTTTCCTAGATTTTTAGTGGCCATCTTGAGGCCAAACAATTTATTTAAAAATCTAAAAATAGTGTCTTGGGAATAAATTTGATTTCAAAACTAGAGTGCCTGTTATGCCAGTTTTTAGGAACATAGATTCGTCTTGATGTATGGTAGCTCCTATAAAAATTTTAGTATCTTTTGAGCTCTCTGGACCACTTTTTTTTAGGATTTCCAGTTTCGACGGAGACTTCGCAAAATTGTCCAGAAACTCCGGACCTGTGCGGACACTCCGAAAAATTCTCCGGAAACTCCGACTCCCCCTCGCCCGCCCGACGAAAAATCGACTTTAACGCTGTTGGTTCGCCGTGGTGTCGTGGCGCCGGCTGCCTGCGCATGGGCCACGCGCCTTCACGCCCCGTCCGCCAGCAGGGATGGCGCCCCACGTCGTTTCCCCGCACCTCGCCAAAACCGCCGGCCTCCCCTTCCCTCCGGTTCTCTCTCTTTTCCTCCCGTTATTTTCCCGACGCCGAGCCGCTCCGCCTCCTCCGCCCCTCTCGTCGCCTCTCCCGTCGCTAGCCAGCAGGAGGCCCTCGGCGAGCTCCTCTTCTTCCCCAAGCTGCTGCTCTCCTTCCCCCACAAAGACCAAGGCTCCATCCCCCCAAGAAGTAAGCAGTCCACGGTGTTCTTCTTCCCCAACTCCGGTGAAGCAAGTTGAAGGCCGATCTCCTCCCTCTCCGCTCTACTCCAACTTGTGGCACTCTGAATCGTGCTTCCCCATCCTAGGTGAGCTTTCCCCGTTGATTCCCTCTCCTTTCCCATGCTTCTATAGCCTAGCCATGGTTCCCAACCTCCATTAACCACCATTGAAGCCGTATGTCTGGTGAAACCTTGTGCATGTCGAATCTAAGCCCTAAAACAGAGTCCCCATCTTTCCTAGAGGCTTTAGGTTCAACTCCCATCATCTTTGGCCACCCGAATCATCGCGAACACCATTTTTGGATACTTGACGAGTTATTTACAGTTATGCCACCTGCCCCAATTTCATGTTTGTGTGAAATAGTTAATTGCTTGCTTTTGTTAAATATTGTGATGTGTTTTACATATATGATGAAATCATTTTATTTTCATTGTGCATCTTATACATATAGGCATTTATGAAATCTATTGTGCTAGCTTTTTAATGGTAGATAATGCATAATACCTCTGTCTGTTTGCATGTTTTAGCTATAAATTGATGTTATTTTAAATATATTGCTTTGAGCTGATTAGTTTATTGTACTCATAATAAATTCATCTAACCTAAAGTAATGAACCTAAATTTGTTAGTCTTGTATATCCTATCAAAAATTAATGAAGCCTATGATAGGATATCAAATTAGTAGGGTTGATTGTACACTTGATTGTAGCTAGTTAAATTGGTAATGCATAATAATTTACCATGAGCCTCTAAAATTATGGACCTAATTTTATTAGCTTTGTCCTATTGATTAAATAGATACCACTTATGAAGTGGTTTTCTTGTAAGTTTATTTACCATATCATGAGTAAAAAGCTTGTCAACTTGTTATGGTAAATTTAATTGTGAGAATTAAAATCATGCTATGTTGTCTAATGTTTAATATTTATAGATCACATAAAATGGTTGAAGGAAGGATATAATTTCAGCTAGTTTGTTCTAGAACTAGTTTTATGTTGTAAAATATCTAATAACTCTAATTGTCCTACAATAGGCTAAAAGTTAGTCTCATTCACTAGTTGTAAATAAATATGACATGTTCTTTATATTGAAATCTAGCTTCGATAATTCAGAATGATGAACTTGACTTAATCAAGTATAACAAAACTAGCTAGTCTCTAGTTTAGATAATAATAATGTTATTGCTCTTAACAAAATGTGATGTTGGTAGTTATTCTAATTCTTGAATTATCTAAGGTTGATCGTGCTAGTATGTTATCTTGCAAGAGTGTGATCTATCACCTAATATAGATAAGAATAAATGAAATAACTTGAATGGTTAATGTTTTCTGTTGTGATAAGGTTAATTTGTTCTTTTACTAATAAATTCATAGGGCATTCTCATGTTACCTTTTGTCTTGCAAAATGTGTGATTATGTATGAATAGTTGTGTTGGTGCCTTTGTCCTATGTTATGCTTGTGTACTTAAATTCCATCTTTAATTCACTTGCTTGATGACCTTAAATTATGTTAGTTCTTTCTTCTATCCAATCATTGCACCTCATATGCATAAGCATTCATGGCATTGCTCTAATTCATGCATTCGCTTATTTCTTTAGAGCATGACGTTCCGGAGTGACGTGTTTGAGGAGCACCGAATCTCAGGCAGGCCCCTATTTATCTCACTCTATTTTCCGAATGTTAATGTGCTATTATTACTAATGTTTGTGCATGGGCTTAACCCTATTAGTTCATATGAAATGTGTAGAACCTACTTTGGCATATTTTTCCTTTAGCTCTAGATCAACTTAATCTAGGTAAGAGTATGTTCGCTTAGCCTTGCCATATTAATTTGCTTAGCCATGTTTAGATATCGGTAGAAGTCGGGAGGTGGCAAGGGCACCACCATAACACCCGCGAGCTTTAGGATGATTGCTTAATTATACATAAATAGTCGAGAAGGGCTAAAAGTGAGCAACTGTAAATGAGAATGGAGACGTTTAAGGAACTATGTGTTATCGCTTTGATACTTGAGCACTATTCCGTACTAACCACATGTCTAAATATGGTAATGATAAGCCAAGTAGCATAAGTTGCACCGGGTGTTGGGCGGATCGGCGCGGGGCAAATGACGTGTAGTCGGCGGTTCCGTTGCATCTATTTCCCTCGACCATTCGTTCAATTCTGGGTGCGGGTATGTGAATGGTTGAGGGCATGAATTAACACTTACTCTTGGCCGTGGGTATGGTCGTTGGTCTTGCGCCTCATGTGGGAAAAGTTGTACACCCCTGCAGGGTATTAATCTATTGCAATAGCCGCGCTCTCGGTCACTGAGCACGCTCCTGTACTTTGATTTTAACATAGAGTTTTCGTGAAGGACTTATGGAAGATTGAGCTCATGATTTGTGATCACCTTTTACTTATGCAATTGTGTGATGCTTGATGTAGAATATAGGTGTTATGTCTTTTGCTTATTCACTTGATAAATACCGCTCGCACTTTATGGTTTAATTGTAAAACTTGACTAGCCTATTGCATCCACCAAATTATATTACTATGGATAAGTCCTGCAAGTACGCAATGTACTTACGGTGCTGCCGTTAAGTTGTTTTGCAGGTTCTCCTAAGATTTTGTAGGTTTTCCTCTTAGGAGCGGTGGCCACGTTCGTCCCGCCGAAGCCGGCAAAGTGGATGAATGGTGGATATGCTCTTGTTTATGCAAAGTGGTGTCTTATGGGCAAGGACATCATTGTTGCTTCTTAATCCTTTCCATCTTTCCGTGCGGCTTATGTCGTAACATAGGATAATATGGTAGGTTAACCATCAAGATCAACGCTACATAAGTTTAGAAAAGAACCTCACTTTAATTGGTGAATTACTCATGCTTAGTTGTAGTGATCATGTTTAGGATTTTTTGTAATATAATCAACAGTTGTAATAAGAAGTTTAAAATTTCCTCTCATTTTCACCTTGTGATTGTTTCCATGATGTAAACACGGTATGTGAGTTGTTCCTGGGCGATGCTCGAGGCACATACCGGGGACTACCGGGATTATTTTGCTTAAGCCGGATTGATCAATGGTGATAATCCGGTTTAGTCAAAATAATTTGGGCGGTTCCTCATAGCTTGGTATCAGAGCTAGGTTATGGAGAGAACCCTAGATAGCTTAGTTAGATGGGTAATTAAAAGAGAACAATTACAACTAACTACCTATTTGTATCACTTAAAAAAATTATACTAAGTGTGTCATTCTCTTTTATTCCTTGTCTATCTTAGAGCTATCCTCTCCTTACGCTTAACCAATTGAATATGCAATTTGTTCTTAACTTATCTTGTCCATCATGGTTATAGGTGCGTAGGGAATGTCCCCTCATCTTGGTGCTATCCCAATTTTTATACCTTGTCTAACCCTTGATGGAAGGCTCATCTCGTATCTTATGTTGTTTTGGTCTACTTCACCCTAATTCATTCTTGCTATCTCAAGTTGCATTAGAGATGCCATTAGATGTGCTTTCATATGAAGGTGGTTGGCCAATAAGCGGAATAAAACCGTGACCAACCTAGATCGCTCGTATATGCCTTAGATTTTAATCGGCTTGCAAGGGTTCAGGTTTAAGTTCTTATTATGGTTGTAAGGTAAGGAAATGACTAGACGTGAGTGAGGATGAGTGTTTAATGCTATTTTAGCCCTATTTACTTTAAAAAAATTCAGAAATTCTTTTGGTGAATACCTTGCTGAAATTAGTGTCAAGTGGCGAATGTGAGAACAACGTGTAGCTAAGATTCCGGTACTTTAATCATTCTCATGTTGCATGCATCCTTTTGTATGTTAGTAATAATTTTGATGAACATTACATGTCCATATGTTTGTTACCTTGCTGTCCAAAACCTATAGAAATAGTTTAATCTTGTTGTTTAGTATGTCTCGTGAATATGTGTGTTTAAAATTTGTTGTTATGTTGTTAAAAAAATTCTATCTTTGTTGTCTAATTCTTTTTCATGTTTGCATTTCAATTTTCTCATGCTATCAATAAGTAGCTAGATCCTCTTTTCACTAATGTGTAGTGCTCATATTACCTAGTAGCAGATCACCTTCCTAATGCTTAAAAAAAAATCTAGCTTGCATTTAGTTTTCATTGGTGGATTGCTTGTGGTGGTGTTGTGCCATGTGGCCCATAGTGCCGTGACGGAACCTAGGGCCCCATATGTGTGCTGCAGCCATATGGTTGTGCCGCTAGGCGCGCTGGTGCTTGGGTACATTGGCGTGATGCCCTGCAAAATTGCACCGGTGCACTATCTCAATCTTGAACACTTTTTAGTGCTCCAATTTACAGCATACTAGCACATCATGAAGCTTCTATCTTTTTTTTATGCAAAGTGGTGTCTTACGGGCAAGGACATCATTGTTGCTTCTTAATCCTTTCCATCTTTCCGTGCGGCTTATGTCGTAACATAGGATAATATGGTAGGTTAACCACTAAGATCAATGCTACATAAGTTTAGAAAAGAACCTCACTTTAATTGGTGAATTACTCATGCTTAGTTGTAGTGATCATGTTTTAGGATTTTTGTAATACAATCAACACTTGTAATAAGAAGTTTAAAATTTGCTCTCATTTTTACCTGTGATTGTTTCCATGATGTAAACACGGTATGTGAGTTGTTCTTGGGCGATGCTCGAGGCACATACCGGGGACTACCGGGATTATTTTGCTTAAGCCGGGTTGATCAATGGTGATAATCCGGTTTAGTTAAAATAATTTGGGCGGTTCCTCACATTTGGTGACGGTTGACTTTTTCTGGTTGATCGCCAGCATCAAGCTGGAGGACCCCGCCGGAGGACCCCGCCGCCGACGCCATCGGTAGAGCGGACGCAGTGGCCGGAGACGGGGCGGGGAGGGGATCGGGGGTAGAGGAACCCTAAACCCTAACCTTTACGATGCTTCGCCGCGGCGATTTGCCCTGACGCCGCGTACGCTGTTTTCCTCCAATTGTGTGGCCCAAATACAGGTTGTGGCCCAGGCTGCACCATTGGCTGCTGGTTGTTCGCTTGGGCTGATTCTTGCGGCCCACTTGTTTTCGTTTGTAATGTCAAGAATAATAGTAATGGATAATTCTCAAAAAAGAATAATAGTAATGGATAGAATATTGATAAAGATTATTTTACAAAATAGGTACAAGCAGGAGAAATAGTTCACAAACAGTTTCCGTGTTTAATACTGAAAATCAGGGGCCATTGGTTGCATCAAATCAGGGGAAAATTATTATACTGAAAACTGCACTCTGGCATGCTGTGCTGCAGACAACGTAACCCAAGATAATTGACGCTAACATATCACATAGGTGTCGAATGCATATCTCAATATGGCAAACATTCTGTGCTAAAAAGCTAGAAGTAGAATATCTAAAATACACACATCATTCAATAGCAGATAATCTTGAAACATCGTTGACAGATATAGGAAACAAAAGTGCATGCGTTCGATACCTATTTAATTTGTCACTTGAAATATTACTTATCAGCAAGCACACATTAAAATCGTGAAAAAAAATACACGAAAGGTCAATGGTCAATGGAGAAGTGCCAGCCGAACAGTTGAGGCTGGGCCAGCCGAACGGCTGGGCTGATAAGCCCGTCGGCATTCAGCCGAGGTCAGCCCAGATATTATCAGCCGAACACGGCCATGGCCGCCTCATCTTCCACCGCTCCCACGGCCGCGGCTGCAGCGGCGGCTCCCGAGGCCAAAGATGGGCCGGTGCTCAGCGTGGTCTCGAAGCGCCTCCGCGCGCTGCGGAAGAAGTACAGCCGCATCACGCAGACGGAGGCATCGCTCGCCGCCGGCAAGACGCTCAACTGCGACCAGGAGAAGTTTCTCCGCTCCAAGCCCTTCGTCGCTGCCCTGATCGAAGAGGTTGACTGGTTGAGGGTCTCCTCGGCCAGGAGAGCATGGTTATGGTGTCGCCTCGGTCTTCGGAAGCAGCATATGAGAGCCTGGCTGTTGAAGTACATAAGGTAAAATCATACTTGCTATATTGTTTTGATCAATTTTGGTTGATGTTGTCAAATGATTGCTGTCACTTTAACATCATCTTTGTGCGGATTGATGATTGAGCCATCATTGCTGATGGTTGCATCTTTATATTGTAAGCACACATACTTCAAATTAGTGATCAACTGCTCGTTCAAACAAATTAGTGATCAACTGTAGGTGATTCATACTACTTGATTTTAGATTGTTAGAATATTACTGGTATTACTGCCTGTACAATCTTGAGCTGAAATTACAATATTGTGGTAGTTTAAAAAGGCGATAGTGGCAGCTAATTGTTCTAGAGTGGCTTAAATTCCACAAGTCTTTGTTTGAACTGATATATCGGTTCGGTATAGTGATACATATTGTCACTTAGGATATATGATTATTAGTTGTCTATGTAATTTTAGACTGATAATCTAGTGTTGTGATCATCTTTGACAATGGACAAGTTTATAGTCGTACATCCATTTTAGAATATACTAGGTGTGTACTCTTGGGTGGAGCTAAGGTGGTGCTGGCTGAGGCCACCTTATGCACTCAATGCAACCTTGTAACTATACGTAATGAGTAGATAAAAATAGTGAGTACGCAATGAGTAGATATTTAAGCTCTAGAGCTCAAAAGGAAAATCAATGTTTCTTATTCGTTTTATGTTATAAGTTTAGGTTGCAACTTTTAGTTGAGCATTTCTATTCTAGACAATAGTGTATTCATGATAGATTGACTTTTATTAAATTTGCTAATATTCTATGGCCACAGCAATTTTATGTTGGGAAAATAAAACTATATTACTTGGTGCTAGTATGTTATGTTGCTTTAGACATTCCGTTTTGGCTTAGCTTTAATTATTTGATGGAATCTGAAATTTGTAATTTTTTTATTTGTAGTAGTCTTTCATACAATTATAAATTTAGTGTCCATTAGGTTCTATAATTAAAATTGTTTCTTGTTTGTTTGGTTAAACTTCAAAAGTTGTGGGCCGCTGAAATTCATATGCTTCAGACGTGCAAACTCTTCCCATGGGATCTTTTAAACCAATATAATTCTTCTTCTTCAAGAATGCTCATCATGTCTCTCTGCATCTGCTCTTGCATTTCTTTCAGAAACAAAGGAGAATCCTCCTCCTTTTGTTCCAGGATAAGCAACTCATCCTGAATATCTCTTTTTCTTCCTTATTTCCCCTTGTTTATTAAGATCCCAACCTTTAAAGTATTGCTTAAATCTTTTCAATTTGATCTGTATTCTATCAAAAGCTGTTTCAGCATGGCAGTATCTGTCCCAAATCTTTCTCACTGACTGTAAGAAAAGAAGTCAGGATGTTTTATCCAAGATAGTTCAAATCGGAAGGATAGTTTATTCAAAGGAGGGTTATTATTATTTGAGAGAATGAGCGGATTATGATCCGAAACATCTCTAGGTAACTTATACACTATCACTCTTGGAAATATGACTTCACAGTTACTGCTCGCCAGATATCTGTCCAGCCTTTCCAGAGTTGGGATTGCTTGGTTATTGGACCATGTGTATTTGCCCCCCGACATATTCATATCCACCAAACCATGATTAGTGATGGCAGAGTTAAATGCCGCAGAGTGCTTATGTACCCGTCCCTTATTTTTCTCTGAGTATCTAAATATATTAAAATCTCCACCCACCAGATAGGGTTACCGATTATTACAAAAATTGTAAAATCCTGCAAGAACTCATCTTTCTCATGATCATGAGCTGCTCCATCGACATTCAAGAAGTTCCATTTGACTTTCAGCTTTCTGTCCCACAGATTTAATTGGAGAATATACTTTCCTTCATGAAACGCTCTCACATCCATTTCTTCCAGATTTATACCACTAAGGATCCCTCCAGACCTTCCTCTGGATGGTATCCACTTCCATAAGTATCTTTCACATGGATCTATTATCCTTAGTATGTGGTCATCAATGTCAGGTTGCATGGTCTCTTGCTATTTCGAGGATATCTTTTTTTTTCCTCGAACCACGCAGGAGAACTGCGTGTCATTTCATTAAGGCAGAAGAGTAAAATGGGGGGGGGGGGGGGCCCCCC
>OAMR01000668.1:462589-491539 GCA_900205405.1 Echinochloa crus-galli | reverse complement strand
AAAAAGGGGGGGGGGGGGGGGACTCCCCTAACAACACACCACACACACACTAAAACAACAGAAACAACTCTCTTGACCTAGGAACATATCCTCAACCTCCCATCATCTGTCCCTTGACCAGCAGCTCCTGAAGCTGCTTTGCTCCAGCACTACACCAAAGAGAACCCTCATCCCTGACTGCCCCAATAACCTCTTGCACATTGGGCCTAGAGTTTTCCAACATGCAGGAATTCCGGTGCTTCCAAATTTCCCAAGCTACTAGGATGATCAAGGAATTGACCCCCTTCCGCATGTCCTTTGGAACTGTTTTGCTTACTGTCCACCAGCTCTTCCGAACTCTTCTCCACGGTCCAAATTTGAGAGTACCAACGAAGAATGCACTTTACGCCGATTTGCTTGTGTAAAGACCGGATTGTGTGAATTTCCACACAAATTGGTCTGGAACTTCTTGCTGCAAGGCTAGACCATCAACCATGCCCCAAATTTGGAGATACTTAACTAGGACCTGAACTGTGAGGGCTCCTTTGATGTCATCTACCCATTTGCGATTCTGGACTGCCTGTGCCACAGTCCGTCACTTGGCTGTACTCTTGGGGACAGTTTTGAACAGGTTGGGGGCTAGCTCAGATATGGTATGACCATCCAACCAACGGTCTGTCCAGAAAAGAATTCGAGGATATCTTACAAATGAGAGAAGTAAGGGTGTTTTTTTAACAAAGAAATGCATTGCAGTATTGCACTCTACCCCTAATCAAGTGACATGGAAAATAGTAAGTAAATTATAGCATGCCATCTAAAAGGGTGTTATTGCTGTTTTCTTTAGAATTTGACTCTCGGAGCAGTTTTGGACTAGTTCTAAAATGGAGGGGTAGCTAAACATTTGGTGTGATGTTATAATCTCTATTTTTTCTTGAACAAAAATGTTAGGATCTCTCTTTTATTTTGCTTGAAGGAGCATCTTGATACATTGCGCTTGAATACTATGTTTTGGCTAGTTCCGATCTTGTACCTTAATCTTCACATTTCGAAAGCTAATTGGCCAAATTATAAACTGGACCTTCTTGTACGCATATAACTTGTAAACTAAAAAAAACTAGGTATTTTAGATGCTAAAAGAAATGCTTGTTGTGGAAACCTTTCTTAATGATGTTGTGATTTAGACACAGGATTACTAAGTGGATGCGCTGTTTTCATCAAATCATTTTGCCTTATTTATTTCTGTCCACAAGAGATACATGTCTGCTCTTAGCATATTCCGCATACCTGTTTTTTGTTTTCTGATGAACCATTTCTTTGAAGGTGTCCTTTAGCAGTTTGGTACAAGAAGTCTACAATATTGTATTTTGTTTGTAACTTGTACTGTTTAGATTGCAATTATGTGAACTATTGGAAACTTAAACATGATTGATTCCTGTTTCCATGGTGGTGCAGATTCAGTATACCAATATTCTAGTGCCCTTTACTTAACTGTGCTGGTTGTTGTATTGATTGTTTGTTGAATTGTGTTGCAGACCCCTAATGGACAAAGTGATGGTGCTAGCAAGTCTCCTCCCAGCAAAGAGGATGTTCAAGATGATGATGGCGAGGAGCTTACCATAGAGGTTTGCAGAGTTGTTCCGTTGGGACACCGCCGGGTGCAATTATTGGCTGTTCATGTAAATTTTGCGGTTAGTACAATGAACTTATATGATTGGTGTCGAGGTCAGACAATCTACGCTTCTAACAAATATGAAGAGGTATATTTCTGCAACTAATACGCATTGAATAATAGCTGTTTTATATTTTCATTGTAACATTAGTAGGATTGTTAATATCTCCAAATATTGTTAGGTAATTAAGTATGCTCAGATTGAAACCTGCCTAATATACTTAACAATCATATGCTTGCACATGTAGGTTGGAAGGGACTTGTTGCTTATCGGACCTTGTTTACCTATTGGTGCTTATGGAAACATAGCAATTGAAGTTTATCCATTGGAATCTGATCTCTCAAGATGCGGTGGTCGCGTAAGAGAGAATTGGATTCCCTACAATAGAGACGAAGACGAACCTAGGATATATGTGCACAGATTTGATCGAGGTTCTAGAAGGATGGTAGAGGTCACATATCTATTCATTCCAAATACAATTGAAGCTGAAATTAAAGTCGAACTGTTTCCTAAACCTCAAGCCTTGGGTGCTTATAAAAGTGGTTTGGTATCTGGCACGGTCAAGGCCTGGGTAAGTGACTATGGAAGGTACCGTGTCAGACTCTTTCCTAACTTCACTAAGCCACGCGCGATTGCCAGACCTGGCATTCTTTCTGCTCTTCCGATGCAACCTTCCGTGGTTTGCTTACCGTATCGGCCTTACTTCGAGCTCTGCATAGAGGTGGACCTAATGGTACAGTATGGGCTAGACAAAGGGTCCAGAATCACATCCACTCTGAAATTCGCGCCTCAAGTTTTTGAAAGGCTGGTAGAGGAAGTGTATGACCACCTAATTGAAGTCAGTGTCCATATGCATCCAGACCCACTAGTATAAGCATTGATTAAATATGGGATGTTATAGTATGCTTTTGGTGCCACTTATGTGTGATTGTGATTTCTGAATTTTGGTGCCACTTACCCCATATGCTGTTCAGTACTTTCCTTATGTTGCTATTAGCAATTTTGCTGTACTGTAACATCATAGTTGCATAATAAGTGATACTGCGATTGTCTGGCAGTTCTATGGTTTGAGAAGGCAGCCTCCAAAAAGAGAAGTATTATACCACAATTGAAATTTTATGTCTGCGTGCAACTGTATTTGGCTGTTGGTGCTCTGATGGTTCACTGAGCTTCAGGACTTGCAGCAGAATTTTTCTTATGGTTCTCTCAAAATACAAACATTAGCAGTTAAAGGATATGTTGGATCATTTGCCAATTAATACCAGGCTATAACCCCCGCAACTACTAGGCCATAGCTCCTAGTCACAGGCAGCTCAGCATATACAGTTTTGGAATTTTGGCTAGACGCCGTTCGACCATCTAATGTTTCAAAAGTTTGAGAAACAGCCAGGACTCCAATTTGCATCCTGTTAGTTTGGATTATCAACCACCAGCCAGCAGTGTTTTTTTCTCAGCAAAAACAGCACCAACCACCAGCCAGGGCCTTGGTTTCTGTCATTCATCTATGTCACTTGGTTATCAACTGTACAAAATCTGAAAGAAAAAGAAGTCTAGCTCGATCGACTCGTTTCTTCCTCTGCAGTCATCACCAACCTCTTCTCAGTGCTTCATCCAGTCCTCTCACCGTCCCTTGTCGTCAGTTTGGCCACTGAATGCGGGAGAGTATGTAGTCCTACTCAGTGGGAGAATCACTTCTGCTTGGGCTACACACAGTGGGAACTTAGTGAGAAATATGTGACAAAAGATGCCTTTTGTCAGAATATGAAAGTTTCATGACAGCAAGCAGATGATAAATTCCTAGGAGTCCATCAATTGGGCTGCACAAGTGAGACAATGCATTAGAAAACTAAAAACATCCAAGAAATGGACAAACGACTGAAATGGAGCACTTTATTTAGACACAAATGTGAAGATGCGCAACACAGACGATGAAGCCTGAACGGTGCTCACCTGGTTGGGCTGTATGACAGACTAGGTAGTAAATATGATGGTGAAGTCGGTGAAGTTGGACTGAAATCAAATACAGTAATACAAGTAATCAACTAGTAATGTATGGTTGCGGAGATATGTGTTTAAGAGCATAAGGGAAATGGAGTGGACAATGAACCAACGAAAGCATATTAGATACAGAGTAATACATATAGTATTATTTGAGATATTTTCAGTAGCCAAGTCCAACCAGGCACACATAGTTTACAAGAACACTAAGCTAGTGTTTGATTGCCGGTCCGGTAAGGGTAACGGGACTGTAAATGCATTGCGGAGGCATTCGAACTGGTATCACTGTTTACAGCCTTTGTTTGTTTGGACAAGTAATGGTATTACTATTACATAACGTTACAAGCGTTTGGTTTCCATCTCAGGTATCGGATTACACACTCCACTTTTGAATAAAAATGGGATCTAAACATGCCATACTCTCCACACGGACTGCTATACCAAAAGAAAGCATGCAGGATAGTTTAACCATCATTGAATTACAGGTTCAACTCAAAAAGAAATATGCCATACCAAAAAGATCTGTTACACAACAAAAACTTTAACCATATCTTAACAATGGACTTTAACCTCCAGAATAAGTTGAAACAATTGACTTTAACCTCCAGAGTAAGTTGATTACTTCCCATCAAGCAAACTACATAGCACAAAAAAAAAGAAACATTCCAAACTGAATACAGCATCATTCTTTGGATTTTTAGCTCCAACTCACACAGGATAGTTTAACCATATGGACTTTGAAAGATGCAAACTTCCTATCTTGTTCCACCTTCTATCCTCTTCCTTCTCTCTTCCTCTTCAAAACAAAAAACAGATCTGTTATAAAAGCTACTAACCATATCACAGACAGAACAGTTTAGCATGATGCAAAAGTATGGCAGTAGAGGAGAGTTCAGCTGGTAGGTTAATAAAATGATTTATCTCTCATTGAACTGGAACTACGATCAGATTTTACAAGTTAAAAATAAAAATTACTAGCAGACACAGGTCCTTGTGCAAGGGAGAGCAGGAGCTCCAACTCACTCAGTCATCTAAGATACCAATTTTTAGAGTTGGGTGGCTGTGATTTCAATGGAAGCCAGCCAGCCTTCTAGGCTGCTACGGTGTGGATGCAGAACCAAGTGAGAGCAAAGGAAATCAGAGAGCTAAGCAAATTTGCTACAATTTTAATTTGGCTAAGCAAACTATAAGAGCAAGTTTGGATTCCTGAGCATCAGGATACTGCTAAACAAATTCTAGGCCTAGCTACACAGATCCTTGTGCTTCTCTTACCTATAACCAAATTTGTACTAACAAACAAACAATATATATTTGGAGCTCCCAACTTTTCTGGTGTAGTAAACAGGATGTGCAAGTTTAGGGAATGAACAAAAGGAGAACTTCTGAAGGAAATAAACATGTGCAACAAGATAGCAAAGTTTCACATACCATTAAGCATGTCTAGGATAAATTCCCTCCTCAGTGTCTCATCAGGCGTTAACAGCATGCTCATTTGTTCTGGCATCTTTACAAACACAGTAGCTTCTTTGATTTGTTCACTGCCAGTTAACCCAAGCTTGTGCAGTTCTGCTACTGCCTTCTCTCTTAACTTCTGTTGGGGATCCTCATTTGACAACTTCTAAACAGCAACCTCACGCTCCATTGCTGCTAAGCATTTCACACAAAGTGTAGAATGTTCTCCTGTCCATGCGATCTTTCAGATATGATCTTGTTTTCTATGCTAAATTACAAAAGAAAAAGCTGAACAGTGCATCAAACTGTACAAATTAACACTTGGAGCATAGATTAGATAACACACATACCTTACAGTGTGCATCATATTGTGCCTTTTCACATTGGAGTATTTTTCTGTTCTCATCCCAATTGAAGCCACTCTTGTTAAGCATCACCTCCAGCGCTCCAAACTTTGTCCTAAAATGCCTTACTCTTGACTCAATGTGGGAACAACAGATAGTCGACAATTTGGTAACTTCTCAGCAAGGCAAGTCTCCAGCACTGAACAATATCCATTCTTAAAGCCTCCATCCTCCTTCCACCTTGGGTCCAAGTATATCTCATACAAGGGCTTTAATCAATTCATCATCTTTCCCCTTCCGCGCACACTCGTTGAGCTGTCAGATATATCCATAGCTGCATAGTAACAATGACAAGTTATAAATTTGCAAGTATCATACATTAACTCAGAAATACCCACAAACTAAGAAAACAAACCTCAATGAGAACTAGAAGCTCTATAATTATTATACAACACTTGAGCAAGAACATCTCGAAAACAAGTCCAGTGATTAGATGTTTAGACACATGTGAGATTCCTGTTCACTCACTTCCCGCTCAGCAACTTCCATTGATGCTTCCACTAATGACTCCTCAATTTCCATTGGATCAATGGACATCCTTTGCAAAATTAAATTATGCAAAAGGGCACAAGCCATTATTATTCGGCATTGAGTCTTTAAAGGAAAATATGATGGAGACCTCAAAATCACCCACCGACCCTTTAGCCTTCCAAACATCTCTCAATGATATTTCTTGCCCTAGCATGCCTCATATTAAAATATTCCTCTGTGCTATGTGGTGGATTTTGTGCAGTCCAACCACACAAATGATACCTTTGACCTCGATATGGAGCTAAAAAGCCATTTGCATTTGCATAACCAGCATCAACAAGGTAATAACACCCTTAAGATAGAAAAACAAAATAAAAATCAATATTCAAACATAAAAGCACAAGAAAGTTACTGAAACTAAACTCGGCTTGTGGAACACTCAACCCATTTGGCCTTGAGATAGCATCTCGAAGCACACGCCCATCATGTGTTGAGCTCTCCCAGCCAGGTAGTATATATAGGAATTGCATGTCAGGCGCACAAACACCCAGAACATTTGTCGCAATGTCGGCTTTTCTCGACCTATACATTCCTTTCAACTTTGTTGGAACCGTTACCTTTATGTGAGTTCCATCTAAAGCTCCTAAACAATTCTACAAACAAAAACCACAATCACAAAAAGGGCATCAATTGCTTTTCAATCAGACTCTACTATTCTAGAAAATAGAAAAATACTTGAGAATTACCTTAAAATGTTTACATTTATCATCTGTGTTGTTCTCTGGTATAGGTTCTGGGGTCTTAAGCAGTAAATGTTGCAACTTGAGAACAGCTAGAAGACATGAATTGAACTGTCTAGTAACTGTCTCACCACTTCTACAGAAAAAAATGTTTTATTGTCCGATTCTTCAGATGATGGGATAGTGTGTACAGGAATTGAGCCACTATCTCCTCCAATGACATGTTCCGTGTGCCTTTCAACCCACCAACATCCCTAAGCATTTCATGTTCTCCTGACCATGCGAAGGTCACTAATACAAGTAGCATCGCTATCACAAATTAGTTGGCACAACCGCACACTCCTAGTTTCTCTGTTTTTTTATCCTTTGTTCAATTTTCAAACACCTTCTTTTGTATGCCATTGCAAGGAGGAACCAAACATAGTAGTACATGACAATGATGGAAGTCAACATATTTCTAAGGGCCATGCTCCTTCTTCTAGTTCTTGTGGACAAAGGAAGGCAAGCCATAATTCTGTACACAACAGATCCAAGTAAATATTTGCGATATAAAGGTCTATTATGTTTTGCAACAGAAATGCACCGGTGCTCTCTCAATCAAGAATACAAATTGGTAGACATTAAAAATTTAAGATTGCACTAGCTCACTAGTACAAATTGGTAGACTTGTTAACGGGTACTACACAGGTCACCAAAATGGTAGCTAAACAAACAAATTCTAGGACTAGCTACTGATGGCGGTAAAAATTATGCTCAATGAAGCTACTCGTAGTAGTACTGTGACACCTGCTAATGATACATGCTTCTACCTTGTACTGTTGTGTGCTTTGTTTGTTCCTGTACACTGCAATACAGATAATAGCATAGGTACAAACTCACTCCCTCACTTGAGATAGTAACACTTCCTATTGCAAAATTGACTACTGCAGAAAACATACAATGTACAGATTCATCTCAAATTCTCAACCATATCACCAGGCCTTTATTTCAATAAATCTAACAAGTGATTCTACAGCAAAAATGTTTTTTCTTTTTTTTTCTCAAATACGCAGGAGAACTGCACATCATTGTATTAATAGAAGAAGAGAGTCATACAGAGACCCAACACACACACATACACTCTGTTGTCTGAAACTAATCACCTGTTACTGAATAGAGACCTGAACAAGAGAGGCTCTAGCTAGAAACCCACACTACACCTCAGTCCAGCCCCCTAGCGCCCGCCATAGTCCATAGCCAGGCTTCCTCCCTAGCAAGGGTCAAGGCTGCAGGCAGAGAAGGGGTGGCTCCATTAAAGACGCAGTCCTTACGATGCTTCAAATAGTCCACGCTCCAAGGATGATGAGTGAATTCAAACCCTTCCATACAGTTCTGCTTACTGCTAGGCTCGCCTTTTCCCACCAGACATCAAAAGAGGAGTCGACCGGCTGCGGAGAAAGTGAAGCAAGATTGCTACTCTACAGGATGCTATACCAGAACTGCCTTGTAAATACGCATCCAATTCAGCAGTGTTCAGGCAGCATATGCTGCAATACAACATGCAGTGTTCAGCAGCAAGAACCTATTCAAGGGGATTTGAGATACATGGGAGAAAGGGGAAAATATCTCGCACGGGGAAGAAGCAGGACTCACCAAGGGAAGCAGCGGTAGCACACGTCAATCTTCTCGTGCGAAAAGCTGTTTGTGGCCGTGCTCCTCCTCCTAGTCCTCCCGTCCTTGTGCTTCTCTTCCCGCAGATCTTGTTACAACTAGAAGAAAGAACCGAGTCTAGGGTTAGGGTTAGAAGAGAAGCTTGTCGACGAGGAAGAGAGGGAGTGCGAGGGAGAAGGGGGATATTTAACTATTTGCCACCGTTACGGATGGTCATCCTTCAAAAACCACTCTTGTAGTGGCACCTACGTTATCGCCAATGGCCCTTTCAAAACTCTACATTTTAACCACTTTTGCTGACATGGCAAGCCACATCCTCAAGCCAGCGTGGATTGCGCATGGCAAATGACCATGATGCCCTTGCCTCCTTCACCGTTAGCCATCCACTCCTCTATCTTCCACCACTGACGCGTGGGACCCGTACGTCAGGGCCATCTTCAACCTCGAAGTACTTGAGGGCCACCATCTTCTTCTCAAGCCCAGGCTCGTCGTCGCCAACGGCGTCAGCGCCGAGCTCCTCGGCCTCCTCCGCGGCACCGATTCCCGCCGCGTCACCATCCGCCTCATGCGAGGGCCGACCCGCCTCCTCGCTGCCCAAGCCCGATTCCCCAAGCCGTCGCTCCCTCCTGCGGCTGTGCCCACCTCCGCCTGTGCCCCGCGGACTCCCTTTCTACGTGCTGGTCCCCTCTTCCCCGAGGGTCGCACAGCGCCTGTGTTGGGCCATCCTGTGCGTGGCTAGGCCCCGGGGGCGGTGAGGAGGGCACGAAGGAGGCTGGGGTGGTTGCGCGGGCGAGGATGGCGCGGAGGAGGCTAGGGCGGTGCCGCGAGCTAGGACGGTGCCGAGGAAGCTCGGCCGGCGAGGTCGCGTTCCATGTGACCGCGTCGCGGAGGCCATTGACGCACAACGAACACGAAGAGCACGCGTTCCCGACCGACGAAGGCACCACGCACACCGTCAACGTGTCTCCACCGTCGGCGCCGGCGTGCTGCTGAGTCGCGTATGCCGGCTTGCTCCACGCGGCGGTGGCGGCTGCGGGCTCGGACGATGACGTGTAGGCGTAGGCGAAGGTCCCCTTGGCGTCCGTGCCCATGAGCACGATGCGGAAACGCCCATCGTCGTCGAAGAGTCCTCGTGTGCAATGAAATCACCAGAAAAGGTGGGCACCGACGACCACAAAGCTGTCAGAGCTGGAGTCCCAGCTATTGCAGCTGCAAGATGAGCTCTAGAAGGCCAAGAAGCAGCTCATGATGTGAACCTGCTAGGGTTTGTGCCCGATCTTTGGATGAGAGGCGTGGGGGATAATTCGATTGGAGGAGACGATGTTCACGGACCGACTACAACCTTCCAATGGACGTTGCACCTTAGCAACTAATACACCACCTCCTATGGATGCCGCGATCTTGTGGGAGCGCGTCACCCGTCCACTAGGGCACCTATCCTGCAAGCAATTCAAGAACTAGCAAGAACAAGTATGATACAAGTACTGAATTTACTAGATGGTAATAAAGTGACTCAATCTCAAACTCAATCACAAACGAAGTGGGGTTCCGAAGACTCAAAGACGGGCAGCTGGACCAGCACGCACGCTTACAAGCAAGTAGCAATGGTTAAACTTGATCTAAACAAAACCCAAGTGTTCTTGGCGGCAACTAAGGGGTATAAAACAAGGGAGGGCGACCACAAGGGTGCTACGGTCATGCTCCAACCCTAGGACGCGTCCATAACGGAGTCAACTTGATACACGGCCCATTGGGCCAAAATAAGATGACGCAACATCATGGGCAGAAAATATTTCGGTACAACAATAGACGATTGTGGCCGACTCGGAACAGATATGGATGCGATGTTGGATCCATTGGAAAGTAGACTTGATAAGCTTTCCATGAAGTACTTGAATGCCCCAATCTGAGTCCGTATGCAACCGTGGCGTCCATCACAAGTCGATGCTTTTCTACTGTCCAAATCCAGCGCGCGCGAATCCTTTTCCTTCTCGGTCATCTCCATGATTCCTAAGCAAAACAGGACTGCACGGGTCTCCACAATCTAAATATGATGAATATGAACTCAAGAGTGAACTCATTGGATAATTAAGTTGTCTAGGACAAGCACGAGTATTAGGACCAGCAATGATAAAAGGAGATGGCGTGCCTGTATCGTTGGTGGTGATGTCCTCATCATCCTCCCCTTCTTGCATTTGAGTCGTCCTTGACTCAAGCTCATCTTCCTCTCCCAAATACGGCTTCAAACCTGCAATGTTAAATGTGGGACTAACCCCAAAATCTACAGGCAACTCGAGCTTATATGCATTATCATTAATCTTCTCTAATATTTTAAATGGACCATCCGCTCAAGGCAGCAACTTAGATTTTCGCAATTCAAGAAACCGGTCCTTCCTCGGATGCAACCAAACTAAATCTCTAGGTTCAAACTTTAATTCCTTTCTATCTACTTTATCACCAGCAAGCTTGTATCTAGCATTCATGGGCTCTATATTTTCTTTAGTTGTTTCATGCAGTTGCAACATCCATTCAGCACGTTTAGTAGCATCAAAATCCAACTTTTCAGACGATGGCAAAGGCATTAAATCAATAGGAGAACGAGGCAAGAAACCATACACAATCTGAAATGTGCACATCTTTGTGGTAGAATGCATCGAACGATTATAAGCAAACTCAATATGAGGCAAACAATCTTCCCACATCTTAATTTTTTCTTTAAAACAACCCTTAACATAGTAGACAAAGTTCTATTGACAACTTCAGTTTGACCATCAGTTTGGGGATGACATGTAGTAGAAAACAAAAGCTTAGTCCCCAATTTAGCCTACAATGTGTTCCAAAAATAACTAAGAAATTTAGCATCACGATCAGACACAATAGTATTGGGCACACCGTGGGGCTATCTTGTCGAAGCTCACATTAGGCGCGATGGGATCAACCTTCAGAGCAACCGGCATCGAGAAGGGTGCGACGTTCGTCATCGGCTCATGGACTTTTGTCTCCGATGGCAAGCTCGGTTTCGAGTCGTTCCAAGCAGAACGACCGGGGCCCTACTCGAAGCCGACGGTTCCATCAGAACCGCTCCAAGATTTCGTCGAGGAACAGATCTCGACGGGCTCATCAAGTTCAATTTCAACTACAAGTTTGATTTCGACAAGGACTCGGACTCCAACCGGGACTTACCAAATCGAGTCTGGGTACAATTCTTTTCCAAACATGGAAAGAGGACGGGACTCTGAGCTGGCTACGCCATCGGACAACCACCCAGATCGATTCCCGTTCGGTTTACCTAACTCCGCGGCTACATATCAACAGATATACGCCGCTAAGCAAGGAAACAAGACAAGTTCATTGATCAGTCAGATCGTGGATTGCAACTTGGCCTCTGAGCAGGTCTCTGGACCATCAGAGGACGAAAGCGAGGACGATTTCACGGTCTTGTTGAGTGATGCACCAGATAACGTCGCGCGGTTTAACTGCAGCGCTTACTATAAGTGTGACGTCACCCTTGAGAAACCCCTCATTCGGCTGCCTTCGGGCCTCATCGTAACCAACTCACCAGGAGGCCTCCTCGTTCATTGGCCTGGTACGATTCCTACTGATACAGTGGATAACAACGAGTCGAGGATAAGCGCTGTTATACTGGAAGAGCTACCTTACCAGGACGGTAAAACCGCTTCAATTACTTCTTCTTCCGATTCAACGGGAGATAACTTCAGCGGAGCTCTCAGCCTTCATCTATCCGACCCAAGCAGACAAGTCTACATGGCGGGCGCACCAGGGCAAGGTGGCCAGTATGACACGGAGCTCATGGCTGACATCTCTGACGAAGAACCAACCGTCGCCAATGAGACTGATCAACAGAAGACATCAACACAAACAAGGAACATCAAGCGTAGATAGAGGCGCATCAATGCAGCTAGGCGTGCTGCCGCCACAAGAAACCTCGAGCAGGAGTTCCAGATAGTCGGGGACCAACCTGTCTTACATGATGCCCCAACAAATTTGACCGTCGCTGCTGAAATAATCAAAGCTCTTCCTGCTTCGCCTCAAGTACAACAAGTACTCGGGTTGCTAGCGGCAGTCCAGCCTCATCTCGAGAGTGGACCAGGGATGACCCAACGACAAAGAACTCATGGTAGTCATTCCGTATCATCTCCTCACCCAAGTCGACTTCAATAGGGAAATGCAGCAGCAGCAACGCAAGTGGGAAATAGAGCCAATCCCCCGGCTGGTGATCTTCGTAATACGATCAACGCCAACCGTGACGCTCGTTCCCAAATTGATGCCAGCAGAGCCAATCGCATTGCATCTGAGGTCCGGTGCCGAGCTGAATTCGAACAACTCTATGGACCGATCCCGGCTGATCAAGAACAGCCTTCGCAGGGACGGGAACAAGACCCACCGCGTGATCAAAACCATGGGCGTGATCGTCGACCACAAGGCCGTGGCAGAAACGATCAGCCCGACAACGACCCCTCGGGTGACGAGGGCAATGCCGATCGTCCCGCGCGTGGTCATGATCGTAATCACCGCACTGGTCACGGTCACCAAGAACCTGAACCAAGTGGTTCTCCAAGCCACCACTCAAATCGCCGCCATGATAACAATGATGACGATCGCCGCAGAAGAAGACAGCACTCCCTGTCAGACAAGTACGATGGGTTCCCAGCCTTTTCTAGCCGTATCAAGAAGGTTATGTTACCTCAAAAGTTCAAGACGACTGGAATCGAGAAATTCACAGGCAAGCAAGATCCTGAGCAGTGGTTGCGTGTCTACTCGACTGCAATCACCATGGCTGGCGGCAGCAACGACGTCAAAGTCCGGTACTTTCCAATCATGATGGATACAACACCGCTTACATGGCTCGAAGGCCTCCGTCCAGGATCTATCGATACCTGGGAACAACTCACGCGCAAGTTCACAACTAATTTTCAAGGGACCTGGGCATGGCCCGGAACCCGATTTGAATTAGCATCTTGCAAACAAGAGAAAGGTGAAACCTTGTGCAAGTACATCAAGAGATTCTTCGAGAAAAGAGCCACAATTGTGGATGTATCAGATAGAGAGGTCATCGACTGCTTTCATGACGGTTTGTGGGCTCGCGAATTGCATCGCGAGTTTGGGAGGCGACGCCCGGAGACCATTTCAGAGCTCAGGATCATGGCTACAGATTGGGCAGATCAAGACGATCGTGAACGCGAGCGCTTTGACAAGCGCAAGGACAACAACTCCAATAGCAATGGTGGCAATAATCAACACAAAGGCAGTCCCGATCGCCGCAACAACAACAACAGACGCGATTTCAACCACAACAAGCGCAAGCCAGAAAACACAGTCGCGGCAGTTGAGCGCTCTACATGGAAGAAATCTATTCCTGACTTGGATAAAACCATGAATGTTCCTTGCCCATATCACCCACATGGCAAGCACACGATGGCTCAATGCATCCATCTCAAGAAGGAGTTTGACAAACGGGAACTGCCTGAGAAAAAGAGTCCAAGGAACAAGAAGAAGGATGACGACAATGATGATCAAGACAGCGGTTTTCCGCAGGTTGACAACGTCGTGGCAGTACTATTCAGCGGTGAAAGCCTTACCCAATCAAAGCGGGCCAAGAAGCTATCCCTCCGCGAGATCATGGCAATAGAACCAGCTACTCCTACATACCTCAAGTGGTCTGAAGTTCCAATCACATTTTCTAGGGCTGATCAGTGGACCAACTTCGCCAATCCAGGCAAATATCCCCTAGTACTGAATCCAGTCGTGGCACAAGCCAGGCTGACTAAAGTACTCATTGATGGGGGCAGTGGACTCAATATCATCTTTGCCAAGACATTCACAAAGATGATACTCGATATCACCAAATACCTCAAGCCCATGGAATCCCCGTTCTATGGCATTGTCCCAGGCAAAGCTGCAATTCTTCTGGGACAAGTCACCTTGCCAGTCACCTTTGGCACAACCTTTGGCACGGCAGCCAACTTCAGGACCGAGTACATCAAGTTTGAGGTGGCAGATTTTGAAACTTCATATCACGCGCTTCTCGGGCGACCAGCCCTCGCGAAGTTTATGGCAATCCCACATTATGTCTACCTCGTCCTGAAGATGCCAGCTCCCAATGGAGTACTTTCTCTCAAAGGGGACCTCAAGGTCTCCCATGACTGTGATGTTGAGGCTGTAGAGTTCGCTGCTGCTGCTCAAGTCCCTACTCAGATGATGGAAGTACTCGCCCTGTCCAAGACATTTGCGGAGCATGAACCAGATCTTCCAACCAAAAAGCCGGTGAAAATTTGAGTTTCAAGCCCTCTGAACAAGTACAGCTCAAGACTGTAGACCTTGAGATGGGCGACTCGTCCAAAACTGCCCTCATAGGGGCGAATTTAGATTGTAAATAGGAAGACGCACTCATCAAGTTCCTTCGTGCTAGTAAAGATATATTTGCTTGGAAACCATCTGATATGCCTGGTGTTCCTAGGGAGCTTGTCGAGCACAAACTTAATGTTCGCAAAGACGCTAAACCCAAAAGGCAACGGCTAAGACATTTCGATCAGGAACGCCGCAATGCAATCAAAGCTGAGATAGCTAAACTACTCGCGGCTGGCTTCATCAAAGAAGTTTTCCATCCAGAGTGGTTGGCTAATCCAGTCTTGGTTAGGAAAAAGAATAATAATGAGTGGCGTATGTGTGTTGACTACACAGATCTCAACAAGCACTGCCCTCCAGACCCCATGGGGTTACCGCGTATTGATCAAGTCATAGATTCTACAGCAGGGTGTGCATTACTTTGTTTTCTTGATTGTTACTCAGGTTATCACCAGATAGCGCTGAACAAGGACTATCAGATCAAGACTTCTTTCATAACCCCTTTTGGCGCTTTTTGCTACACCACAATGTCCTTTGGTCTAAAGAACGCTGGAGCCACATATCAACGAGCCATACAGAATTGCCTCTCTTCACAGATTGGCAAGAATGTAGAGGCATATGTTGATGATGTGGTGATCAAGACAAGAGAGCCTGACAAGTTCATCAATGATTTATAAGAAACGTTCGACAATCTTCGGACATATCGATGGAAGCTCAATCCAACTAAATGTGTTTTCGGTGTCCCTGCAGGCAAACTACTCGGGTTCATAGTAAGTCATAGGGGCATCGAAGCCAATCCCTCCAAGATCACAACTATCCTCAATATGGAAGCTCCATCAAGCATCAAGGAAGTTCAGAAGCTTACCGGGTGCATTGCAGCACTTAACAGATTTATTTCAAGACTTGGAGAGAAGGGTCTCCCTTTCTTCAAGCTTCTCAAGAAACAAGACAAGTTTACCTGGACTGAAGAAGCGAGTCAAGCTTTCGAGAACCTCAAGATGTACTTGACTACTCCCCCGGTACTTGTTGCTCCTATCAAAGGTGAACACTTATTCTTATATATTGCGGCTACTACACACGTAGTCAGCACAGTCATTGTGGTCGAACGAAAAGAGGCAGGCCATGTTTTTCCAGTACAAAGGCCAGTTTATTACATCAGTGAAGTACTTTCTGATTCCAAGATCAGATATCCTCAAGTTCAAAAAATGCTATATGCAATCTTCATCACCTCCAGGAAATTGAGGCATTATTTTCAGTCCTTTCCCATTACTGTTGTGACTAAATTTCCTCTAGGCGAGATTTTTCATAAACAAGACGCAACCGGGCGAATCAGCAAGTGGAAGGCGGAAATAGCTGCATATGAACTCACCTTTACATCACAAAAAGCAATCAAGTCTCAAGCTCTGGCTGATTTCACAGTTGAGTGGTTAGAAACTCAATATTCCAGAACAACTACTCGTCCGGAGCACTGGGTCATGTACTTCGACGGATCATTGCAACTGGAAGGTGGTGGAGCAGGCGTTTTATTAATTTCTCCGAAAGGCGAGCAGCTCAAGTATGTTTTGTAGATTTTATTCCCCGTTACAAATAATGCAGCAGAGTATGAGGCAATGTTGCACGGGCTACGCCTGGCTGCATCCCTCGGCATCAAGCGACTTTGTGTATACGGCGATTCTGCATTGGCTATCAATCAAGTCAACAAGGATTGGGATGCTACCAAGGAGACTATGGATGCTTATGTTAAAGAAGTTCGCAAGCTTGAGCGACATTTTTTCGGCCTAGAGTTTCATCATGTTGTCCGCGACTACAATGTGGCAGCAGATGCTTTATCCAAGCTAGGATCTCGACGAGCAGACATCCCAGCAGAGATATTTGTTCATGAGTTGCATAAGCCATCTATAAAGGAGTCGCCAACTGATAATACCACTACACTTCAACCTTCACCAGACCAACAGGTCATGGTCATTGAAACAAACTAGATGACTCCTTTCATCGAGTACTTGCGAGATCAGAAACTGCCCAAGGCCGAAAGCGAACAAGTTTGAATCAAGCGCAGGGCTGCAAATTATGTAGTGGTCAACAATACACTTTATCGACGTGGAGCATCAGTCAACGTCTTAATGAAATGCATCACTAATGATCAAGGCAGAGCTTTACTTCAAGAAATTCATGGTGGTGTTTGTGGCAACCACGCAGCATCACGTACACTAGTCGGGAAAGCTTATCGAGCTGGATTCTTTTGGCCATCAGCTAAAAAAGATGCAGAAAACATTGTCAAGACATGCAGAGGATGTCAATTCTTTGCTCGCCAAGCTCATGTTCCGGCTCATGAGCTCAGAACTATTCCATTATCATGGCCTTTTGCATGTTGGGGCCTAGATTTAGTGGGACCATTAGCCAAAGCTCCTGGTGGTTTCGAGTTGCTTATAGTAGCCATCGATAAATTCACCAAGTGGATCGAGGCGCAGCCTCTGGTGAATCCTCGAGCTGAAAATTTGATCAAATTTTTCGACGGTATTGTCCACAGATATGGCATACCTCATGAGATCATCACAGATTTGGGCTCGGTGTTTGCTAGCGACAAGTTTCAAGATTACTGTGAGAAGTACTCGATTGAAACGCATTATGCATTAGTTGCTCACCCACGTGCCAATGGACAAGTCGAAAAGGCCAATGGTTTTCTTCTACAAGGTTTAAAGCCAAGGCTCTATGATCCTCTAAAGAAGTATGGTGGAAAATGGACCCAAGAATTACCAGCAGTACTCTGGGGGCTTCGCACACAGCCAAGTCGTGCGACAGGGCAAACTCCTTATTTCTTAGTCTATGGATCTGAAGCAGTCCTACCTGTTGATCTCCTTTGGCAGGCTCCACGCCTGGAGAATTATGATGAACAAATCGCTCAACAAGAACATTTTCATGATGTTGATGGCATCGAAGAAGCCTGGGTGGCAGCTCTCATTCAAAACACCCGATATCTCGAAGGCTTACGATGTTATCATCAACGCTCTGTCCAGCCTCGTTCCTTTGTCGTTGGGCACTTAGTATTACGGCGAATACAGAAGACAGATGGCTTGCATAAGCTGATGTCTCGCTGGGAAGGCCCATTCCTTGTAAAACAAGTCATTGGGGCTGGAACATATCGCCTGCAAACTGAAGAAGGCAAAGATTTGCCAAATGTCTGGAACATAGAGCATCTACGAAAGTTCTATCCATAGCAGTAGATTGCAGAACCAAGACATGTACTTTTTTGATCTTTCAAGATATCAATAAAGTTATATTTTCATCCGCGCATAACCCTGTGTTCGATTTTACATTTTTCATTCAAGAATCAGGGATAGTTGTGTTAACAACGACTCAAAAGATGCCATGACTACTTTTTTGACAGGCACCAGCCTTACAAGTCTTGGTTAAACTACACCTGCCTATACATGGTGGTTGCTGTTAGTATTAAATCTTTTATTATCTACTAAAATCCGGCTCTGAGTTTTGTGCCGATCGCATCCGATTTTAGTTTTGCACTTATCAGAAGTCAATAAAATCATTCATCCACATCACAAGTACATACTACATTTTTGTAGCATTACGGCTCTGCATCAGCAACCATTCAGCATATCTATTTCAGCAGTGATCTTTAACAATTTTTGGTCTAAGGATCAGGCACATTATGTACTTTTGCATGACTTTATCAAAACCATCATGTTGGTTTCATAATCATGAGCCAAAATAAAATATTCATCTAGTGACTATTTTTTCATCCAGATTAATATTTTCGATTCATGCAACTAATATATCACTAGTTTCACTAACTGTTGTCATACAGGAATAACATAATAAAGTATCATCAATTATTACAAGACTTGATCAAATTGTTTTGTGCTACTTCAGAGAGCTAACTACATCTTCAGCCAAAGGCTCTGTCTCCGCCACGAGTGCTTCATACTGTTCATCTGTCAAGCCAACTGGCATGTATTTCACATCAAGTTTGGCAGTCGGGTTGTGAGCCTTGAACAAAGCCAAAATCCTATTGGTACAATCCTTCAATGTGGCTTTGCAGAATTCACCAACTAATTCTGGCACTTGGCGAAGATGCTCCAAGAGAGAAAGATTACTTGATTCAGTACCTTCAGGGATCAGAAATTCCATGATTGGCTCCACAGCTTCTGCAATTTCTTTCTTCTCAGCCATCAAGTTGTTTACTTCTTGTTGCTTCAGCTGAGCCATCTTCAGTGCTTCCGCCAGTTCTTTTTCCATATCAGTGCGGATTTGATGTTCTTTAGCAAACTTGGCATCTTTCTTCTCGATTGATGTCTTGAGCTTGGTAATTTCATCAGCTTGGCATTGCACTTGGTTATACCAGCTTGTGGTTTTTCCTTTCTCCTCAGTAACCTTTTTCTTCAAATCTGTTCAGTACAGGTTAAGGTATTTTACATTACATTTATTACAGTAAAGTACTTTTCTTTGAGTCTTGAGTACTTACCAGCAACTTCTTTATTCAAAGTGGAAACACGGCTCTCCAATTTGCTTTTTGCTTCAGTAAGGCTGTCTTTCTGCCTTTGGAGTGCTTGGGTTTCTTCTTTTTGTTCCGCTCGAACCTTTTCAAGTTCTTCACGAGCTTTCACCCAATCTGCTTCCAACTCGTGAATCCGAGCTGATAGCTTTGCATCTCCAGGCTTTTCCACTAATTCAACCAATGCCTGTGCATTTTTCTGTTATTGCAATAGTATCTTTTCTAGAATTAACAATTAAGAGACATCAGTTTCTTACCAGAGCAAGCTGCAAGTGATTGCGCAATTCATCAGCCTCATCTTTGATGGTTTTACCTTTGACTTCAACCTACACAAGAAAGTAATTTTCAATATTTATCATGTTTTAAGTACTGCAAATGAAATATGTATAGTATAAATACTCACATTCTCAAGAATTTCTTCTCCTACTCGCTCACGTGGTACTCCCTCGAGTACCTCTGTTTCCTGTATTTCTTCAACCTGCAGATGATATTTCAAGTCCATATTATGACACATGCAGTCAAAAGCATAAAGCATTAAAATTTTAATCCAAGACAATGTTTTATACCTGATTACTAGTACCGGGGAGATCAACATTTGTCTGTTCAGGTAGTGGATTCTCAAGAACATCTTCAGACACAGGAGCAAGTCTTTCAGTACTCTCTCTTGGATGTTGAGCTGCTCTCCCTTCTTCATCTTCAAGAAGAACAATTGGCAATATCTGCTGCTCTTGGTTGCTGTCTTCTTTCATTGCTTCTTCTGTGCCACCCTCGACTGGTTTTTCACTTTGATCAGCTGAGTGGACAACTTGGCTGCTATCAATCTGAGGCGCTGTCTTTTCAACGGCTTGTTCTGATGCTCTGTCAATAACACATTACATCAGATCAAAATTTTTAACTACATTAGCACTTTATTGAGCAAGTTTTACTTACTCTTTTGGTGGTTCTGGCGCCTTTAGTGGCTTGAATTGCAGTTTGAAGACGGGCTTAGTCCGCCTTGAGTTCGTTGTGCTTCCTGAGGCTGTGCTTGCCAAAGCACTCGAAGAAGATGATCCCTGCACAGCAGTGATCATATGGGACAGCCTGATACGCTTGTGTGGATCTCCACTGGGCACGGTATCATCTCCATGAGGCAGGGATCTACTAGATCTTTTCCTCCTCACCAAGGTTGTTCCATCACATCAATACATGATTAACAACATTTGCAATCAACATTTCAATTCTTTGTAAGTGATCAGGACACTTACTCGCAGTCAGCACTGGGGGTGGCGCACTGTCTTCTGAATCCTCAACAGATTCGTCTTCTTCAGCCACCTCTTGGTCCTTATCAGTGACCGTTTTTCTGAGGAACTTTGGGCCAGGTCTTCCCATTCCCCTTGAGTAAACATTTCTTGGGATTCCAAGGCCTGTACCTATTCTCAATGAGATGAGTTTACTTAGTTATCATATACTTCTAGTATCCAAACATATTTAAAGATGAACATTTTTTACCTCTCCTGGAGGATTATCCCTGGACAACTCATTGACGATGATTGGCTTCTCGTTTACAGCAGTAAACATGGAGCTCACTCGAACCAAAACCGCTTCATCAGATATGACTTCTGACATTGTGCGGGTCTGATCAGAGTCACCTTCATACTCATATCCTAAGTGACCACGCTCCTGGAGTGGTTGAATCCTACGCTTCATGAAACTGAACGCAATCCCTACTGCAGTGAGTCCTTGGTCTTTCAATTCTTGAACCCGCTTCAACAACACGGGTACATCTTTGGCTTCTTCAGTAGTTGGCCGCAAGTTCCAGTTTGACTGATCTCTAGGAAACCACCCATCTTTTGGTGGACAGCTCAATGAGTGGTTTCCTGCTGTTTTCAATATACATACAAGTGGTCAATCATAACATTATTAACAAGAATCTAGTTATTCAAATAAACAAGATATTTGGATACACTTACCGATGGTAAACCATTTACTCTTCCAATCACCACATGAATCCATGATAGGCATTTCAAACCACCTGGCTTTCATGTTCTGACGGAATTGAATCCCCGCACCACCAACTACCTCTGTTCGAATGTTATTTGGCTGTGGTTTTATATGGTACAAGGTGCGGAACAAGGCAAGATCGGGTTTGAAATGCCTATCATGGATTCGTGTGGTGATTGGAAGAGTAAATGGTTTACCATCGGTAAGTGTATCCAAATATCTTGTTTATTTGAATAACTAGATTCTTGTTAATAATGTTATGATTGACCACTTGTATGTATATTGAAAACAGCAGGAAACCACTCATTGAGCTGTCCACCAAAAGATGGGTGGTTTCCCAGAGATCAGTCAAACTGGAACTTGTGGCCAACTGCTGCTGTCTCTTATACACATCTAGATGTGTATAAGAGACAGGCCTTGGCCGGTGCTCTACCTCAACCACCTATAAATAGACCCCCCCTCCTCACTTGCAACACACACCGCTTGGGAGCAAGTCACCATTACTCTCTTTCAAGATGTACAGTTAGGCTAGTCTAGTTGGGAGTTAGAGTCAAGGTCGAGCTTCGCTCGGGGTACCGGAGTCGTCTTCTAGAGTTCTTGTAAAGCTCTTGTATAAAGATGAACATTTTTTACCTCTCCTGGAGGGTTATCCTTGGACAACTCATTGACGATGACCGGCTTCTCGTTTACAGCAGTAAACATGGAGCCCAGGCGAACCAAAACCGCTTCATCAGATATGACTTCTGGAGCTGTGCGGGTCTGATCAGAGTCACCTTCATACTCGAATCCTAAGTGGTGCCGCTCCTGGAGTGGTTGAATCCTACGCTTCATGAAACTGAATGCAATTCCTACTCCAGTGAGTCCTTGGTCCTTCAACTCTTGAACCCGTTTCAACAGCACGGGTACATCTTTGGCTTCTTCAGCAGTTGGCCGCAAGTTCCAGTTTGATTGATCTCTGGGGAACCACCCATCTTTTGGTGGACAGCTCAATGAGTGGTTTCCTGCTGTTTTCAATATACATACAAGTGGTCAATCATAACATTATTAACAAGAATCTAGTTATTCAAATAAACAAGATATTTGGATACACTTACCGATGGTAAACCATTTACTCTTCCAATCACCACATGAATCCATGATAGGCATTTCAAACCACCTGGCTTTCATGTTCTGACGGAATTGAATCCCCGCACCACCAACTACCTCTGTTCGAATGTTATTTGGTTGTGGTTTTATATGGTACAGGGTGCGGAACAAGGCAAGATTGGGTTTGATACCCAAAAATGTTTCACAAGCATGCACAAATACAGAGATGTAGAGTACCCCATTTGGGTTGAGATGGTGCAGCTGCAAGCTATAAAAGGAAAGGAGTTCTTTTAAAAAGGAAGAAATGGGAAGTCCAACTCCTCGCTCACAGAAAGATACGAACAAAGGGATTTCTTGGTTATTTTTGGTGGGAAAAGGTTGTTTGTAGCATGATTTCCATTCCAAGGAAACAGCATCTAGAAGCAAACCTTGCTCCACCAGCTCGGTGAGGTCGTCGGTGTTCGCCGTGCACTTCTTCCAGGAAGCAGCTGGCGGCGGAGGATCCGCAAAGATGGGCTTCGCCGAAGATTCATCCAACAATGGCTTCTTCTTTCCGCCTCTCTTCACAGCAGCATTACGCCTTGTACCAGACATATTGGGGTGGATTGTAGCTTTGGATTTCTTTCGCATTCACTGGTTTTGAAACTCGGGGGCTACCTCAATCAATCAAGAGCGAGGGATGCTAAGATCGCAATGGGCGCTAAGGGTGGCGGCTATGAAAAGCTCGGTGATTGACTCAAATCTGTTGGTCAGATCTTTATAACCTTTCATTAGGGTTACTGTACACTACAGTGTACCGGCGCATGGCATTCTACATTCCCGCCTATTTTTTCGGGATAACTTTCCCCATCAGTTGGCGGCGAAAATTTCGGACATTCAAGATTACAATGGAATCAAAAAGATTTTCTCTGACCTTTAAATCAAAAAGATTTTGTTTTAAAGCTCAGGGGCTGTTACCGGATATTCTGGGATTTAATTTTCTGATATTTTTGGGATAACTACTCGAGAACCTTCGACTGGTTTTTCAGGCAAAACTACTCGAAGCTCGGGGGCTACACCCAATGGGTGCACCTGATCGGTGCACACCATTGAACTACTCAAAATAAAGACAGAAGATTGTTTTTGAACCTCCGACTACTTTATAAGTAGTTAGAGGCTTGGGGGCTACACCCATTGGGTGCATCATTAGATGCACTCCAATGAAACTATTTATCACAGGAAACTTGAGCGTCTTGAGCTTAAGTTCCGATTATTCAAGACTTGAAGCAAAAGCACAAGATGCTCGGGGGCTTGTGGGACCAGGATCCCTAGGGCCACTTATCCAGAGGATTAATCTACTCGGCAGAGAGGAGTTTGATCCGACTACTTCAAACCAGTTGGCTATGGTGCAAGACGGCGTAGTAGGATTGGAATAACTAGTCGTGTATTGATAGGAAACTCCCCAAAGTACTCTGTTGTAGTTATCCATGTTGTATACGACTAGAACTGTACAAACCGACTTGTAACCCTGCCTCCCTGACTATATAAGGTGGGGCAGGGACCCCCTCAAGAGGACAATTCAATTACAACCACACGTGCAATACATTCAAGCATACAGGACATAGGGTATTACGCTATTCGCGGCCCGAACCTGTCTAAATTGTGTTGTTCGTGTACTTTCGCTCCTAGAACTCGGCGAGACCCACACAAAACTACTCCCTGGGGTATCCCCGGTTAGACGTGCTCGACATAATTCGTCGACACCAACTATATCCCGAAAGAACAAATCAGCAACATGAGAAGCATCATCAGTCTTATGACATGGTATAAAGTGTAGGTCATCTTAAAAAATCTATCAACAACCACAAATACACTACATGACCCTTCCTAGTTCTTGGCAAACCCATCACAAAATTCATAGAAATATCTTTCCAAGACACGACCCTTCCTAGTTCTCTGCAAACCCATCACAAAATCCATAGAAATATCTTCCTAAGGAGCACTAGGAACGGGTAAAGGCAAATACAAACCGTGTGGATTTAACCTTGACTTTGCCTTTTGACATGTAGTGCAACGAGCAACGAATCTCTCCACATCTCTTCTCATCTTTGGCCAAAAGAAATGACCAGCAAGTATATCCTCCGTCTTTTTGGCTCCAAAATGTCCCATCAAGACACCTCCATGCGCTTCCTGCAAGAACAACAAGCGAACGGAGCTAGCTGGAATGCATAGCTTGTTAGCTCTAAACACAAAACCATCACTAACGATGAATTTGTTTCATCCTTTCCCATATTTACAATGCAGCAACACCTCTTTAAAATCAGCATCATTAGCATATAGGTCTTTAATTATTTCAAATCCAAAGATTTTATAATCAAGTTGGTTCAGCAATGTATATCTTCTAGACAAAGCATCAACAATAACTTTTTCTTTCCCTTTCTTGCGCTTAATAACATAAGGAAAAGATTTAATAAATTCAGCCCACTTAGCATGCCTACGGTTCAGTTTTCCTTGACTACGATATGTTTCAATGATTCATGATCAGAATGAATAAGAAACTCTTTGGGTCACAAATAATACTACCAAGTTTCTTATGTTCGAACAAGAGCATACAATTCTTTGACATAAGTGGAATAATTAAAAATAGGCCCACTCAATTTTTCACTAAAATATGTAACTGGTTTGCCCTCTTGCAACAAAACACCACCCAATGCAATTCCACTAGCATCACATTCAAGCTCAAAAGTTTTATTAAAATCAAGAAGTTGGAGGAGAGGTGCATGTGTTAACTTATCTTTCAGCATGTTGAAAGCATTCTCTTGCTCTTTGTCCCAACGGTGCAGCAATGGTGCTGAAATTCTTCACAAAGCGGCGATAGAAACCAGCAAGTCGTAGAAAACTCCGCACATGTGTAATAGTCTTTGGTATAGGCCATCCCTGTATAGCTTCAATCTTGGCTCGATCAACTTCAATTCCCTGTGGAGTCACAACATAGCCAAGAAAATACACTCGATCGGTGCAAAAGGTGCACTTCTCAAGGTTACCAAGCAAACGTGCATCTCGTAACGCATTAAAAACAGCATGCAAGTGATCAAGATGTTCATCCATGGATTTGTTGTAAATCAAAATACCATCAAAGTATACTACAACAAATTTCCCAATGAAAGCACGTAAAACCTCGTTCATTAATCTCATGAAAGTGCTAGGTGCATTAGTTAACCCAAAAGGCATGACTAACCATACATATAGGCCGAACTTAGTTTTGAAAGCAGTTTTCCATTCATCTCCCAATTTCATACGAATCTGGTGGTACCCACTACACAAATCAATTTTAGAAAACACAACAGCACCACTCAACTCATCAATCATATCATCTAAACGTGGAATAGGGTATCGATATCGAATCGTGATATTATTAATAGCTCTACAATCAACACACATACGCCATGTTCCATCTTTCTTAGGAACCAAAATAACCGGAACAGCACAAGGACTAAGAGACTCACGCACATAACCTTTGTCCAGTAATTCTTGTCGCTGAATTTCTTTTGTTTCCTCCGGGTTTGTCCTATATGGCGCACGATTTGGCAAAGATTCACCAGGAATAAGATTAATTTGGTGCTCAATCCCTCGCATTGGTGACTGCCCCACTGGTATCTCACTTGGAAACACATACGAATGCTCATACAAATGTTAGCAACAGTAGGGGCAAAGATTGCTGCATGTCGTGAAGTGAAATCAAAGCATCCTTGCACACCAAAGCATATACAACAGAAGTAGAAGCAACCAATTCATTTATATCAGATTTAGTAGCAAGGAAGCAATGCCCTTTTAATCTTATCTCATCTTTCTTACTTTCAGCAAATTTGACAATTTTAGTGTTCTCAGTTTTATCTTTAGCAGCTTTAGCAATATCATCACGCACAATAGCCTCAGGAGACATGGGAAGCAAAACAAGTTTCTTATCATGGTGTATGAGAGAATATTTATTTGATCTACCGTGATGTCTACAACCTGTATCAAATTGCCACGGCCTACCTAAAATGGTGCTGAAATTCTGCACAAAGCCGATAGAAACCAGCAAGTCCTAGAAACTCCGCACCTGTGTAATAGTCTTTGGTATAGGCCATCCCTGTATAGCTTCAACCTTGGCTTGATCAACCTCAATTCCCTGTGGAGTCACAACATAGCCAAGAAAAGACACTCGATCGGTGCAAAAGGTGCACTTCTCAAGATTACCAAACAAACGTGCATCTCGTAACGCATTAAAAACAGCACGCAAGTGATCAAGATGTTCAACCATGGATTTGCTGTAGATCAAAATACCATCAAAGTATACTACAACAAATTTCCCAATGAAAGCACGCAAAACCTCGTTCATTAATCTCATGAAAGTACTAGGTGCATTAGTTAACCCAAAAGGCATGACTAACCACTCATATAGACCGAACTTAGTTTTGAAAGCAGTTTTCCATTCATCTCCCAATTTCATACGAATCTGGTGGTACCCACTACGCAAATCAACTTTAGAAAACACAACAGCACCACTCAACTCATCAAGCATATCATCTAAACGTGGAATAGGGTGTCGATATCGAATGGTGATATTATTAATAGCTCTACAATCAACACACATACGCCATGTTCCATCTTTCTTAGGAACCAAAATAACCGGAACAGCACAAGGACTAAGAGACTCACGCACATAACCTTTGTGGAGTAGCTCCTACACTTGCCGCTGAATTTCTTTTGTTTCCTCCGGATTTGTTCTGTATGATGCACGGTTAGGCAAAGATGCACCAGGAATCAGATCAATTTGGTGCTCAATCCCTCGCATTGGTGGCAGCCCCACTGGTATCTCACTTGGAAACACATCCGAATACTCATGCAAAATGTTAGCAACAGCAGGGGGCAAAGATTGCTGCATATCGTGAAGTGAAATCAAAGCATCCTTGCACACCAAAGCATAAGCAACAGAAGTAGAAGCAACCAATTCATTTATATCAGATTTAGTAGCAAGCAAACAATGCCCTTTTAATCTTATCTCATCTTTCTTACTTTCAGCAGATTTGGCAATTTTAGTGTTCTCAGTTTTATCTTTAGCAGCTTTAGCAATATCATCACGCACAATAGCCTCAGGAGACATGGGAAGCAAAACAAGTTTCTTATCATTGTGTATGAGAGAATATTGATTTGATCTACCATGATGTCTACAATCTGTATCAAATTGCCATGGCCTACCTAGCAGAATATGACAAGCTTCCATAGGCACAACATCACATTCAACAACATCATGATATGAACCAATAGAAAAACTAATTCGAACCAGCTAATGGTGCTGAAATTCTGCACAAAGCCGATAGAAACCAGCAAGTCCTAGAAACTCCGCACCTGTGTAATAGTCTTTGGTATAGGCCATCCCTGTATAGCTTCAACCTTGGCTTGATCAACCTCAATTCCCTGTGGAGTCACAACATAGCCAAGAAAAGACACTCGATCGGTGCAAAAGGTGCACTTCTCAAGATTACCAAACAAACGTGCATCTCGTAACGCATTAAAAACAGCACGCAAGTGATCAAGATGTTCAACCATGGATTTGCTGTAGATCAAAATACCATCAAAGTATACTACAACAAATTTCCCAATGAAAGCACGCAAAACCTCGTTCATTAATCTCATGAAAGTACTAGGTGCATTAGTTAACCCAAAAGGCATGACTAACCACTCATATAGACCGAACTTAGTTTTGAAAGCAGTTTTCCATTCATCTCCCAATTTCATACGAATCTGGTGGTACCCACTACGCAAATCAACTTTAGAAAACACAACAGCACCACTCAACTCATCAAGCATATCATCTAAACGTGGAATAGGGTGTCGATATCGAATGGTGATATTATTAATAGCTCTACAATCAACACACATACGCCATGTTCCATCTTTCTTAGGAACCAAAATAACCGGAACAGCACAAGGACTAAGAGACTCACGCACATAACCTTTGTGGAGTAGCTCCTACACTTACCGCTGAATTTCTTTTGTTTCCTCCAGATTTGTTCTGTATGGTGCACGGTTAGGCAAAGACGCACCAGGAATCAGATCAATTTGGTGCTCAATCCCTCGCATTGGTGGCAGCCCCGCTGGTATCTCACTTGGAAACACATCCGAATACTCCTGCAAAATGTTAGCAACAGCAGGAGGCAAAGATTGCTGCATATCGTGAAGTGAAATCAAAGCATCCTTGCACACCAAAGCATAGACACCAGAAGTAGAAGCAACAAATTCATTTATATCAGATTTAGTAGCAAGCAAGCAATGCCCTTTTAATCTTATCTCATCTTTCTTACTTTCAGCAGATTTGGCAATTTTAGTGTTCTCAGTTTTATCTTTAGCAGCTTTAGCAATATCATCACGCACAATAGCCTCAGGAGACATGGGAAGCAAAACAAGTTTCTTATGATGATTAAGTTGTCTAGCACGAGCACGGGTAATAGGACCGGCAATGATAGGAGAATATGGCGTGGTTCTATCGTTGGAGGTGATGTCCTCATCATCCTCCCCTTCTTGCATTTGAGTCGTCCTCGACTCAAGCTCATCTTCCTCTCCCAAATATGGCTTCAAATCTGCAATGTTAAATGTGGGACTAACCCCAAAATCGGCAGGCAAAT